>CM052438.1:178013880-178062669 GCA_028533085.1 Varecia variegata
AGGCTGCCATTGGTATTTTGATAGAGATTGCATTAAATCTGTAATCCCTTTGGGTAGTATGGATGTTTTAACAATATTCTCCCAATCCATAAACATGGGATATCCTTCTTTTTACTTATGTCTTCTTCAATTTCTTTCATCATGTTTTATAGTTTTTATTATAGAGATCTTTCACCTCCTTGGTTAAATTTATTTTCTAAGTATTTTATTTTTTTTGTAGCTATTGTAAACAGGATTGTTTTCTTGATTTCTATTTCAGATAGTTAGCTATTAGCATATAGAAATGCTACTTTTTATGTTGATTTTGTATCCTGCAACTTTACTGAATTCATTTATTAGTTCTTCTGACGGATTTTTGGTGGAGTCTTTAGGATTTTCTGTATATAAGATCATGTTGTCTGCAAACAGGGACAATTTAAATTCTTTGTTTCTAATTTGGATGCCTTTTACTTCTTTCTGTTGCCTAATTGCTCTGCCTATCAAGAGAATGATTATTTTCATTTCTGAGTAACAATTTTTATAAAGGAAGCTCTTTATACTACTTGTTATTTCATTGGTATTGTTTAAAGAACCGTGGGTTAGTGATGCCTGTGCTACTAGATCTGGAGAGTGGTGAATAGCATTCCTGCCACTGGGCACTTCCGGCTCTTTTCAATGTCCTTCCTGTCATGGGTTGCTTCAGTGTGTTGAATATGAAATATATGTGTTATTGTCACTGTATGTGATGTTTTGCTTAAGTGGGTATCTTGTGCCTCCTATATTTAATTGTGACTTTTATAAATTTATTATAAGGCTTTTTTTATGCCAGCTAACAAAAAGTTTGTGACTTCAGACTTCTTTGAAATCCTTGAGAGCCCCTGGAGTTTTACTTGGGAGGATATTTTTGACAAATTATGTAGTAAATTGGGCTGTTGTATTTTTTTTTTTTTTTTTCCAGACAGAGTCTCACTCTGTTGCCCGGGCTAGAGTGAGTGCCGTGTTGTCAGCCTAGCTCACAGCAGCCTCAAACTCCTGGGCTTAAGCGATTCTACTGCCTCAGCCTCCCGAGGAACTGGGACTACAGGCATGCGCCACCATGCCCGGCTAATTTTTTCTGTATATATTTTTAGTTGGCCAGATAATTTCTTTGTATTTTTAGTAGAGACGGGGTCTCGCTCTTGCTCAGGCTGGTCTCGAACTCCTGACCTCGAGCTATCCACCCGCCTCGGCTTCCCAGAGTGCTAGGATTACAGGCGTGAGCCACCGCGCCCGGCTGGCTGTTGTATTTTTGCTACCATTTTTGTGACATTTCTTCCCACCAGATCTTCTTGTTCCTAGTTACATTATTTGACTCTTTGACAACTGGATTTTTTCTAGGTAGTTTCTCACAGTTTAGGTCATTGATGCCAGTGACCTTGCTTCATTTATTTTGACTGTCACTAAAAAATATTTGGCAGTTTATTCACTAAAGCCTATTGAGCAACAGAGGCTACAGGCAATACAAAATAGATGAAGGATTTCCGGGTCATGAGCTTGTTTCTGGCCAAGCTAGCTACCTTCCTTCTTTAGGAGTACGAGGATAAATTTTGAATCAAGTTACACAATTTAGAACAGTAGTTCATCTGTTTGCTTTTGCATTAGACTGAGCTTTCGAGAGTGTGTGACCAGAAGAAAAACTAGGGCTTTTAACTCTGATGTAATGCCTAGTCTGTTGCTTGGTAGCCGGAAGCCCATGTTGGCTGTGACTGGATGTGGCAGGGGAATTCTGATAAGTTACGCAGATGAGGTGCTGCCCTGAGATTAGCAGAAAGGTCAAGGCTAGTTTTGGTTCATTCTATCTACACACTATCCATCTGCTTCACAGTTTACTTTGGGAAAAACAAGAACTTTAGGTTCCCTTTTGTTTCTGTTCTTCTTAACTAGGGTAGACAACTTATTAATATTTGCCTTCTAAGCAAATAGATCCTCACTGGTGCGTCATTTGTAGATGCTCATAATAATTTTTCTTTTTAAGTAAACTGTTGAAAAAACTTCTTAAATATGTCTTACTTAAATCTGGGAAAAATTATTTGTGTATAAGCACATTCAAGTTTTTTAATTGGTTAAGAAAAAAATCATTCCTTTTTCCTTTTTAAAAACAGCTTTATTGAGATATAGTTCATATACCACACATAATTCACCCATTTAAATTGTACAATTCAGTGGTTTTTAGTATATTTACAGTTACATGCAACCATCACCATAATCAATTTTCAAACAGTTTCATAATCTCAAAAAGAAATCTTGTGCCTTTTAGCCATCACCCCTTACCCCTCAATACCTGCCTCCCACCCCAGCCCCTGGCAACCACTAATCTACTTTCTGTCTCTAGATCTCCCTGTTCTGAACATCTCCTGTGAGTGGAATCAATATAATATGTGGTCTTGTGTGACTATCTTCTTTCACTTAGCGTAATGTTTTTTAAGATTTTGTTGTAGCATGTATCAGTACTCATTCTTTTTTATTAAAATTGTAAAAAAAATAGGCTGGGCATGGTGGCTCCCGCCTGTAATCCTAGCACTCTGGGAGGCCGAGGAGGGTGGATCATTTGAACTCAGGAGTTCGAGACCAGCCTGAGCAAGAGCGAGACCCCATCTCTACTAAAAAAAAAAAAATAGAAATTAGCTGGACAATTAAAAATATAGAGAAAAAATTAGCTGGGCATGGTGGCGCATGCCTGTAGTCCCAGCTACTCAGGAGGTTGAGGCAGGAGGATTGCTTGAGCCCAGGAGTTTGAGGTTGCTGTGAGCTAGGCTGACGCCACGGCACTCTAGCCCAGGCAACAGAGTGAGACTTTGTCAATAAATAAATAAATAAATAAATATAAAATTGTGAAAAAATAAACAGCATAAAATTTATCATTTTAACCATTTTTAAGTGTATAGTTCTGTGGCATCATGTACATTCACACTGTTGTGCTACCATCACCACCATCCATCTCCAGAACTTTTTCATCTTCCCAAACTGAAACTCTGTACCCTTTAAACACTACCTTACCATTTCCACCAGTAACCTTATTTTTAAAAGTTCATTAGCTGAGTCAGAATCTGTTTTCAGTTATTTCGTATGTGTGTCCTGGAATGGGATGTATATCCTTTTGATCTGTGGCCCTGCCAACAACTTGATTTTAGCCATGTAAGACCTATTTTCAGACTTTTGAACTCCAGAAATGTAAGATAATAAATTTGTGGTGTTTTAGCCATAAGTTTGTGGTAATTTGTTATAGCAGTGACAGGGAAGTAAGGCATTTGTTTCATACAAGTTTATGTAGAGTAGTCCTGATGTAAGGCTCTTTTGTGGGTAGTTTTTGCAGCTCATGTAGCACCTCCTACATCTTTAATGTGGCACTGGTGCTCTCCAGCTTTGCCTCTTGTCTCTTAGCACAGAATGGTAGCTAAAAGCAAGGACTCGGGAACCGTTTGAGTCCTGGCTTAGCTCCTTACATGCTGTGTGATTTTATTGTGGGTCTCAGTTTTCTCATGTGTAAAATGGAGGTGGTACCAGCATCCACCCTGGAGATGAATGTCAGTTCCATCTTGTAGGATTGTTGGGTGGATGAAATGAGCTAATCCATATCCATTACCTAGGACATTGCAGGACAAGGGATCCATAACTCTGAGCTCTCGTAATGACTAAATGAAGTGTTCGTCTTTTACAGAGGAGTGAATTTGAGAGGTTTAGTGACATGCACGATTGCATGGCTAGTATGCGGCACAACTGGGATTTCAATCCATGGCTTTCTGTCACTGAAGCCTATGCTCTTTCTCTTAGCATGATGCCTTCCTATAGGAAGATGGGACTGTCCCTTAGAGAGCTTACGGTCTATTTAGGGAGCCAAGGCTACCTCATTAAACCTATTAGAAAGCCATACAAGATAGCCAGTTATTAAATTAAATATAACTAGGGATTTAGAGAAGGGTGATGTCAGTGGGACAGAGTGGTGCTGGTTATTATTACTTTCAGAAAATCTTTATTGAGCATCCCACCATTTGGAGCCACTGGGCCTTGAGAATTAAAAGTTAGACATTATCCCTGCCTTCAAGGAGCTAACAGTGAAGATGGTAAAAGCTTCATTGAGGAGGTTGGACTTTGAACTTGGTCTTAAAAGGTAGGTAGTTTTTAGATAGCAGAGAAGAGTAAGGAGGAGTTTCCAGATTGAGAGAATACAAGTAAAGTGTATGTGGTACTAAGCTGGGTCAGTACTAGGCTTAGCTGCTCATAACAGAAAACCCCAAGCTAACAGTAGCTTAAAATAAAGAACATAGAGATTTATTTCCCTCTTGTGTTAAAGAAGTCTGAAAGTAGCCAGGCCCGGGCAGTTACAGCAACTCCATGGTTTGATGGGGATTCAGGCTCCTTTCAGCCAGCTGCTCAGCCTTTCTCAGGATGTGGCTCTCGTTCTCAACCAAGATGCTGCTGAAGCTTTGGCCATGTGTGCTGGTCAGGATGCTGGCAAGAAAATGGAAGCAATACTCGGTATTTCTTTTTTTATCTTTTATTTTTATTATTTTTATTTTTTTTTTTGAGACAGAATCTCACTCTGTTGCCCAGGCTAGAGTGCCGTGGAGTGTGCCTAGCTCACAGCAACCTCAGACTCCTGGGCTTAAGCAATCCTGCCTCAGCCTCCCGAGTAGCTGGGACTACAGGCATGCGCCACTGGGCCCAGCTAATTTTTTCTATATATATTTTTAGTTGTCCAGCTAATATCTTTCTATTTTTAGTAGATAGAGATGGGGTCTCGCTCTTGCTCAGGCTGGTCTTGAACTCCTGAGCTCAAACGATCCACCCGCCTCGGCCTCCCAGAGTGCTAGGATTACAGACATGAGCCACTGCACCCGGCAATACTAGGTATTTCAACATAGATAATTTAACATAGGGAATTGGGTACTCAGAGTTGATCTGACTTTAGGGTATTTTTTCACCTGTTAATGTTACAAGTTTTTTGAAAAGGCTGTTAGAATTGGTTGACAAATTTTACTAACACTGGCATAGAAGGGATAGATCTTGGAACAACATGTCAAGTGGAAAGCCTTGGAGGAGAATGTTTAAATATTGCCTTAAGATTTTAGCCTGGTAATTATGGGAATATGATAGAAATTTGGGATTCTAGAAAAATGAGATTGCAAGGATGCATCTTGCATGCCCCCCCATTCCCAGTGTTGAGGAGATTTCTCTTTGGTCCTTGTTCTCTAGAGGCAAGTGCCATGTAGAGGTGCACACAGGCAATGTAAAAAAATTTTAAAAACTCTTCCCCTACTCTACTTTAGAAAAACAGATTGGGAATGTGTCTATTTTTAATGTTACTCATGGAATTAATCTGAAAACTGTGGAGTTAATCATTTATGTTCCAAGTATCCTGAGAGAATAAATTGAGACTTCAGATGAGAAAAATTATTATATAACTCTCACTTTTCATCTGTATTTATCCAAGAAGAGTGATTTAGCTTACCTTCAAAATATAGGTACTTAATATCCTCTTCTTCCTGACAGAGGTGGCCTCAGTAACATGCTGTTCCAGTGCTCCTTACCCGATACCACAGCCACCATTGGCGACGAACCTCGGAAAGTGCTCCTGCGGCTGTATGGGGCAATTTTACAGATGGTGAGTTCATAGGCTACTTGGGGAGGGAGGAGTCTGTTAACATTTTTAATCTTCTTTCCTAAGATGCCTGGAAAGAGATTTTAAATACCTTAATGGTGTTACTAAAGATATTTAAATATATTGCATTTAGTTTAATTGGGCTATACAACTTGGTTTATTGTTTACATTCCAAGTTAATTACTGTTGTTACTTCTTATTTAGTAGTAAACTAGTACAAGTTTTTCTAGTTTTACATCTAGAGAAGGTATAATATTGGTTAAATCTTTAATAGTGTTTGATGATTCTTGGATTTTCTACACATTGAAATTTTCAGCTTAAACTTAGATTGTAAAATTCTAATGTGGAGAAGGTATTGTTTTATAGCATAATCAAAAAGATTTTAGAGAGTAGTCCCAGTTAATAAAGTATGATCTCATTGAAGCTGAATTTAATAACTACTTCTCTGAAATTTCTTTAAAACTGAATTTCTTAGATTCATAATCTTTCTAAATTTTTATATCACTTAATCTAATTTAATTTTCAATTGAAATGCCTTATTTGTTGAATTATCCGATTATAGGACATCCCAAATGTCTGAGTTGTTTATTTTTTATTATTTATGTCATGAATTTGCCATTTCATTGACCACACATACAAATATCAGACTGATACATTTCTGTGGTAGGATTTGATATCCATTTTAATCTTATTTGGAAGGGCCCATTTCTATCTTCATGAAAGAGAGCAGAGAAGTTATCTGACTAAATTTTTTAAAAGACCAGTCTATTTCAGCTCAATCTAAAAAGCAGGTCATGTCCATGTCTGTGGTATTCAATTTTATGTTTAGAAATATTAAAGTTATTAATAAAATTGGCAGTCTAGATGTTAATTTGTTAAAAAATTGTCATAAAGTGAAAGAATCCTTTCACTGGATAGTTTTTCCTTGACTGTGTCAAGCTGTAAAAATGTCTGAGATCTAAAAATGCTGGGAATGAGTTAGCATGTTTGGAGGTACATAGCTATTCCACACATGTGTGCACTTTGCCGAGGACATCTGAGGTCACTTTGTAATTAGGTACATACAGCTGGCATACAGCTAGGACTACAGTTGACTCTCACTTAAAGCACTGATCCCTTACTGATAATACACAAGCAGAAAAGATTCTTGTGTTTACCATGCAGTTTGTTTTTTTATTTAATGAAGTTGCAGTTTCAAAGCACAGTTTTTGAAATAGTCAATTAATGTCCTTTTGGCACTTTTACTGAAGTGTGAAAGTAACGTCTTTTTAGGGATTTTTTTTTTCTTTGAGGACTATTTAACAATTAAGTCCCATTTCTGCTCTTTCATTTTTGTGTGTTCTGCATTTAAGCAATACTTTTATTTTTATTATTACTATTTTTTTTGAGATGGGGTCTTGCTATGTTGCCTGGGCTGGTCTTCAACTCCCGGGCACAAGCGATCCTCCCGCCTTAGCCTCTCAAGTAGTGGGGACTACAGGCGTGTGCCACTGCACTAGCTAAGCAATACTTTTAAGATACTTTAATAAATAGCTGCTGAAATTACATGTGATATAAGACTTTCATTTAAATCTGATTTATGAGGCTTTTGTTTCCATTTATTACTTAAATAGAAGCATTTTAAATGTGCACAATATGTTTGATGCACTAGACTAAACTAGGAGTCAAGTTCTGTGCTCTAGAGCAACACTGCAGTGATAGAAGTAATGGAATGTTCCACATCTGTGCTGCTGCTAGTACACTTGTTACCAGCCATGTGTGACTATCGAACACTTGAAATGTGGTGAATGTGACTGATGAACTGAATTTTAAATTTTATTTTATTTCAATTAAATTAAAATAGTCACATATAGCTGGTGGCTGCTATATTAGCCCAGCTCTAGGATGTGCCTTGTGGCTGTATGAGTAACAGTAAAAGCCAGCTGCAGTAACAGTAAAAGCCAGCCACATCCTGTGGCTTGGCAGTTAGCCTTTCCAATAATAAAGATTCACTGTCAATTTTTACTCTTTTGTCCTTTTTGAAATTTTAGCAGTCGGAAGTATTACCTTACAGTAACTGAGTATAATAGAAATGTCTAGAAATAAGATTTGTTTAAAATTCTATGTCTTTATTATTTTTCTTTTGATAACACTGGTACCAATTTATTTATTTTTAAGAAAACAAAAGACTATTGGGTAACTCAGAAATAAAAGACAGAATAATTGAAGCCACTTAAAATGTAATTAACTCTTACCAAACTAATAGAATATATTTTATGTAAAATTCTTGAGGAGGGGAGGTGCTCTACATTTAGCTTCTCAATTATATTTTTTTAGATAAATGTTAAATTAATTTCCATTTCTGAGGATACATATATTGAAATCAAGCTTGAAAGTACCTTGAATATAGAGAGAAATGGGTAGTTTTCTAAGTTTTCTAATAAGCACACCTCCGACAATCTCACAGTTGACTTACTAGACAATAAACTCATTTTTGTTTTAAGAAAGCTTTTCCTTTCCTTCATAGGTGGGAATAATCTATATTTTCCATATAATTACTTAGTTTGTTGAGTCCTTGGTTCAAGTACACTTTTTTTGTTGGAGTTAAACCATAAGGCCTGTAGCCTCAAATTTAAATATTTTTGGTTTTGAAGCTCTGTAGAGTTTAACAGGGATACTTGTTGCCAGTTAAGAGTTTCAGCTATTAATGGCCATTGTAGACTGTTGGTCATTGGGAATACTGTGGCAGCACGAGGAAGAGAACTAAATTTAGGGACTCTGAGAAATGGCTGTGGTAGGAAAGAAGGAAAGTTGGAGAGGATGCTAAGGTGCTCACAATGTGAGCTAACAATGTTTTCTACAACACTGTGCCAGGGATTCACCATGAATTTAAATTCCTTTTCAAATATTTTCAACCCAGCTTTAAAATTTCTATTATTTATTTTTTGCTGGAGCCTGGATGCAATGAAATTGCTGATTTATGGTCAACTCTTTAGAATGAATCTGGCCTTTAATGGAAGGAGATGTTTATAGTCTACAGTGAAGCTTTTGTTCTCATCACAACAGAAAAATTGCCAGAATTGATAGTAAATTATCAAGTTTGCATTAATTAAGAGATGTGGCTGAACAAATACAGAGCCCTAAATAATAAATCACATTATTTTCATAAATTAAGGGTTAAAGACAGAATTAAATATAGGATGATTCAAATTATCTGCTTTTCTTCTTTTTAACTCTACCTCCTATGAAAGCACACATACATCCTATAGATGTATGTGTATTTATACAAATATAACTGGTATCTCCCAAATCAGCTATAAAAATGCAGTTATAACATACTTTGAAGTGGGTTAGAATTCACTCCTTCCTTGAAAAATGTTAATTGAAGACTGCCACCACAAATGATAGGCCTATGTATTTTCTCAGAATATTTTGCTGTTTTGCTTAATTATATGACAGATCAGTTTAGTATGCCCCTTCTTTCCCTTTCCCCTTCTAGTTTTAAGCTTTTGAACTTTTTACCTCTGAGAGAATCACATATTGAGTAGAAGTATTTCACATGTTCTTTGATCAGCAAATGATTTACAAGTGACTTGGTTTAAAACAGCTAGATGCTTCTCAACTTTCTCATTTTTCTTCATCTTGGTGTTACGAGATATCTGATTTCCTTTATTTCCATAGTGACAATGAAATGACTGCTTTTTGGTGCAGTTTTCTAAGGGTTAAGTGCCAGAAAGCCAAGGTAAAACTTTCAGATTGGGTTAAGGCCCACAGTTTCTGTCCCACAAACATCTGTCTCTTCCAGCCCTTATTTCTATATCAGATGAGACATAAGCAAACTTTCCAACTGTATCCTGGAGGTTTTGTTTAGGATTTATGCTAGTTTTAGGGAGCTTATGAAAAGTCCTGTGTTTGGAAATTCTTGTTTATGGAAAGGGCAAGAATGGGTCCTTTTGAAAATATGAGCAAGATAAGACACACACCGCTATACGATATTATTTGTAGTGACTTATTTATTTATTTTTTAAGGACATTTCAAGATCATTGAGTATGTAGGAAATTATTAAACATAAAAATACTGATCTGATCTTAAAGTAATACATGTTGATATAATTTATTGTCTGTTTCCCATAAACTAGCTTTAATTTTAATGGGTTGGAGATTATTTTCATTAGCTGCATAGATGATGAAAACCAAACTCAGCTGTAAAATTTGCTCTAGTTTAATAGAAGTTTTGAGAAGTAATAGTTCAGTCTGGTTAGAAAGAGATACAATTGCTAGAAGAGAGCTTAAAACTATAAACTTAGCTATCAATGTAACTTGATTTTTTTCCTTTCTAATACTGGGAAGGAACATGAGCTCTGCAACGTCCAGTAGCAGCCTTTTCAAAGAAGCAAGTTTGGCTGATTACAAATAACCAGTTTGCTTATTTATCATGAATTGTGGAAGACACAAATGTCAGTACGTATTGTTCATTCAATGTAACCTGTGCCAGTTGGCGGAAGTCTCAGAGGATTGCTTTGTCCCTTCCTCTGTCAGAACAGTGACTCTGTGTTAAGCCAATTCCTTCTGTGCATGAATGGAGAGATTTGGCCTCACCGTTATGAACGGTCTCACAGGCATGAATGTTTATAATACACATCAAAGATCTCTCTTGAGTGTTGTCTGGAAAAATGTTTTTGTTTGTTTTTTGAGTAATAGAAGGCTAATATTAGTGCTTGTTTGAGTACTAACCATAATAAAATTAAAGGCATCAAGGCACAACGCAGATATGTATTAGGAATTCAAAAGAGTAAAATTTGGGACACCGTCCTTTTTGAGTCTAGAGAACAAAATGTCCTTTTCCCTATTTTCTCTAAGCCCCAGTTTAATTAGAAATTAAACCACAATTAAGTAGGGAACAGCCCGTAGATAGTTAATATTAAACTGTTGGCTACTGAGAAATCAGCTGCTTAAAAGTATTTCTTTATGGAGCTAAGGTCACATCTCTGTACAAAGGCAGTATCGCTGATCCTTGATGGAGAGCCATGTCTCTGGTAACTAAATACTGTGAATTATTTTTTCCCCCCTCATTGTATTAGGGTCATTATGAGTTTAAGTTTTATTCACTCTTCTTTTGTAAAAAGACTCCCTTGTACTTTTGAATATGGTATAATTATATCTATTTCTAAGGTAGTAAAAACTTCTCTCTCAGAAGTAAAACATTTTTCTAGTATTGTGTGTTCCCATTTGGTCTAACCTAATATTTCTTTAGCTCATACTCTCCAAAGATAGTTGCCAAATTACTACCAATAGTCCTTCCATACCTGCTTTGGTGCCTTCTTTTGATAACTAAATAAACCACGGACTACTGTGTCTAATTTTGACATATTCAAAGTGTCTTTGTCTTGCTGGTCTTAAATGTTTGGGATTTATAGCATGAAGCCAGTGCAGATTTCTGGTCCCTGGAACGATGGTTTGACCGCAGCCCGCCCCTCTTTGGGAAGGAATGTCTTTATGTTGGGTGGAGTGAAGGGCATTGGGGGTAATGTACCACTTTAGCTGTATGTGCATGTGTTCTCTGCTGCAGGCTTGTCCATGCGATCGTGCCTGGAGCACTCTGGTTTCCAGGTGACAGACACGATTCACGGTATAGTATGAGACCTCTGAAGTTGGAGCATTCTCTACAGCTTTAATTTCTTTCTTTTAGTTCTTGGATTCAAGAAATGCTTTTAAAAAAGAAAGTTGTAATGCTTGTTAAGTAGCACCAGCTACAGTTTGTGCTGTGCTTAAAGAGGTACAGTGATTAAGATTTCAGAATGTTATGTATTGAATATATCACTTTTTGTTTTTTTGTCCAAGGCAAATCAGATCCCTTTCTTCTGTTTCCTCAGTAGAAAATGACAAACATTTAGTAATTTTAGAAATTTATGGGTCTCAACTTGAGAATTTAATTGAAGGACAGTACTTAGGTTCTTCTTCCTTCATACCACTTTTCAACATTAAGGAAACACCATATATATTTTGGTATTTTGGTAAGAATTAGAAATAAACTTCCTTCTTTCTCCTTATCAGTTAGTATACACTTATATGTTTTAGCTGGGTACCCGATACCTTTATGAAGCTCAGCAATGCTGATCTGACATGGAAGCATGTTAACATGTCTGGAGAAGGAAGGGCAAGTCAACGCTTGGGGTACTTATGTGGAAGGAATTTTAGCCTTGAAAGTCTCAGGTCAGCAGGTTGCCTTGGATCAGACATACATTTTGAAATGAGCCTTTTTTACCTGGGCTTCCACTCACCTACCTGTGTACTGGCTTATGTTGCCTAGAGCCTTTTAGAAGTTCTAGTCTTCCAGCAACATTGATCAAGTCATCCAAATTTGAAATTATTAATGTTCCAAAAGATCAAATTGTTTTATAATATTCCTTGGGATAATGTAAGATACTCTAGAAACTACCAAAAAATATTAGAAATCACCTGTCTGTTTAAATTCTTGTGATTCATGTACTCATTAAATAATCACAAAAGCTATACTTTAAGTCATTGCATTGGGATCTCACATTGTAATGTGTTCTGTAAAATATTTTCAGAAAAGTGTTCTAAGAAACCATGAAAGCAATAAACAGGATGTTTTCATTCTTTTTGTAGATATCAGGGAGAAAGAAGGTTAAGGGTTCATGATAACACTGAGAAGAAAATATACTGCAGAATGTTCATTGAAAGAGTCACATGACTATTGTACATTCTGTGGAGTCATAATTCTAACACTTTTTCCTGCCCCACTTCACCTGAGATGGAAATGTTCCATCATCAACAGGGACTCTGCAGGCCAGGGATTATGAGAGGTGCCACTGCCGTGTTAAGAATTATTTCTCTTCTAGAGAGTTGAGTGTGGTTAGATAACGAGGGTGGATATTAGAAGTCTTCAAAGCCACAAGCTACACAGTAAAGAAGCCCATGCCACTCCAGGACCAAATGAGTATCACAGCTACAGAGCATTCCAAATGAAGCAGCAACACATCTTGTTGCTCTCAGGGTGAATACTGCTAGCCTGGGAGGTGCTCGGTACTCAACTCACAAAGATAATCCCAGGGTAGTGAAGAGATGGATTATTTTTCAGACTAAATTTTAGGTGCCCTAGAAGTTGAGTCTAGCTAACAGTTGTATTATTGTTTCTTGATCATTCACTTATGGATCCCAAAGCATTTTTTAAAGGCCACAACCAAGCTGCTCTTTTATATAGAGCTTTTAAAAGAGACAATAGCCTAATGATCCATTTAGTTCTTTTTTGGTGGGGAAGGAGTGGTGGGAAGAAGAGAATATCATCCATGTTTCTATAAATCATTCTTATTTGTATCATTTTAGTTCTATAGCCACCATTATATTTAATATAGTATCTATTTCCTTATGATAATTAATAATGATTTGATTTCTTAAATAGCATTTCCAGTTTATTATGCTATTGATGACACATCATTCTTTGTAACTGATTCATCACTTTTTAAAATCTCTCCCGTGAGCAGCTGATGCAATAGTAGATCTTTAAAGATACTTTGAAGATAAATGTTTTAGGTGTTAACAATGTTTTAAATGACATTTAAAGAGCTATATGCTACTTCATGCCACTTTCTTTATGCCACTTTTACTATGTATTTGTATACATACACCTACATAAACAGACACTAGGGAAAACTGAGTTGCTACTTTGTTTCATCTCACAAATGGGACTTTATTAAAGCAGTATAGTTGTAAACCGACTTCCCTCATTATTAGAGGAATCTTTCATTAAGAACTGGCCAAATGAGGCTGGGCGTGGTGGCTCACGCCTGTAATCCTAGCACTCTGGGAGGCCAACGTGGGAGGATTCCTTGAGGCCAGGAGTTCAAGACCAGCCTGAGCAAGAGTGAGACCCCATCTCTATTAAAAATAGAAAAAAATTAGTCGGGCGTGGTGGAGTGCACCTGTAGTCCCAGCTACTCAGGAGGCTGACGCAGGAGAATGGCTTGACCTCAGGAGTTTGAGGTTGCAGTGAGCTATGATGATGCCACTGTACTCTTGCAAGACTGTCTCCAAAAAAAAGAACTGGCCAAATGATAAGAGTTTATTCTGTCTGATGGCCTAAATAGTTTAAAGAACCTGCTATATTGTGGAATATTGGGTAATTTAAAGTAGAAGATCTTTAAATCCTAAAATTATATAACAAAATTTAATAAAGTGATATCTCCTCATCCTAGGCCCTAAAGTTGTCTTACTACCTCTTGATTTCCATTTTATTTTTCTTTTCAAAGCATAAACTATGAACATGCTTTGTAATATGAGCAGTTACTACTTTCCTAGTCCCATTTAAAATACAAAGCCTTGAAATGTGATTTTGTCAGAAAAGCAACATTTGAAACCTTGTACCAAATGTATTATAAAAGTAACATATGCTTTTAAACACTTTTTAAATTGTAGAAGTATGTAAAGAAAAAATGAAAGTCCTCTAGTCTCTCATCTTACTTCCTAGCTAATAGAATTTAGACTTCTTAGAATTCAGATTTTAAATTTAAAAGCTCTTGGCCAATCAAAAATATGTTTCAGCTTTTTAAATCTTGTATAATTTTAAAAACAAAATATTAATCATGCCTCCTTTATTATTGCTATCACTTTAGCCTGTTTTATTTCCTACATCACAGGCTAACAAATACATGATTCTAACTTACAAATTCTCTTGAAAACCAAGCCCAAAATAGGAAGGAAAGAAAGAAGGTGGGAGGAAGTCAGTGGCAGTGTACGATTTACCCATTTAAAGTGTACAATTCAGTGGTTTTCAGTATATGTATAGAGTTGGGTGTCTTATGCATATTTGAGACATTCTGATTTCTTAGGTCTTGAAATTTCAGTGTTTATTTTTGAAAACTTTAGGGAATTTCAGATATATACAAAAGTAAACGGAAGGGGGTAATGAACCCCCAGAGTTCATTCTCCTTCTTCCATCTTTTCCCTCACTTACTCCCCCAGGTTATTTTAAAGCAAATTCCAGACATCATATTATTTCTTCCACAAATATTTCAGTCTGTGTCTATATAAGATGATTTTTAAAAAAATGACCACAATAATGTTCATGTCACAAAATTTAATTATTTAATATTAAATAACCACTGTTCACATTTCTAATAAATGTAAAAATGTTTAGTTTTGTTCTATAACTTACAAAAGATAATTTTTATTAACTTGTAAGAGAAAAGTTTGAAGTCATGCTAAATATTTGTACATGTATTTTAATATCTGCTTCAAATAAATCTGTGCCACTGAAGTATAATCCCACAGATTTCAAAATATATTTTACTTTCTATCTTCCTGGACCAGAAAGTTCTCTCCCTCTCTTTTTGCAAAGTGAGTCTGTCTCTTCCTGGCTCACCTCAGGAGGGGGGCGGGGTCTTCTGTTACCTTTTCATGAGTATCTACTTGGTTTGAGATTTCCTGGTCTTACTCTTCTTATTTATAGCACGTAGGGAACCTGAACATTCTGTACTGAGGAAACAGAACAGAGGGTTGGCTGTTGCAGAAGTCCACCTTGCCTTCATGATGGTGCTCTCATGATACACGAAATGCATTTATTTGGAGGTGGGATGGGATGGGCAGGGGTGGGGAAATTGTTTTTGGAGTTAATTTCCACTTAAGGTGCTAATATGTTAAAAGGAATGGCCTTGGGAACTAAGCCAATTTGTAACTTTGGATGAAGTGACTTGCTTTTAGGAGCACCATTAGACAAAGGAAAGGGACTTCTGTTGGCTAAATAACCCATTAACTGTATCTCCCTAAGAAGATACAGTTAGAGTAATAACAGCATAGGAATAACCATAGTCATTTAGAATTTTGTACAGGTCAAATCCCGTTATAACATTTCAGAAGGATATCTAAATTCCTTATTTGTCGTATTAAATCTTTTACTACAAAGTATTAACACACTGACTGCCACACAAAAAACCCAGAAACTTTTCCCTGGGGCCACAATGTTTTATTATGAAAATAGAATAAAAACTTTGATTGTAATTTTAAGGTAAATGTAAATAGAAAAGCAAAATTTTTGACTTTTATTCATTTAATCCACATTTTTAGAATTAAATTGTCAATATCGATTGTAACAATAAGAACATCAACAGGTAAGATTTTATATATGCTTCCTGCAGCCCCAGGGTCAAAACTAGAGTGAGTTTTAAATACAACTCTCATGGCAGTTAATGTGTTAATATCTATTATATCAGATTGTAGAACTTTTTTTGTTCTGAACTTTCCTTGAGGAATAAAGCACAAGGACTTTTTAAGGGACATTTCAACTCCAGTGTTCTAATTAACTCCGCAGCCAGTTTTCTCATTACTGAGACCATGGATGTGAATTTGCTGTGGCCAGTGGGCTCCACTGCACGAGGCTGCTCCCTGGGCTTGTTTGCCTTGTGCTTCACAGTGTGGAAATGTTCATTTATTTATGCAGTCCAAAGAACGAGTGTAGTAAGCATCAGGATGTCCTTGTGCTCTGAGGGAAGACTAATCATAAATAAAAGTGGGAGTTCCTAGTCATTAGGAACTTACCGACTACTTGAGAGAGGGGACCTGGCACAAATCTGAGATAATGATGCAGTCATGAGAGTATTTAGAGTTAAGGATGGAGTGAGGCCTTCCTGTTACCTCGGTACTCCTCCCTAGAGTTTATCATGTCATACATCAGATCATCAGCAAAGATCTGAAGGTATTATAGTATTTTGTATAGTATTTTGATTTTTATAGCTTTCATTGTAACGGGATTTAACCTGTAACATCTTTTCATCAGAGAAATGCAGATTACACAAATGAAAATATCATATATCCCCATTTTTACTTTCTGTACTTTGTACCAAATGTACTTAACTGTGTGTTAAAGGTATTGAGTATGTATCAGTGCAGGCATTAAGAGCCTTTTGCAGATAGCTTCGTGAACATGGATATTTATTTTGTTTACTTTTATATCAAGTAGATAGAACGTACTGTTTATACAAAACACGCATTAAAATGTCTGTGGAATGTTATTTCAGTGTATGATGGATGAGAGTGGTTGCTTTTAAATCATTAGGTTTTTTTAATGGTGCTAGAGTAGCTGGTGTTGCTTAACATGGCATTTTTTTTTCCTGTCCACAATTTTCACCCTTGGTACAGGTATTTTTGATAAAGCTGTGGAATGGAAAGGTATGTTTTTCATGGGATGTTCAAGAATCTGTTGCCTTAAATTTTTTAAAGAGGTTTCCTTTATGGGATTCCTTTTGTGTCTGGCTTAAGCAGACTTAGTTTAATTGTAACAAATAATGTATTTTTAGAGGCAGTGTTTGAATATGAAATTTTGACATGACACAAGTTTCTGACTTGACTTTTCCTCATTCCCTTATTAAAGATAGTATGAAGGTTTTTAAAGCACTTGGGGTGGGGGGAGTTGCTTTTAAAATGTATGATCTGTGCCATGAATAAAGACTGTAGGCTGAGAGTTGCTTATGGTAGTTAATCTAGTATGTTGTTATTGCTAGAATCCTTGATACCAATAATTTGCAATTTCATTGAGGAAAGTGATATAAAAGTATTCCTTAATATATAAAATAATTTTAGAGACTTTATTAAATTCACAGAGTCCTCTTTTTGGTGGAGGAACAATTCAGATTGAGCTGGTGACCAGCTGAACTAGAAGGATTAGTGTGAAAGTGGAAAGCCGACCTGGCATGTCTGCGCAGATTCTGTGCCAGGTTTCCTGCCTGCACAGACCTTTCTTCTCCGTCCAAGTTCTGTGCTGACCATGGCTGTCCACAGCTGTGTTTACACTCCCTGTTCTAGCAGGTTGACTTGAAAGAACCACGTAGCTAAAGTGGTGAGAGACTCAGCCTGACTGCTTGTTTGTAGAAAGCCTGATTGGAAGAGTGCGCTCTCTTGACTTTCCTCTGACAATGAAATTGTGAAAGATACATAGGGACGCCTGTGAGACATGCAGCTCTTGGGTCTCAACGGCACATCCCTTTTCTTATAAAGCAATGAAGCACTTTCTAAGGCGTTGGTACTAGTGCTGGAGGCTGCTGGTGTATTTATATGGCTGCCGATCACATCGGTGGGCTGAGAAACCCTCCTTAAAGATCTGTGATGTTTTGTAAAGCCTGACTGTTCTGGTGGTTGCAGAGTTAGTGTCTGCTCAGCATTCCCCATCTCACCGGAAGTGTTTGCTTTTTCTCATTCATAGAGGTCCTGTAATAAAGAGGGATCCGAACAAGCTCAGAAAGAAAATGAATTTCAAGTAAGTAATTCAGTCCATTCTGCATCTGTGTGAGATGTACCCTGGTGTTTGCAAACCTCATTACTTTGTGGTTTGGCAGTGCCTCTTAATCTGCCGGTGGAAAATTCTGGTGTTTCTTAGAGGAAGGTTTCTTGGTCTGTTGGAGCCACCTCATTAAGACCAGGTGAGCACTGAGCAGTCCTGATTCCTCCTGAGAGTAAAGATGGTCGAAGTTTGGTGTCTATATGGCAGTCTGAACAGCATTTGGGGTGCTGAGAGATGCAGGTCTGGGTGACATTTGTGTGTGATATTCTGATGTGGCGGCACTTGACTGCGCTGCAGCAGCATCTCTCTCAGCCCCTTTCAGCGGTTCCCACGCTTCTCATCAGGATGCGGGTCACTGCCCAGTTGTAGTGGCCACTCTTCCCCTGGGCAGGCCACAGTGTTTTTTCCTATGCATGATACCCAGGTTGGAAAGGTTTCTTCCTAAGAGATTGTGAGTTAAAATGACCCCACTCTTTGAAATGCACGTGCATAGATGGCTTGAGACTGAGAGCACTGATGCATGGAGGCTGAGAAGCAGGGCATCGGGGCAGAGGTCTCCCCACCCTGGGAGGAAGCACCTTTTGAGCATCTCTCCACATATGTACAGGCTCACAGAGAAGGGGTACATGTGTGCACATGCACAACATACATGCAGCTAAGATGGAGATACATGCACACATCAACATACTGGTTTTACCAATTATATTCTGATTATTAAAATGATCAAGAAATAGGCATCAGAAAGGATGAGATAATAGAGGAATAAAAGTGTCAGTATTTTTCCCTCACATTGTTTTGCATGTGTCCTGCTCTGGGGACTCTGGTCTAGAGGATCCTAGAACTTGTGCTTTCTGGGGTGATAGTTGGTGAAAAGTCATTGGGTGGGAAGTTAGTGACACTCTGTTTCAACCATTTTGAGCCCTTTGTGTACAGACCTTAGAACATCCTGATAGCTGAAAATGTGGGATCAGCAGGACCTCCATGATGCTGACTCCAAAGTACATTTTCAGTTCTCATTTTATTTTGACTTCTCAGAGCATTTGACATGACCTCCACCTTTCTGAAATGTTTCCTTCCCTGAGGCGGCCACAACACAGAGACACAAAGCATAGCTGTCTCCTTTTCTTTCTTGGTTTTCCTTGCAGGTGCATCTCCTGCTGTCTGGCGGTGTTAGAACGCCCCATAATTTGGTCCTGGACCCTCTTGTCCTGTTGTCCTCTCTCCCTGGGCCAACTGATATATAGGCAAAGGGTCACAACTTCTTTTCTACAGCCCCGATCCGTGCTTGGAGCTAACACTGTTGGCTAGCAGTCTCCTTAGGTGTCTCACAGGCCCCTCAAACTTGCCATGTCCCAGACCAAACATGTGATCTCTTCCCTCTCCCCACAGCAAAATCAAAATCCAATCCTTTCTGGTATTCTCTTTCTCAGCCACTCAGTCAGTTATGTAGGCCAGGAAGCAGGGAATCTCCTCAGAGACCCTGCTCTCTCTCATCCCTGTATCCAAACCATGAGTTCAGGTGATTGTTTCCTTTGAATTGTACCTTTGGATCTGCCTGCTCCTTCCCATCTGTACCCCCACCTCCCTCGTCCAAGCTACCACCGCATCCTTTCTGGTCTCCCACTTTTACTCTTGTTTCCCACAAACCATTCCTTTTAAAAGTCACCTTTTTGAATTGCTGATCTGATCATGTCAGCCTTTTGCTTAAAATCCTTCTGTGCTTACTCCCTGCCTCTGGCCGAGTTACATGGGCTTTACCAAAGTACCAGGTTCTCATGGTCTGACCCCTGCTGACCTTTCCAGCTTCTTCTCACAACATATTCCCCCTCATTCCCTGCTCTCCAGCCATGTTGTCCTAAACCCTGTGACTTTCTTCCTGCCACAGGGCCTTTGCAGATGCTTTTCCTACTGGGTCTCCGTGCCTTCACCTGTTTCTCACACCCCAGTTTTCTCATAACGAGAATCCACTCAGACTCCTTCCATGGGGAGTACCCTCCTGGCTCTCTAGACAAGGTCGGCACCTCCATTTCATGCTCTCATGGCACCATGTAGCTCTCCTTTGCACTTTGTGTGGCTGTAAATTTTCAGTATTACATGGTTGTCTATCTGCCTTTATGAGATGCTGAACTCAGAGCAGGCTCTTGTGCTCGGTGCTATCTCACTGCAACTGCAGCAGCTAGTACATAGCAGGGTGTGATGAAGAATTATTGAAGGCTGGTTGCAGCTGGTGCCAGTTAGACATCTCAGGCATGTTCTTCCCCTCCGAGCTGGTACACATGCTCTATTCCTCTCATCAGTCCCAGATGCCCTTACCCCAGGTGACCCGTCAATAACAGCTATACCTCCTCTTCCACCTCAGGGCCTACCAGGAAATAGCAGGTAGTCTGATTTCACATATAATCCTTTTGGGTCAAAAGATGGGCGTTGGTTGTCAGAGTGGAGGAGTTGCTTTGTCTTCTTATTTGAGCCCTTCGAATGACCATTGTTGGTTTGCAGACCCCACCTTTCTGAGCGTTTCCTCCAGACTGGCCTCGCGTCCCAGAGGACCCCCCTCCCTTACAGTCTTCTCGAGAGGAGGACTTTTCCCCATCATCTCCCAGGTACCTGAGGGCTACCTGTGGGGTTGGTGTCTTCTTGCTTCTCCCTCGTTCTTGCTTCCAACCATTTTCCTCCGTTGAAAACCCCAGTTGCTTTGAGGCTCACACCATGTGACTCTACCACCCTTTACCCTCCTGACAGCTGCTGTCCATTGGTGAAGATTTCAGTACACAGGCTGCTTCCTGCCGTCAGTTCTCTGGCCTTGTATCTTAACCTCCTCATCCCCTAACAATCTTTTCCCTCCATTCCTCCTTCCTCATCTACTCACGTATGTTCCCCAGAGCTTTTCACCAGAAATTGTATCCCCTCTGACATGCCTGTCTCTTCAGTCCTCCACCTGCTGACCTCACAGCTCACTTTGATACCCCTGTAGCCATGGCTCAGTGACCACCGTCGAGACCTCCAGTGCAGACGCCACCACCTTCCCACTGTCACCTGCCTTCCGTCTCCTGTCCGCCTTGCCCAGCTGAGGACTCACGCTCTGCCATGTGAGCCTTTCTCCCTCCACATTCTCAGCTGCCTTTCTCCAGTCGCTCTCTGTTGTGCTCTTCTCCTGAAGCCCCGCCCTGCCGAGCCCAGCAGCCTCCTGCCTTCTCTGTGCCGCGCCCAGCACTGAGCACTGTGCGAGAAGAACTGTACCATTAGACATAGCAGCTTCATTTTACGGCGTGGTGCCGAGCCTCAGGTGGCCATGCAAGCTGGAAGCCTGCCAAACTTTCTCCAGCAGGTTTTGCCTCCTGATGCGAGAGGTCTGTTTCAGGCTTCTCTTCTCCCATCACTCCTCGCCCATGCCCGGGCTGCATAACCTGAGCCCTCAGCTGCTTCTTTCCTCATCCCTCGTCTTTGCATTGTACAAGAGCCTTCTGCTGCGTCTGTGCCCGTCTTCGCCACTGACCGTGCCCTGTTGGAAGGGCCCTCCCTACCTGTGTTCCACACTCCAGCTCTTCTCTCATCTGCTTTCGGGCCTCACTTGTTGACTCGTGCCTGTCTTCTCGCCTTCCTGACTGACTGCACCTCCTTAGCCCCAGGCGAGCTCCATCTTCCCTCCACTCACTTGACTGGTGCCCTCCTTGGCTGCCCCCGTCCCTGCTCCCTTTCCTGGCAAGATTTCTTGAAACAGTGTCTACTGTCTCTGCTTTCTCACTTCCCAATCTCTTTTTTAGAGAAAGTTTTGGAAGTATAGGAAAGTACAAAGAATAATGCAATAAACACCTTTATACCCACCATACAGAATTGGTAACTTAATTTTATCGTATTGCTTGATTCTAATTTTTTATATGAATTTATTTTGATATTTTTATTTCAAACTAATTTTAGACTTACAGAAAAAAATACAAAAGTAGTACAAAGCATTCCTGCACACCCTGTACCCAGCTTTCCTGATGTCGTGTAACCTCTCTTCCTTAACCACAGTGCAGTGATCAAAGGCAGGACATGAGCATGGATCCAATAATAGGAGCTAAACCACACACCTTATTTGAATTTTACACAAGTTTTTCCACTAATGTTTTCTTTTGTTCTATTCCAGAATTTAGCCAGAATCCCAACATTACATTTGGCTCTTTCTCCTTAGTCCTTTTCAACCTGTAACAGTTGTTTTTGTTATTTATAATCTTGACACTCGTGAAGAGTACTGATCAGTTATTTTGGAGATTGTCTCCTCAATGTCGGTTTGCCTAATGCTTTCTCATGATTGGAATGATGTTATGCATTTTTGGCTAGAATACCATGGAAATGCTGTTACATCTTCTCAAGAGGCTCATATTATCGTTATTCTTATTACTGGATTTTAATTTTTTAAATAAATGAAACTTTATAAAGTGAAAAGTCAAACTACTTCAATTCTCATCTAGTTCTCTCCCCTTCTTTTTTTTTTGGAAACAGAGTCTCACTCTGTCACCCGGGCTAGAGTGCAATAGCATTGCATTATCATAGCTCACTGCAACCTCAAACTCCTGGGCTCAAGCGATTCTCCTGCCTCAGCCTCCTGAGTAGCTGGGACTATAGTTATGCCGTGACGCCTGGCTAATTTTTCTTTTTTCTTTTTTTTTGTAGAGATGGGGTCTCACTCTTGTTCAGGCTGGTCTCAAATTCCTGACCTCAAGTGATCCTCCTGCCTCAGCCACAGAGTGCTAGGATTACAGGCGTGAGCCACTGTGCCTGGCCTTGTTTTTGTTTTTGAAACCAACAATTTCCACGTTGCCATATCCAGTGGCCACTTCTGTTTGACCCTCAGCAGTATCTGACATGGAATGCCCCTCTCCTTCTGATGCCAGATGTCTTACCCTCACCTTGCCTCCTGATCCCTCTTCTTGTTGCCCAAATTTAAATCAGTTTTTCAAATGGTGGCTTCCCAACCTCTAATGGGGCATGAGATGTTAGCATTTTTGTTGCTTTTTAAAATGAAATAGAGAAGTAAATATTAGAAAATGTTACCCAGTTGTGAGGGTAAGTATTGCTTTCTATAATGTTTGTCTTAGGGGTGTGTGTGTTAGATTGCTGTGTGAGATGCCTCTCTTACTGCGGTGACAGTCAGTTTGGAAGCCACTGCTCTACATGTTGGGACTTCTCAGGCCCTGTGCTGGTTCCTCTGTCCCTCGGGGATCACACCCAGTTCATGAGCTTTACATGTCACCAACATGTTGAGGACTTCTGAATATGTTTGGCCCAGACCTTTCTGTAAGCTCCAGCCACCCAGCAGTCTCACCCACTTATCCAGGCTGATCTTGTTCTCTTGCTTTTCCTGATTGCTCTTTTCCAGTGAAACCGGCCCCTCCTAGTTCCTTGAATGCACCATCTTATTCCTTCCTTCCTCAGGGCCTGGTGTTCCTGGGGGTGCTGCTATGGCTCCTTCCAACCCCCCAGGTCTCAGGTCAGTTCAGTGTTGCCTCCTCAGAAATACCTACCCTTTCACTCTGTCACATCAGTCACCCTCTGTGGCCCTCATGGCTGTGGCCCAGTCTGCAGCTGCACGTGCTCGTTTATTGTCTACTTCTCTCTCAGGTGTGAGCCACACATGGGCATTGGTCTTACGTGCCTCATTTTCTGTTTCTCTGGTGCTTAACACAGTGCCGGGTTCATAGTTGACATTCATAAGTGTTTTCTGGGTGAATGTATGAAAATCTTTGCCTCTGAAGTAGAAGTAAATAGTTTCAAGTTGAGGTATGGATCTTCTCTTCTGAAAAAGTAGGACCAGTTTTCCCTCAACTGTCACCAGCTATGGTTCCATGGCCTGTGGCTGGACTAGGGCGTGGTGGGAGTTGGACTGAGACAGATTGAGCCGTCTGTCCCGCTTATTACCATGCTCGTTTTCTTTAAGTAGCAGCGAGAAGGTGTTTGGAGACTTAGTGATTACAAAAAGACCACCAGCAGTGGCTACACTCTAAGATTACTTGCCATCTTTCTTAACCAATCCGTTGTGCCTTGGTGTTCTCTCTCATGTTTTCCCCTCCACACGCCCTCCCCTCTTTCTTCCTACTTTGAATAAATATTGAACTGCAATGTTATGTAAGAACAAAGATTCTTTTTGTTTACATTGTTCAGAACAATGCTAAAGAGAAATGGAAAGTTCTTAAGGCTCTTTCCATCTTCTCTGCACTATTTCTGGGAATGGGTTGACTCAGCTCTGGCTAGTGTATTCAATCCAAGTACCAGTACCAGATGTAAATAGAGTCAGCTCCAAGAATCCTTTGTTCCAAGTGGACATGCTGTACAAAATGCTGAACTTCTTGAAGTAATAAAGTAGGGTTTAAAGCTATGCATAAAAATTGAAGTTCATGACCTGCCTGGGCAACATAACGAGACCTCGTCTCTGTAACAAATAAAAAAAAACCATCCAGGCATGGTGGCATGTACCTATAGTCCCAGCTACTCAGGAGACTGGGGTAGGAGGATCACTTGAGCTTCGGGGTTTAGGGTTACAAGTGAGCTATGATCATGCCACTGCACTCTAGCCCAGGCAACATAGCAAGACCCTGTCTCAAAAGAAAAAAAAAAAAATTTGGGATTTTAAACTTAAAGGGATATTTAGGATTGGACACATATATCTGTCTTCTTTTTTTATTTATTTTTTTATTTTTAGAAAGGAGGTCTCATTCTGTCACCCAGGCTAGAGTGTAGTGATCATAGCTCACTGCAGCCTCAAACTCCTGGGCTCAAGTGATCTACCTCCCTCAGCCTCCTGATAGCTGGGACCACAGGCGCACACCACCACACTGGGGTATTTTTTTAAAAAAATTTTTGTGGAGAGGGGGTCTCACTGTATTGCCCAGGCTGGTCTCAAACTCTTGGCCTCAAGTGACCCTCCCACTGTGGCCTCCCAGAGTGTTGGGATTACTGGCATGAGCAGTGGCACCCAGCATATATGTGTATTATACAGTGCCAACCCTGATGCTCTTCAGCTTAGTCATTCCACAGTGCTGAAAGTTGGAAAGTTGAAAAACAAATTTTAATTCTGACAAAATTCTGGATACCTAGACATTTTTTGGGTATCCTCATCCTGCTTTTTAAGAAGTGAGTTAGAATTCTGTGGGAGATTCTAAAGATGGCAAAGGGCTGTGAAAAGCCACAAATGGCAGATTACCTGGCCTAGGAGCTGAATCAAGCACCCTCTTCTCCCACACTACCCCGCCTCTGCCTTTGCACCGTACATAGTGTGGGAGGCACCGCAGTCTCCAGAGCTCCAGGGCATATGGCTCCCTGGGTAGCAGTGGAGTGTATATCCACGTAGTGACTTGGAGGGTGCTTTGCAGGCCTTTGGGTATTCTCCCAGTGGAGAGTTTTGCTCACACTGGGCTTTTAGGTAAAATGGGACCAGCAGTGACCGCACTTCTTGGATCGGTTTACTGTAAAGATTAAATAAGTGGTTGAAAACCTTTGCCAACTAAATAGAGATATTAGGTATTTGTCAATCTCTAAGGTTTAAGAAGTAAAACTTTCTGATTATTCTGCTCTAAAAATCAATTAACTACCAGCCCGGGCAACATAGTGAGACCCCATCTCTACAAGAAATTAAGAAATTAACCTGGCATGGTGAGGCACCGCTGTATTCCCAGCTACTTGAGAGGCTCACTTGAGCCCAGGAGTTTGAGGATGCAGTGAGCTGTGATTGGGCCACTGCACTCCAGCCTGGGTGACAGATTGAGACTCTGTCTCTAAATAAATAAATAAAAATAAAAATTCATTAACTTGGTAGATTAATGCTATATCTATATGGTCACACAAAACCTCAAATTAGGAAATATTAAGCCTCACAAGATAATGGTTAGACCATAATTGTGGGGATTATACAAGATGGTGGTTGGACCATAATTGTGGAGGATTACCAACAAATCCGTTTGCCCCCACAAAGTGTAAGAGTGACTGACTGATTTTTTACTTTAATGTGGTTTATATCCTTTGGAAGTAGCTTTTTTTTTCCTTCTTCTTACTAACTTTAATATTACGTCCTTGCTTAATAGGTTGCCCTCTTCGTTTCTTAGTTTGTTTTTTGTGAGGTGAGTGTGTTTTAAACAATGTTTCTCTGGGGTCATGTTCCCCACAGCAGATTTCCTCACAGGGGTGAATTACAATCCTCTGAAAACTTGTGCACACCTGCTGGCACCTCTCCTTAGATACATCCACTGAAATGCTCAGGGTTAGGACCTGGGAATCTCCATTTGTAAAAGAGATTCACGTGCACCTCTAGCTGAGAATGACTCCTTTCCACTCCACCACCCCAGCACATGGACACACTTAAGCTGTAATTTGCTGTTTTAGGGGAAAAGGCCAAGGAATGGATTTGAATTGAGACCAAAGGATAGATTTTGAAGGCAAAATGATTATAGATCCCAAATTAGTTATTAGGACTGAAGATTGAACATATGAGCATTACAGAGATTTTGGCAAGAAGACAGACATTAAACTACAGAGGAAAAGGTTGGGTGTATAAGCTAAAAATAGAAACCTAGAATGCTCCACACTACGGTACTCTTTGGACCAAAAAGCCATAGATCCTGGACCTAAATCAGTAATTCTCCAGCTTATTGGATCCATAGACCAAGTTAGTAGGCAGAGGCCCTGTGCACCCTTTGCTTTTCACAGACACTCTTGACCAAAAGCAAATCAGCTCTCACCGGAAAGGATGGTATTATGTGGCCTTTGATAAGATCCACGGGTGAGACTCATGTATAGGTTGTAAAGTCAGCAGAAGCAGTCTCTCCCATTGTCCCGGTGACCTAAATTTTACTTGAATTTTAAATCTCATCAATATAGTGTAATGCTTACAAGCATGGATCCTGAAAATCACAAGATCTCTGACCGTGGAACCTCTCTGTCTTCTATGTTAAATGAGCATGATAATAATGCTAATACCCACATCAAAGAATAGTTGTGACGATTGAACTGTTCCTATGAAAGCACTTCTGTTGCCTGGCACATAGCAAACACTCAGTAAACACCTGTTTGTCGCCATCTGTTGTAGGGGGCTGAGGCCATGGTTCTGGAGAGCGTTATGTTTGCCATTCTTGCAGAGAGGTCACTTGGGCCAAAACTTTATGGCATCTTTCCCCAAGGCCGACTGGAGCAGTTCATCCCGGTAAGATTTGTTCATAAATGCGCAGTTGACATGTGCCACTGACAGAAGACGGCTTCTTTGTCTCGTTGCTACAAGAACCTGAAATGCTGAGGTTTGAATATTAAATGTGACCTATGTCATTAGACTGTATCAGAGATCAAGAAAAGCAAAATTTCTTTTGAACTTATATTAGAACCTCTTTCTTTCCTATCAAGATATATTCATCCAAATTTAAAATATAAATCAAATTTACTATTCCATTGTCCCCTCAGGCTGCTTACCCTGAAACTTTCCCCTTTACACCTTGTTCCTCTCAACTTCTGGGGCGCTTCTTTATAGAACTCGCTGCTAGAACACCTTGGCCCTGACCACACCCTGCCACATTGCTGACATGGCTCCGTGGGGCCATTGCTGTTCTTTTTTCTCATCTCCCAGTCCGTCCCTGGGTGGTTCGTGCTCTCCCACTGTTCGGGGTCTCCCATCTGCCCTGCCTCCATTTGCTGGTCAGATTCCCCTCAGAACTTCCAGGCAGCCAGGATTGTGTTACCTTCTTGTCCGGAGGCATTTTTAATGCTGCCATAGCATTTATCAGTGTGCCATGTCTTAGGGACATGTGTGCACATCTAAAACAGTTCTGGCTCCTACCTGTACACACACACCATACTCTGCGTGATGCTTCACACAGCAAGAGCCTCATCAACTGTGACTGTGAAAGGGTGACCCTGGGCCTTTGGAACTGTCACGTTTTGTTGGCCTTGCTGATCCTTATTGATCTGCATTCACCCTCCTAGCTAGTTTTGGAGATTTGATAAAAGATTCCACATCTTAACTGAGGAAAAGCTTCTTGAGGAGTAGGATCACAAGTGGCTGTCTTCTCCTGCCCTGCTACACGGGGTGTCTTGCACCTCCACAGCATGCAGACGGGGCCCAGCACAAGGGCACCTGGCTAAGGGGTGCTCTGCTGCATCTAGCTGGGGACTGGAGGAAGGGACTCCTTTGTCTGATCCCACAGCCCAGAAACAGTGGGCCTTTTTGTGATCTGCCTCCCCAGAAGGGGTATCTTCTTTGAGTTGACACATGGCATTGTCCATCAGTGCTGGCTGCCAACCCTGAGGGGTGTATTTAGGTGAATGGACGTGCCTTCACCAGGCCAGGTTTTACCTTTTCCCTGGCACCTGGCTGTGTTTTTATTTATAATTTCCCCAATAAAGGTAGTAACATCTATCAGGCACGAGAATAAAGTATCTACCAACCTCAAGGGAAAGTTTAGTACCCATACCATGGGTAGTCATGCCAGACAGTAGCAAGGTGTGTTTGCTGACATAGACACATGTCCCTAGCATTTAATAAAACCAGGCTGCAGAACGTCATCCATCATATGCGCCTAAAACATGCCCATCATGATTAGTAATATTTGAAAGAATTTTGTAAATATAAAACATTTCATATGGTTATGAATAGCAATATGGGTGAATCTTAAAAGTATAATATTGAGAGATAAAACAAAATTATGAGAGACTAGTGTCATACCGTTTTTATAAAGCCTGATGAAAGCAAATTTAAAAATTGTTTATGAATAAGTGCATGTGTGGTAAAAGTTCTCTTTTTAGAAAGGGTAAGGGAATTGTTAACACAATTCAGAATAATGGTAATGTCTTAGGGACAAAAGGGACAGTGATCAGGACACATAGGTTGTAGCATCTGTGGAATTGATTTTGTTCTAGTTCTTTAGTTCTATCTATGCTCTTGTATGTATTTATACTGTTTACTATATAGTGAAGATTTTTAAAAAATTCTATTAAATACTAGGTTTGAACCATATGATATTGCCAATATTCAACTGTTTTTGACCCACAAAAATGCCAATTTCATTTGATTCAAGCTAATACTATATGTTATTTCTGGGTTTACTTTTTTTTTTTTTTTTTAAGAGATGAGTCTCCCTCTGTTGCCGGGCTAGAGTGCAGCGTCGCGATCACAGCTCACTGCAGCCTTGAACTCCTGGGCTCAAGTGATCCTCCTGCCTCAGCTTCTCGAGTACCTGGGACTACAGGCATGCACCACCACACCTGGCTAATTTTTAAAGTTTTTTTAGAGACAGGGGTCTCAATATGTTGCCCAGGCTGGTCTCAAACTCCTGGCCCCAAGCAAACCTCCCACCTGAGCATCTCGAGTCAGTGGAATTACAGGCATGTGCTAGGTTTACACTTTACCACTGCACGGGATCAGATGAATTCCATCTCGTCTGATTTCTGTAGCCTTCTTTCAAAGGGCATGTGAGAGTAGTGACACCTAAGAATGGTAGATGGTCTCTATTTCTCTTTTTCTGTGCTGGGGAAAGAACTTGGAATATTGAGATTTGTTTGTCTTTGAGCACATTAGCTTTAAGTTTTCCATGTTACGAAACACATTACTGGCATTTTTGAAAATTGAGTGAGCTGCCTTAAGAAGTCCTATGTGTCCTGCCACTGGAAGCTGACTCCCTGATAATTTGTTGAGAATGTTGGAGAGGATTCCAGAGTTGAGTAGAAGATGGAAGAGCTATTAGTTCTGATTCTAAGGCATCTGCCCTCTCTTGAGATTTACCTTGGGCCTCACGTGCATTATGTCCTGTAGCAGCTCTGGGAGAGACTTAATGTCACAGTTCCCATTTTATAGAATAGGGAAAATGAAGCACAGAGGTATGATGTAACTTGCCTGTGGTCAAGTAGCTTTGAAATGAATATTAAAGCCAGAATTTGATTTGGGGTTTCTCTAACTTGGGAGCATCTATTGTTAACCCCCGTGTTGTGTTGCTTTGCATTTTCAGAGAAATATCTCTTCAGGTTCATGTAAAGAAGCTGTAGAGGTCTCAGGCAATCAGAAGCTCCCATGGACGTCCCATAAAAGGGTAGCCCAGGCAAGCATGGCCTCAGGCTGCATGAGAGGGAGTGCAGGCCCCACAGGCTGGAAGAAACCTCCTTGATTCTGTTTCTTTGTTCAGCTTTGCAGTCACCTGCCCTGTGCCAGGCCAGGGGCTGACACCGCCACTGGGAGCAGCGGGAGGTGGTTCCTCCTGAGCTCATGGCACATCTCCTGATTAGAGCCTGTTCTGAGCACCACCCCTTACCCGCAACACAAGAGAGTAGGATGTTCCAGCCCTTGGAAGAGCTAGGAGCTGGATAGTGTGATAAACTGCTAGAGCCATGGACTTTTAGTGTTAACTAAGAATGAATAGATTTATTCTGTGTGGGTTTTAAGGGCAAATCACAAGAATGTGTACTTTCCTAGAATCTTAGGAAAGTAAATTAAAAACTCAATCAGATCTAAGGAAGAACTTTCTCACAAAAAGGGTTCAAAATGAAATAGACCTTTGGAGGTAGCCTGCTCCTCGCTGTAGAAGTGCCATAGCAATTGCTGGGTCACCATCTGCGGGGACACAGTGTTCACTCTTAAGGGAATTTTGTGCATTGGGTGAGACTTAAATGCACTATAAAAACTAGCTTCTGTTTCTTAAAATTGTGTGATCTCACACTTTTTAGGTAACCTGGGTAAATGTCAGTTTTTAATTCCCTTTTTTATTTCAGAGCCGGCGATTAGATACTGAAGAATTAAGTTTGCCAGATATTTCTGCAGAAATAGCTGAGAAAATGGCCACATTTCATGGTATGAAAATGCCATTCAATAAGGAACCAAAATGGCTTTTTGGCACAATGGAAAAGTAAGTGGTCAAATCACTTGGTCCTAACTTAGTTTTACATTAGTGGCTCCCAGAAGTACCAGCAGTGACAATTTGTTTGCTACGATAGTCAGAGGTCTTCTTTTATTTCCTGATGTGCAGGCTATCAGTTGTTGGTGTTTGTCTCATGCATAAGTCTTTTTTTGCATATAAAAGTCAATTCCTGAGCCAAGGAAGACTTGTTTACAACAATGCTACTGTACAGGTCGATAGGCCGAAAATCAGCTTCCTGGAATGCCGCGACTCTCCAAGCCCTGTTTGTCTCCTCAGTTATGGCGGTCAGAGGGGTTCCCACTGTTACTGTGGCTGTGCTGGTATTGAACTTGAGTGTTTAACCCAGCCAAAGCCTCAAGATCAAGGCTTGGTGAGTTGAGCGATAATTCTTTGTTCCCTCTGTCTCTCTCTCTTTAACAGATATCTAAATCAAGTGCTGAGAATTAAATTTACTGGGGAATCCAAAATTAAACAGCTCCACAAATTCCTTAGTTACAATCTGCCTTTGGAACTGGAAAACCTGAGGTGAGTTATTTGCTTCTATTTTCTGACTTAGTAAGTACATCTGTCCAGAAATTTAAATATTCATAGTCACTAAAGCTGTTGCCAGTAAACATTGATTAAGCTTGCCTTGTGTCTGGCATTTTGCATTGGTTTTGCAGAGTGAATTTGAACAGATGAGTTTTGTCATTTGGAATTAGAGTTTTCTGTGAATGCTGTCATTTTATCTCTAGTTAGTACGTGAAGGTTTTGTGGAGGAAGGAAGATGTCAGAGCAGTGGTTTGGTGACTAGGGCAGTAGGTTTTTGGGGGGAGGGGTAGTGGGAGCAGGCTAGGGAGTGTAAGGGGGTGAGGGAGACAGTTAAACCACAGCTTTGGAGGGAAACAGAGGAAAAATCTTGATCCTGATCTCTGAGTTGAGGCCACCGTGGTGTCCTCAGGGTGAGACTGGGTTCAGGCTACTTGCATACCTACGCTGACAAGTATTTACACCTTTAATTACTGAAATATTTGAGTATCTCCTGTGCTGGGCATTATGATTGGTGCTGAGGAAATGGTGACTAAGACAGTTTTCAAGGAGCTTCTATTTTTTTTTTAACCTTTTTTAAAAAATGAAAAAAAATTTTTTATTATGGGTACATAATAGTTGTATTAAATATATCTTTATAGGGTGCATATGATATTTTGTTATAGGCATACAATGCGAGTTAATCAAATCAGGGTAATTGAATTATCTGTTACCTTAGGCATTTAATATTTCTTTGTGTTAGGAACATTCCAATTCCAGTCTTACTTATTTTAAAGTATACCCCAACTTATTGTTGATTATAGTCACTTTGTTGTGCTATCAAATATTATTCATTCTATCTTACTAACTACATTTTTGTACCCATTAACCATCTCCACTTTATCCCCCACTGCCTGCTACCCTTCCCAGCCTCTGGTAACCATCATTCTACTCTCTATTGCCATGAGATCAATTGTTTTAATATTTAAGGAGCTTTTATTTTATTAGGAAGACAGAAAACTTGTAAACAAATACAATAATGTCAAATTATAATAAATGCTATGATAGAGATGCAGACCAAAGTAGCCCAACACAGAGGGATCTGCTTTGAGTCATTGGTCAGAGGAGGGACCACACAAGCCAGAGCCAGCAGAATGAGGACTAGCTGCCGAGGAGGGGTGTGCTCAGAGAGGAACAGCATGTGCAAAGGCCCGGCAGTGGGAAGGCGCTGGAGTGCTGAGGAGCCTGTGGGGATTGCTGCTGGCATCTGCAGTAGAGCTACATAATGACACAGTTTTCAGAATTCACATGACAGATACCACGCAGGGACCATGTGTTGTTTTGGAGCTCTAACGCTGTGCCGACCATGCTGAGAGAGCAGACTGCTTGCATCTTACGGAAAGTTTGATAGGTAACAGTGAAACCTTCCTTTTTCAGATCACTGCTTGAATCCACTCCATCTCCAGTTGTATTTTGTCATAATGACTGTCAAGAAGGTAAGAATTGCTACATTATGCTAAGGATGGGGTTCATGTGTATACTTAGAAGATTACCTCCAGTGTGTATGATAAATGCCAGATGTCCATCAAGAGAGTATTAGATATATTAAATTATGATGTAGCCAAATGAAGTATTGTATAAATACAAAGGAAAATTTTTGTAATGAACATTTTGTAAATAAAGGTACATTTAGCTACAATTTCCCATTTTCCTTATGTATGGTGACTTTTGGGACACCCTGTATTAAAAAGAATGATAGTTTTCTATATATCAATAGAAAAATCTCTAGATATATTGAAGAGAAAAAAGCAAGTTTTAGAAAAACATGTAGAATATTATTCTGTTTTTGTAAAAAAAAAAAAAAAGTATTTACATAGAAAAGATCTGGGCCAGGTGTGGTGGCTCATGCCTGTGGTCACAGCTACTCAGGAGGCTGAGGCGGGAGGATCACTTGAGCCCAGGAGTTGGAGGCTGCAGATAGTGCCACTGCACTCCAGCCTGGGTGACAGGGTAAAAGAAGGAAAAAGAAATCTGAAAGAATATTAACTAAACTTGGGGATAAAGGACTTAACCTTTCTAAGTCCCATGTTATCTTTTCATTGTTTAGCTTTTTCTGGTTAATCTGAAAAGCAGTAAAAGAACAAGATTCCCCCACCCCAGTCCTGGCCCTTCCTTCTGCAGCACGAAGCACAGTGAGCTTTATTAAAGCCACCTCCTCTCAGTATCAGTGCACTTTGCTGTGAATGACTTCAGATTTCCCTGCTTTAAAAAAAATGCCACATGTCCTGTACGCTAACAAAACCCCACCCAATGTGATTTCATACTCAACAGAGGTTCCTTTCTCATCGTGCATCTCCCCTGCTGCTACCAGCACTGCCTTGCTCTCCTTGTCCTTCCCAGTCTCCTTGAAGCCCTTCTTTGCCAGGCTCAACAGTTCTTTGTTTTTGTTTTTTTTTTTGAGACAGAGTCTCACTCTCTTGCCTGGGCTAGAGTGCCGTGGTGTCAGCCTAGCTCACAGCAACCTCAAACTCCTGGGCTCAAGCGATCCTCTTGCCTCAGCCTCCCGGGTAGCTGGGACTACAGGCACATGCCACCATGCTGGGCTAAATTTTTCTATTTTTAGTTGTTTGGCTAATTTCTTTCTATTTTTAATAGAGACAGGGTCTCGCTCTTGCTCAGGCTGGTCTCGAACTCCTGAGCTCAAGTAGTCCTCCCACCTCGGCCTCCATAATGCTAGGATTATAGGCGTGAGCCATTATGCCCAGCCAACAGTTTGTTTTTAATTCCAAGAACAGTCCCTCGTGAAGACCTGTCATTATTAAGCAATTAGTTTGAGGCAAAAATACCTTTTCTTTAATACTAATTAATTGATCATTGCTGGCTATCTCAAGACAAGCAGGGTATAGGAATTTCAGCTGCAGCCGCGTGTGTTGTCCCCACCCTTGTTGGGTAGGGAGATAGTAAATGGCACAGACATCACCAGAGACGGGGCTGGGAGAGGTCAGCTACCTCAATGATGGCAAAGTGTCAAAAGAATAGAGATAGACGTTGTACATTTATTTTGTTCTGCTCTTTTGGGCTTCTGCCTCCATCTCTCCTTTTAATCACTACTTGAAACAGAACAAGTATGTTGAGAAGCCTAGAAAGTGTACCTCTTACTAAAAACCCTGGGAGGGATGGTGGCCAAAAAACTAGCAAAGGCTGCTTGCTTCACAGGTACCAGCCTCACGATGCCTTAGGTGCTGGATGCTGTGCAGAGTATGAGGATCTCAGGAACACGTGCCCAAAAAGCCAGGCTGGTGGCCAACCCAGTCTGGCCCAGAATTCACCTCTAAAAGAAATAGCATCATAGGATGCTGCTTGTGGTCTCCTTAGGAAGGAAAACCAGGCGAGGACAAAGCAGGGGGGCCCTGTGGCAGCCTAGCTCACTGCTGACATCCTCACTGGGGAGGATCCTCTGACAGAGCTTCCCAGCTGGTGTGCTGCAGGCGACAACCCAAGTCCCAGGGCTGCTGGGGTGGCGGAGCTGGTGTCTGGGCCAACTCAAGCTCCAGTGTGACACCCTGTGAGACATTTGGGAAGTATTGCCCCAGACAGTGAGTGAGAAGGACCAGGGCTGTGAACAGATGATCTTGTGCTCAGGTAGGTCTGGAGTCTCCCTGCCCGGGGCCAGGCCTCATGTGGCAGCACTGCTCCTGCACTCTGTCTGCACCCTGGTGATGTCCGAGGGACCAAAAGCCAAGGTAAGTTAGGATTCCCTGTAAGGGTAGAGCCCCTCTCTCGGCCCTGCTGTTCAAGGACATGAGCTGTCTATTGTAAAACATAAGCCATTTATGTTATCCAACCTTTTTGCAGGTAATATCTTATTGCTGGAAGGCCGAGAGAATTCTGAAAAACAGAAATTGATGCTCATTGACTTCGAATACAGCAGTTACAATTACAGGTATTACGTTATAGTCAGATATTTTCATTTCGGTGTTGTTTTCTTATTGTGTTATCTTTATGGAACAGTTACAGGAGATACTAAGTGAAAACCCCATTTTAAGTTGAAAGCTGCTTCACCTGGAAGCTGAGGCTCTTTGCCTGGTGGCCGTGGGTGAAGCAGCAGCACTGTCCTCCCTGCTCTTAGCCAGCTGCTGGGGAGGAGCGGCGCTGTAATTGAACTCCAGAATTTGACTTTTCCTTTTGGCTTCAGAGATCATTTTCCTTCCATAAGGACTGGGTGTTCTTGAGTAGTGGTTCAAGTGGCACCTTCATAACTTTAGTCAGCGAGATTCTGATAATCACCAGGTTGGTGCTTTCTGTCATTAAAGCAGTCACATCCCTGTCCGCTATGCTCGTGACTCAGCCTTTTTTTCTTCTGTAGTCAGGAAACCTCCAGACTAGCAGTCTGCTTCATTCTGTGCACGGTCTTATCTCTTATTTCAGGGGATTCGACATTGGGAATCATTTCTGTGAATGGATGTATGATTATAACTATGAGAAGTACCCTTTTTTCAGAGCAAGCATGCGGAAGTATCCCACCAAGAAACAGCAGGTAGGAGATAAGTTTTTATATACTTGATAGGTAAATTACATAAGTCAGTTTTATGCAGTTAGAATTACATCTTCATTTTCAAAGATGCCTTTTTTAAATTGTGGAATGGTTAGGCAAACCCTTTTGCTTATGTTAAAAAGTGTTATTTTTTTCAGTTACATGTAGGTGCAAACTTGACCTTTGAGTGCAGCTTTTTAAAAATCTGTGCCAGAGGTACTTGTATTCAGTCAGAGGAGAACCCAGCCTCCTTGGTAGTTCCTTCTAGTGTTTTCAAAAAGCCCAGCCTCAGTTCTGCTTTCTGGCCTTCTTTTTGGGGATCACTGACCTGCCTCTGTTCATTTCATGTTGTGCAGGGAAGTAATCTTTTGGGCACTATGGTTTAGTAGCTAGAGCAAATGCCTTTGGTGTCAATAGCTCCCTTTCCTGTCCTGAATTAGGGGAGGCCAGTGAGTGTGAGGAGAATCATTTCTCCTGGGATCTTCTTCCTGGGATCCCCTCTTTTCATTCCTCAATCCACCGCCAAAGCCTTGGGTTGAGGATAAGTAGGTAGTGAGGCGGAAGCTCAGCAGGGCCAGGGGGAAGTGTGCCAAGCCTGCCTCTCTGAGCATGTGTGGGGCACCAGCTCGTCTGCTTGGTGATCCCTCTGTTGTGCATGTGCGCCTCGCACAGAGGTCAAGGATGGTGAGGACGGGAATGCATTTAGCTGCTCCTGTAAGTCACTCAGCAAGTGTTTCTTGAATACCTGCTCTGAGCCAGGCACTGTGATAGAGTCTTCAGTAGTGACCACACTCTAGGGCTAGCCATTCAAATGCAGACCTGTTGTGGGGCCAGAAATGGAGTTTGCTTTTGTCTGTCACAGGCTGATGTGATGAACTTGAATATGTCCAAAGCAGAGTGCCCAGGATGGCATGAGAAGGAAGGGTGGGAGAAGGACTTGTTTAACCTGGGGAAGAGAGAACACATAGCAGCCTCTGGGTATTTGAATTGTTTTGCTGAAGAGCAATTAGACTTTTAGAGACACCAGGAAGTGCTAGAGGTCAGAATTCTCAAACTAGTATGGGGGAGATTTTCAGTAAGAAGGCAGATTTCATTTTAATGATAGAGCTTTATAACTACTAAAACTGTACAGCAATGTAAATTTTTTTTTTTTTGAGACAGGGTCTCACTGTGTCACCCAGGCTGAAGTGCAGAGGCATGATCATAGCTCACTACAGCCTTGAATTCCTCCTGGGTTCAAGCTATCTTCCTGCCTCAGCCTCCCAAGTAGTGGGACTACCAGGCACGCACTACCACGCCCAGCTACTTTTCTTTTTCCTTTTTATGGAGACAGGGTCTCGCTGTGTTGCCCAGGCTGGTCTTAAACTCCTGGCCTCAGGTGGTCCTCCCCCACTTTGGCCTCCCAAAGCACTGGGATTACAGGTGTGAGCCACTAAAACTGGCCTACCAATGTAAATTTAAGGAAGTTCCACTCTAGTTCTATTTTCTGAGGGGTTTTAAAGATAATATATAGGGTATTGATCTTTATCAGATAACCTTTCTGCATCTATTGAGTAATCTCATATTTTTTCTTTCTTTGCTCCATTAATGAAATATATTTAAATGTTAAACCATCCTGGAATTTCCATGATAAACTCCAGTTGAATGAGCTGTGTTTTGTAATACTCTGTAGTTATTATTTTATAATACTTTGTAATACTCTGTGGGATCCAGTTAGGCACTATTTTAGGAGTTTTATATCTATGCTCATAATGTGAAATGGATCTGTAATGTTTATTTTTAAAATTATTCACACCTGTGTTTGGGACTTAACAATTATACTACCATTATAAAAATGGGTTGAGCAGCCTGTTCCCTCCTTATTTTTTGGTATAAATTTATTAAGGTGAGAGATATCTATTCTTTGAAAGTTTGGTAGACCTTGCCTGTAAAACAGTCTGGGCCTAGAAGTTTTTTTTAGAGGAGGGTTGGTCAGTAGTTACCCTTTCATTAAAGTATTGATCTATTTGTGTTCTGTCTCTTCCTTTGCAAATTTTGGCATTTAGTATTTCCCAGAAATTAACCCATTTAGTGTGGTGGTTCAGATATGGGTTTTAAAAACTAGTTTGATTTGGATTTGAAGTCCAGATCTGCCACTGCCAGCTGTGTAACCTACACAGTCTTTAGTCTGTTTTGCATTGCTATGAAGGAATACCTGAAGCTGGGTATTTTACAAAGAAAAGAGGTTTATTTGGCTCACAGTTCTGCAGAGTGTATAAGAAGCATGGTGCCAGCATCTGCTTCTGGTGAGGGTCTCAGGAAGTATCTACTCGTGGTGGAACGTGAAGGGGAACCAGCGTGTCACGTGTCACGTGGCGAGAGAAGGAGCAAGAGAGAGGAGGAGGAGGTGTCAGGCTCTTTTAAACAACCAGTTCTTGCAGACACTAATAGAGTGAGAACTCACTCACTACCACAAAGAGGGCACCAAGCCATTCATGAGGGATCCGTCCCCATGACCCAAACACCTTCCCCCAAGCACTACCTCCAACATTGGGGATCAGACTTCGACATGAGATTCGGAAGGGACAAATAGCCAAATGATATCACCAACTGAATATATCTATGCTTATTTCCTCATCTCCAAAAATTATTTTGTTGTTGTGAGAATTAAGTGAGTTAATGTGCAAAAAACGAATGTTGAGAATAGTGCCTGTTACATAGAATCCAGTAGCTAGTAGCAGTCATCTTTTCTATGTCAGGTTTACTTCAGAGTGTAAGGCCCCTTCTAAGGCCCTTTGCCTAGGACAATGCTTGAACTTGAATGATGCTTCCTGGTGGTAGAAGTGGTATAGCATAAGAAACCCAATTTTAGAGAAGGAAAATGGAAGAGGAGATATTGAGAAAGGTGGTAGAGGAAGAACTGTTGGCATTCCAACTAGTGAATAGTTAACCAGGGCTCTTATAAGGAAAAATAACAGCTGTTATCTTATTTACAAAAGAGAGAAAGTGGTGCTATACCGTGTTCTGTTGCCTTTGGATGTAGTATAAAATGTTGAAGGACAAGTAGTCTACTAATTAATTCATATGTAGAGTAAAAGTGGAGCCTGGTAGAACCTTAGGTATTAATAAATTATTTCTTCTCAAATCAAAATTAAACTTTGCCAATTTATTAACATGAGTGTGTAAATAATCATAGCATCTTCGAGTTGGAAGGCACCTTCACATTGTCAAGTCCCACTCCCATTTTGAGGGAACATCTACAGCAAACATCAGGATACCCCAGAGCCTCGTGCCTGGCATGTCTGTGGCAGCCCTGCGTGGAACACCAGCCAGTTTGGGGAAAGGAGTGATGCCGGCATACCCTGCTTTAAGATTAGACAGTGAAAAATCTTAGATGTGGATTCAGTTAGAAAAAACTATTCTGCCTAAATCACTTTTTCCAGAAGTACTGGCAGTTTCCTGGAACTGTCTTGTCGCCCATACAGCATCAAGTTCAGTAGAACTTCTGCTGTAAACTGGCCCCAGTGGAGAACATGAAATGATGACTACCATTAGGGAAGGTGAGCTTGCAGGATTCCTGCACCTGGGTGTAGCAGCAGTGGTGGGCTCTGCCAGGCTTTGGCTGAGATGATCCGAAGAGACATGGTAGATGTATATGCTCATGACAGCTATGGATGCCATCTATTTTTAACCATCATTGATCCTAACACAATTTACTTTTTTTAAGCTCCATTTTATTTCCAGTTACTTGGCTGCATTCCAGAATGACTTTGAAAACCTCAGTAGTGAAGAAAAATCCATTATAAAAGAAGAAATGTTACTTGAAGTCAATAGGTAAGTTTTTTCCTTTTTTGATTTATAAAGATAGCTTACCTCTTTATAGAGTATATTTGGGATGCTTACTTACAATTATGAGTATTTTAGGAGCCTCTTTATAATCTTACATCTCTAGGACGTACACTGTGTTAAAAATAGAATCTGCTACTTCTCTGTTACGGCTGAGACTGTTCACATATTTCAGATTCCAGTGCACCACAGGCGAGGAGAAGAGGTCCCATGTGTAAGAAGGGGAGGGTGCCTGGTGGAGTTCTGAACTACAGACAGAGCGGCTCAGCTGTACGGGCTGCTGCCACCCAGGGCCTGCAGACTCTTGTCACTGATGCTCACGGAGTCGTGGGCACCACCTAACATGTTGTGACTCTTAAGTTTCTCCTAGAAAATGATTCAAACTCATGTATGTTGGTTTTAAGTCTTGCTTTTGAACTGTTTTCTCAACAGCTCTCAAAGCAAGGCCCTGAAATTTCCAGATTCCACAAAGGTCTAGATCACTGTTTATTCATCTCTTTAGTCAAGAAGCCTGTGGGCTATTCCTATTCTTTGTGGTCTCCGGTGACATTTATTTGGTAAAATGGCTGTTTAACTGACTTTTGCCCACCTCGTCTCTCCGCCCACTTGGCACGAGTCATTTCTTTGTGGTCTTCAGAGTGCTCACACCCCTCACTGAGCATGCTGCCACCCCAGCCTACCGCGTGGCTCCACGGGCAGCGTGAATCTGCCCTTTCTGTTTATTGAATCAGCGGAAATAGAAAAATGGAGACGGAGAGAACCCAAACAGAAAGGGTAGCACGAGGGACTCTAGTGGGTCAGAGAACACAAGAAATCAGAAAGTGGGGTTTGGTGAGGATATTAAAGCAGGTGTTCCTTCCTAAATTAGAGCTTTAAATTCATGTGAATGAACCCCCAAGGTGTTGTTCAAGGAGGACTTGGATTCACAGTGACAGAGGGGCTTGGTACAGCCTAGAGATGGGGACGTGGCTCGTGCTCTCATCTGCTCGGTTTCACCTGTGTGTGAGAGGAGGCGAAGGGCTGAATGTGGGATTCGAGGAGGTCTCTTGCTCAGGGAGTGAGAGCTTCACCCACCTCCTGGGGAAGGCCTGCCTTGTGGTTGCTGGTGCTGTGCACTCACACTTGCAGCAAGGATTGTTTCTTTCTCTGTATGTAGAAAGATTGTTTCTTTCTCTACCAGCACGGCCACCGAGGCCTTCACCTGCATCCTGTGAATGTTGTTACATGTGCCACGGCCAGGCAGTTGGATGTGTTCACACTTGCAAGTCCACCTGTCACTGGCTAGAGGTGTGAAGGGGCAGGGAGTGGTATTCCCATTGTTCTTGGTCCCTGTAATATAGTCCCATGGATTTGCCAATGCAAAGTTTGCATCCACTTGAGATAAAATGAGTTAAAATGTCCATCCAGCATGAATTTACTTTATCGGTCCTATAACTGATACTGTATGCATCTCATGTGTGTTTCCTTCTTTTGTAATTACAGGTTTGCCCTTGCGTCCCATTTCTTCTGGGGACTTTGGTCCATTGTACAGGCCAAGATTTCGTCCATTGAATTTGGGTACATGGTATGTTTTAGGGGTGTTTCTTACCCCTACCCCTACTTACAGGGAAAAATGCTATGGTGTATGTCAATGCTCGGCAGCAAATGACTGTTCCTTACAGAAGGTTACCTGTCCCCTCAAGTACCCGAATGTGGTGACTTGCTGGCACCAGGACAGTGTGGCTCATCTTAGGAAACGGTGGGAAGAGCCACACTCACTGATGCTGTGCTTGCCTTTGAGAGTTGCCCTCACTCCCAGGGCCCGCAGGCCCTGCTTTCCTGCTTCAGAGAAGTGCTGGCTGGTCCCGTGGTCCTGGATGCCTTAGTCCCTTGTGACATAGGGACACTAAGTGAAGAAGTGTGTGTGGTACCTGCCCATGCTGTGAAGGGTTTTATTCATCGGTTACCACATCATTCTGCAGCCTGTGGTGCCCAGCTTTGAGTTAGAAGCTAGTACTTACTGAATTAGACCTTCTGTTTTTTTGCAGACACATTTGTAAACAAGCTAGGCTATCATTTTATTCTAACATTAAAAACTTCCCTTGCAATAGAAAGACACTATTTTTAACCTTCTATTGCTCCATAGTGAGTGTTGGTGTCTTGGGGTCAGGGTGGTGGGCCAACACAAATGTCTGTGGTCTGGTGGGCTCCATTGCTGTGGGACAGGGTAGTGGGGCTAGTTCGTTTTATCCTCCTCAGTCTACACTAGGGTGATTTCTACTTACAGGCAGAAGGTTTGGTAATGCAAAGACACTATTAGGTAAAGAAAGAAGGGGACATTTGGATTTTTAAAGCAGATTTGGAGTCGTGGTCGAAAGATACCAGAAGACAAAGTACACTTCATAACAAGGGGTATTACCAGAGATACAGACGACGGTTTGTAATAATAAAGTACATAATAACAGAGGACATAAGCAACCTCAGTGTGTATACACTTGCCTTGCTTCAAAAGAAATGAAACAAAAACTGACAACTGAAAGGTGAGATAGGCAAATTTACAATTAAAGTTGGAGATTTTACCACTCCTCTGTGATGGATACACAAGTAAACACACAGCAGTAAGGAAGATAGAGGGCTTGAACGACACTCCCAGCCAACTTGGCCTGATGCACATTTATTGAACCCCCACAGCGGCAGCGTGTGCATTCTTTTCAAGTGAACGTGGAACATTCATCAAGGTAGACCACATATTGGGCCATAAGACAGATCTTGATGAATATTAAAATAATACAGGATATGTTATCTGTGGAATTTAATTGGAAATCAATAACAACAAAAAGATATCTCGAAAATCCCTGATTATTTGGAAATTAAGGAATGAATGCACTTCTAAATAAACTCTGGGTCAGCCAGGCAGGTGACGCCTATAATCCCAGCACTTTGGAAGGCCAAGGCAGGGGGGATCACTTGAGGCTGGGAGTTGGAGACCAGCCTGGGCGTTGGAGACCAGCCTGGGCAATACAGTGAGACCCTGTCATTACAAAAATCGTTCGAGCCTAGGATTTTGAGGTTACAGTGAGTTATGATTGGGCCACTGCACTCCAGCCTGGACAGCAGAGAGACCCTGTCTAAAATAAATAACCAACCAACCAACCAACAAATAAACAAACCAGTCAACCAACCAACCTTGAGTCAAAGAAGAAATTGAAAATTAGAAAATATTTTGAACTGAATTATAATGAAAATACAACATACCAGATTTTGTAGAGCAGTATTTCGAGCAGTATTTAGGTAAAGCAGTATTTAGAAACTTACAGCTTTATAGCTTAAATGTTTATAATGGATAAGAAGAAAGCTTTCAAACCAGTGACCTAAGCTTCTGCCTTAAAAAGGTAGGAAAAAGGCAGGGTGCGGTGTGGCTCACGCCTGTAATTGTAGCACTTTGGGAGGCCAGGGCAGGAGGATTACTTGAGACCAGGAGTTTGAGACCAGCCTGGGCAACAGCGAGACCCTGTCTCTATAAAAAATTTAAAAATTATCTGAGCATGGTGGTGCACACCTGTATTCCTACCTTCTTGGGAGACTGAGGCAAGAGGATCACTTGAGCCAAGGAGTTTGAGGTTGCAGTGAGCTGTGATCACACCACTGCACTCTAGCCCGGGTGACAGAGACAGACTCTGTCTCAATTAAAAAAAAAAAAAAAGCTAGAAAAAGAACAAATTAAGCCTAAATAGAATGATTGAAATAAAAAAGGTAAAAGGAGAAATCATTGAAATAGAAAGTGGATCCCCCAAAATAGAGAAAATCAGTGAAACCAAAAATTCTGTGAAAAAATATCAAAAAATATAAATTTCTGGCCACGCTGAGCAATAAAAAAACCCAGAAGACACACATTACCAAATCAGGTGCCAAAGAGGACATCACTACAGATCCTGTAGATGGATGTTAAAAGGACAAAAGAATATTATGGACAACTTTATGCCAGTAGATTTGACAACTTATATGAGATGTGTGAATTCCTTGGAAAATACAAATTATCAAAACTAATATATGGGGCCAGGCGCGGTGGCTCACGCCTGTAATCCTAGCACTCTGGGAGGCCGAGGCGGGTGGATCGTTTGAGTTCAGGAGTTCGAGACCAGCCTGAGCAAGAGTGAGACCCTGTCTCTACTAAAAATAGAAAGAAATTAGCTGGACAACTAAAATATATAGAAAAAATAAGCCGGGCATGGTGGTGCATGCCTGTAGTCCCAGCTACTCGGGAGGCTGAGGCAGGAGGATCGCTTGAGCCCAGGAGTCTGAGGTTGCTGTGAGCTAGGCTGACGCCACGGCACTCTAGCCTGGGCAACAGAGTGAGACGCTGTCTCAAAAAAAGGAAAAAAATGCAGTAATTTGATGTGAGTGGAAAAAACACAAGCTCAGAGTGCTTTTTCCTGTTCTTTCACCCAAAAACGATCATTAGAGAAGACTTCTGTGACCGAATGTGCAGGATTTCTCCCAACCAACAAGCAGTCAGTTCTGCAGCAGACACCAGCTGGGTGTCCTCCAATTCAATTCTGACGCCATCTACCTGGAGATGGCATCAGATCTCACAAATCGAGGACTCAGTCCCCAAGACTGCTCCTTCTCCCACTTCAGACACCAGTCTCAAGCCTAAAGCCTCTGGAACTTATGACTGATTGGCTGTGAATTGGGGTTCCCATAACCCCTTCCTTGGATCTGATTAATTTGTTAAAGCGACTCACAATAAACTGGTAAATGTTAAATAAGGGGAAATACTTAATACCAGTTTATTACAAAGGATATTTTAAAGGATACAAATAGCCAGATGGAGAGATATGCAGGAGGATGGGGTCTGAAAGGGTCCCTAGTGCCCGGAGCTTCTGTGTCCATGGAGTTGGGCTATACCACCCTCACAGCACGTGGGTAAGTTCTCATCACCTTCCTGTGGTGAGAACAGCCTCCATCTGTTCAGCTGTCCAGAAGCTCCCAGACCCTGTCCTTTGGGCCTTTTATAGAGACTTCGTTGGATAGGTGTGATTGAAATATGGAGAACTGTATTGAAATGTGGTTGTAAAAAGGTCTGATCTAAACCTAGCAAGGCCTGTCTCTTCAGATTCTTCTTGGCCTCTCTGTGCAGCATTCCTTCCTCCAGGCTGTGGGGCAGGACCCTCTCTGGAATGAGGGTCTTGTGACCCACAATCAGATTAGACTCCTGCCTTGGGCAGGTAAAAGAAGGGCAGGGGAAGGTCAGATTCTGTTTACTATAGCAAGGGCTGTGAGAGTTAGGAGCCAGGGAACGTAGACTAAAAAACATATATACATATATCTTAATAATATTGATAGACTTCAGCAAAGTGAAAAACTCTTTGAATGACACCATTAAGAAGCTGAAAAACAGTGTGACAGTCTCATAAAATTAAATGTAACACTTACCATACAACCCAGCAGCCCCTCTCCTGGGTAACACTCCAAGAGGAATGAAAGCGTATTTCCACACCAAGACTTGTACTCAGATGCTCATAGCAGCTTTATTTTTAATAGCCCCAACCTGGAAACCACTGACATGCCCATCAGCAGGCGAATGGATAATACACGTGATAGGTCCATGTGGTGGAAACTACTCCGCCATAACGAGCAATGAGCCGCTGATACCAAAGCTTGGATGACTCAGAAACATCATGCTGAGTGACAGAAGCCAGGCACAAAGGGGGCGTGTTGTATGATTCCATTTATGTGATAACATGGGAAGGAGAAGTCCATGTCTAGTGGCGGAAATTTGGTCAGTGGCTGCCTGTGGTGCCAGGAGTGAGCGCGGGGCTGACTGCAGGAGGCCCTGTGGGACTGTCAGCCATGCTGGAAGCGTTCTCGTGGTTTTGGCGGTGGTGGAGACCGGGATGGTACACCTGTGAAAACTCTCATGCTGTCCATTTAAAAGGGGCTCATGTTCATGGCGTAGAAATTATAGCTCAAGTTAATTTTTTGATGATACTGTAATCTTCCTGGCATTTAGAATTGCACTTTTAGATTGGGAGTGGGTCTTTAAGAAATTGTGTCATCCACACGGATGGCCAGACGAGGGAACGACCTAGGACAGTTCAGTGGCATGACAGGAGCAGAAACAGAACTCAAACCAGGTTCTCTCCTTTCCCTCTCGGGGTTCTTTTTAACAGTCACGCTGCAGGCGATCCCGGAAAATAGGCGGCACCCTCTTTCTCTTCACCTTTTGTTCTGTACTTGCTCCTGTCCCAGAGACAACATTGTGCTCTAAAAGCACAATGTCCTTTATTGTGTCGGTCAGCCAGTGCCTGCAGAATTCAAGTTCAACAGCCGTAGCACTGCCAGACACGCAGACAAGCAGTCCCTCCTGGTTGGCAGGGCTGAGCTGGCCAAGGGACTTCGAGCCAGGTCTATTGAAAAGAAAGGTGTCCAGGGCCAGTGCTGAGAGCTCGGAACACTGTTGACTTCAGAGCAGCCCTGTTGCACACCCTGTCCTGGGCTGTGGTCCCCTTGGGTCCGTGTCCTCGGCCCTTGCCTAAGCGGGACACGTGGGCAGGGCTCGGGCAAGCAGGAGCCCTTGGTGAGGTCTTTTCTTTACTTGCTGTCTCCTAGGACTACGCCCAAGCGAGGTTTGATGCCTATTTTGACCAGAAGAGGAAGCTTGGGGTGTGACTGTGGGGAGGCCTCCATCCACCTTGGCACTGGACAGCACAGGGAGGTGGCCGAGCAGGGTCCCCTCTGCTTCGACTGCGCACCTGCGGCAGGACGGCTCTGGATGTCTCACTACTGAACACAGATGTGTATGATACTAAAGACTGTATTAAAATGGAGTAACATTTATTTCATATCTTGTTTACGATTTCACTAGGACTCTGAAATGAGATTGGGAAGCAGAAATATAGTCCAATAGTGCAATATCTCTGAATGCTTTTAATCTAGAGAAGGCGTTTTGTATTTGGGGGTTAAGGTTTTCAGTCAGATACGGCAAACAGCAAAAGTAAACAGTGTTACTGCAGGTACTCTGGTTAATGTTGATTTTACAGATTTTTCATTAATGTGCTGGTGAACATGGCGACCAGGCTTTTTGTAGATGACAATGTGTTGTAGACACTACTCACTCCCAGAGACATACTGTGAAGTCACTAGTCACTGCTGCAGGGGGGCCTCCTGGTGTCTCAGGAAGCTGCTCTTTTACCCTTGCGGTCCAGACGGTGGAAGCTGGGGAAGCGGATTGCACAGGAGCTGTGGCGCCTGCACTGGGAGGACCGGCCCCTCTGTGCCTGTTGTACATACTTTGTTAGACTGATGGGTTTCTCTTTACCTGGATAGAACCTCTGTCGGGCCCCCTCCTACCTGTGAGTGTGCTCCAGTGACTCCAGTGAGGCTGTGGCCTTGGGACCGTGTGGGGACCTCCCCATCTTCCTTGGCTCCCGTCTCCCCTTCTGGGGGAGCAGGCTGCGCACCCAGCTCTCCGGGCCCTTCCCTCCCCCCGCTCGGCCTGGAGCCTGGGAGCCTGTGACGTGGGCTGGCCTCCCCGGTCCTTCTGCCCCCGGCCCCTGGGCGGGGAGAGGGAAACCCTGGCCTGGGCTCTCCAGTGGCCAGCTTTCCTGGCCCTCACTTTTCCTGGTGTCCCTTATGTCACTCAGCAGCCAGTATGTGGAATGTGGGGCTGTGGATAGAGCATAGCTGTGAAATCTGTATATATTAAATGTCCTATGAGATAAATTCATAGCAGACCTTTTTTTTACTCTTATTTGAATTGTTTTTTGTGCATATATTTCTGCTACCACAGAGATTGTACTATATAAATAAAGAAAAAAATTAAAAACCCAATCTCAAGCTGTCACCCTTGGATGTGTCCTGAATCTCAGGGAGGGTTCCTGCTACCTTAGGTGCCCATGTAGGGCTCCTGGGCTGGGAAGTGCTCCAGGCAGGGTGAGCAGTGCCCTGCTGCTCTCCACTGGGCCCCTGAGGCTCTGTCAGCCTCTTCCCCCTTCCCCCCTCCCCCCCTTCCCCTTCTCTCCTTCCTCCCCCTCCTCCTCCTCATGGACATAACTTACTCTCTGGGCCAGCACACTCCTAAACCCTCTGGCCTCCCTGGTCCCCCTTCACAGCCTGGGCCCCACATGGCAGAGGGCCACTGGGTCTGCCCTTGACCTCTCCCTCTGAGTCCTAAGGGGATCTCAGCCAGCAGCCCCCAGACGTGAGACCCGACCCTTTGTCCCTGCTTCCGGGCCAGTGTGAGGACCTCTGGAAGATGCAGGAGAGACTGGGAGCAGGGTTGTGTCTGGGGAGAACACCAAGCAGCTGGGCTGGGCAGGAGAGGGGCTTTTCACCATTCACCCTGCTAGACATTTAAAACTTTAAGCAGGTGAATGGGTTTTGACATCTAGAAAATAAAACAGCAAGGTAACGTCACACTCCTGTGTAAGATCCCAGTGGCTTCTCCACTCAGAACGAAGATGCCAGGGCCTTCCTGTGTCTGCAGGCCCTGCTGGCCCCCTCTGCCAGCTCCGCTCCAGCCCTGCTCTTCCTTGGACACACTAGGACGGTCAGATCTTCAGATGATGGGCTCCTTCACACTGCCCCCCTGTCCGCGCAGTGGAGAACGTGGCCTTATTTGGGGAGAGGGTCTGAAGGAGGTAATCAGGTTCCGAGGAGGCCATTTGGGTGGGCCCCAATCCAAAGTGACTGGTGTCCTTATAGAAAGTGCTTTCTAAACTGCTCCACTAAGATGGTGCCGTTCCCAAGCCACCCTCACCGCATGTCCCTCCCCGGCCCATCACGTCCTCGTGCGGTTAACTCCCTGGGGTTCTCAGTTGCCTCCTATATTGGGCCACGAGCTCACAGGGCAGGGATGGGACCTGTGCTGCTCTCTGCAGAGTCCTCAGTGCAGGTGGCCCACCCCACCCTTGTGTCTCCTGATGACCTCTACTCCCCAAAGGTGCCTTTGCATATGCCACTCCCATGGCAACCAGACTTCTCAACCAGTGCTGTGGGCTGGGATCCCACGCCTGTCTCCCCAAATCACACTTGGCTCTGAGCATCTATTCATAACCATCCCCTGCCTCGCTGCCTCTGCTCCCCAGGAAGGCGTGAGGCTTTGCGCTCTGGGTTTAGTCCAGAGCGGGCAGCAGCCACCTCGGTTCCTAACCAGCCACTCGCGCCAACACTGCTCTGAGGCAAGTCTCTA
>CM052438.1:178063169-178088195 GCA_028533085.1 Varecia variegata
GCCCTGCCCCGAGTGTCCCAGACACGCCTGCAGCCAGTTTGTACACCTCCAAGGATGGAGAACGCACTCGTCCAACCTGGCCCCGGGAAGACACTTGCCTCTGAGTTAGAATGTGCTGGAAACATCCTCCTTGTGCCTAGTTCTGCCCTCTTTTACCCCCAAAGTCTGGGGTTATTGCAGATGTGCTCAAGCATCGAGGCCCCAGATCCTAGACCAGTGCCCCCACCTCAGCCGGGAAGGAGGGGGTGAGCACAGGCAGGTAGTGCGGGAGGGGCCCTGCCCCTGGTGCCCCCTGGTGCTGCTGACAAGAACAGACACAGCTCCCACGCCTGCCACCTCTTTATTCCTTTCTGCTCAGAGCAGTCAGGACAGGGAGCTGGGTGTGACCCACAGGTGGGCGCTATTCATCCTCCAAGGCAAAAGTGAAGGGGCTCAGCTTGTAGCCAGTACCGGAGTAGAACTTGTTCTGGAACTCCACCCTGGGGGTGAGAAGGGGAGAGGCAGGTGAGCGGAACCTCCCCCTGCCCTGTGCTGCCCAGGCCAGCCCGGCAGGCTCTTACCAGTGCAGCCGCAGGGCATGCAGGAAGGCCGAGAGCCCCTCCATCACCAGCAGGATGGCCACAGTCAGCACGGCGAAGGCGGCAAAGATGGGGACCAGCGCCACGGCTGCCACACCCACCTCCCGGCCCATGCCCAGGCCCAGGTGCATCACCATAGCCCACAGGACCTCCGACAGCTCTGCGGGGGCAAAGGAGGGGGCCGTGAGGGCTGAGAGCAAGCAGGCACCTGCCAGCCCCCTCAGTGGCGAGGGACCTCCTCAAACAACCCCATTTTACAGCAGGGGGTACTGAGGCCCAGAGAGACGTGACCCGCCCAGGCCACCCAGCCAGCAGCTGTGTGTGAGAGGGAGCCAGGACACTCACGGGCGTGGGCCAGGCTCAGGGCCCAGAGGCGCAGGTAGGAGGCCGTGTTGGAGATGCAGCCCAGGCAGAACTCAATGGTGTGGATGGCCTGGTGCATGAACACCTCGGAGGGGACAAGCTGCAGGGCAGGTGGCAGTGAGTGGCCTGCAGGGGCCAGCAGCCAGCCACCCCGGAATCAGGAAGGCGCCCCGCCCACCTTGGCCTCCTTTTCATCCTGCAGGCACCCTGCCTTCTCCTCATCGGAGCCCCAGCCGTTCTCGGACACCTCGGGCGAGTCCAGCAGCCCGGCCTTGTCTTCCTCCTGGGGCGAGGGGCGAGGGGCAAGCAGGGTGGGCAGCCCCCCAGCCTGGGAGGGGCCCACTGCGCCCCCATTGCCTGCTCACAGCCACTCAGGAGCCCCCAAGGGAGCTGAGGGTGCGGGTTGAGGACACGGCCACCTGCAGCCCCACCTGCCAACCGTGCCCCCTCCTGGTGCTCCCGGCCCTACCTGCCTGCCCGCGGGGTCCCTCCGTGAGTGGCGGCGGCGGCGGTGGCGCTGCCTGCGCAGCAGGTACAAGGGTGTGCCGAGCAGCAGCACGGGCACCGTGGCCAAGGCCAGGACCACCAGTGTGGACTGCACCACTTCCTGCCGGCGAGAGGGTGCGAGTCGTCCAGGAACTTGGGTCACACCAATCACAGGGCCCAGAGAGCCTACAGTCCCTCCTCCCAGGGCCCTGCAGGGCGACGGCTCCTATGAGACTCCTGTGAGATGGGACCTCAGGCTTCCAGCACCTACTGCGAGCTGCCCTGCTCAGCGCTGTGCACCGTCGCCTCCAACCGCCCTTTCCGCCAGCCTCAGCCTGCATCCCCATCTCCCAGATGACGCTCCTGCAGCTCTGAGCGGCCCAGGGACCACAGGGACCCGGTGAGGCTGGGAGCCCTGCTGCCCCGGCCCGGCCCACCTGGCGGGGGAAGAGCGGCTGGTTGCTGGGGCTGCGGGAGAACAGGAACATGTTGATGAAGTGGATGAGGATGCTGGGGGCCGAGGCAGCGCTGGCGGCTGACACACTCAGCCACTTGTAGACGACCAGGAAGACCAGGTAGCCAAAGAGCCCCAGCAGAAAGGTGAGCTCCGGCAGGGTCTCCAGCAGCAGCCGGTGCCTCTGGCCAAAGTGCCTGGCGGGGAGGAGGGCGGCGCGGTCACTGGGGCCCACCCTGCTCTGCGTGGCCTCCACACCCCGCCGGCAGCCCTGGCCCTCACAGGTGGTTGAAGACTCCAAGGACCACCCCAAAGGCCATGTGCGTGACCCCCAGGATGACAGACATCTTCATCTTGAAGGAGTTGAGGAAGCTCAGGTGGTTGCCAGCCAAGCTCCAGACCTGGGGAAGAAGGGGCAGGCCGAGCTCAGGGACTCCCCGGCCACCGCTGCCAGGAAGCCCCACCCCCGAGGACACAGCCCTATCTGTCACCTGCCCACCTGTCCAGGGCAGGCACCTTGCCTGTCTCCTGTGCCCAGGACAGGGCCTGCCCATCGAGGGGCAGCAGAGCACAGATGGGCCAGATGGCTCCGGCCCCAGCTCCTCACAGCTGGGTGACTTGGGCACGGCATCTGTGCCTCAGCCTCCCCATCTGTAGAGTGGCTAACGCTAGTGTGCACCACCTCCGCCCCAATATAAAATGGCTTCACAGCAAGGGCTGGGAGGGCAAGCCTCAGAACGATGCGACATCTGCCCTCCTTCCTCTCTGCGTGCTTGGGAGACCCTGACGTAGCCCAGCAGGGCAGGCGCCTGGTGTCCCCCGTGCCTCGGGCAGGGCCCGGCACGCAGGAGGTGCCCAGCGACAGCTGCTGGAGGTGGGGGCAGCTGGGCATCGGGGTCCCTGCGCTGCCCTCCCCCTGCCTCCACCCTCCACGGGCACTCGAGTGGCCGGGGCTCACGGGGTCAATGCCGAAGGGGTAGGGTCCCAGGAAGACGCCGTTGACGCTGGGGTCCAGGGTGAGCACTGCGTGCTGGGCCAGGAACGTGTCACTGCGGCAACATGGGCAGGGCAGTTAGGGCCGCAGGGGGCTGGGGGCAGGCAGGGCCGGGGGCAGGGGGCTGGGGGCAGGGGGCCGGGCCCTCACCTCCAGCCAGACTGGTTGGCCATGGCGGCCACGCTCCAGCCCGAGGGGAAGATGGCGGTTGCTCGGCTGAAGCACTCGTTGTAGATGAAGCCGGTGTAAATGGAGAACAGGCCCATAAGCAGGAGCAGATAGCGGCCCCCAAAGAAGGTCCGCCAGATCTGGGGGCGGCAGCAGTGCAGTGAGGGGCTGCCGGCCCCCACCCCTGCCCCTGCCAGGACCCCAGCCCGGCCCCCACCTCGTTCTGCGCTGTCTTCACGGCCGGCCGGTCCTCAGCGAGCACCATGGCCAGGGCGAAGAGGAACATGAGCAGCCCGTGGCCCACGTCGCCGAACATCACGGCGAAGAGGAAGGGGAAGGTGATGATGGTGTAGGGCGCTGCGGGCAGAGGGTTCATGCTCAGCCAGGACCCCACGGAGAAACCAGCATCTGCTTCCCGTGCAAGACGCCACAGAGGTGCCAAACCCAGGCTCCTGGGACCCCAGGAACTGCCAAGGTAGTGCTCTGAAGGCAGGGACACCAGACTGCCTGCCTGCAGTCAAGAACCTGCCACTTAGGAGCTGTGTGACCTTGGGCTAGCTACTTAACCTCTCTGGGCCTCCGTTTCCCATCGGTAAAATGGCTATAACACCAGTGTTACTGTAGGGTTCCTAGAAGTGAGCGAGGCCACAGGAGTGGCCGGCCGACTGCGGGTACGCCACGTAAGGTCAGCGCTCCAGCTACTGCTATTCACAAGAAGAGCGTTTCACAGAAGCCCTGAAAGGACAGATGCAGCCCTGGCTGGCATGTGGCAAGTTCCAGAAGGCTGAGCTGGTCACTTACTCTCTGAAGTCCCAGTTTCCCTTCAGTAAAATGGAACAATTCCTAGAGGGAGTCGGGAGGATTCCAATACACAGGCCCTGCTAGGGGCTGAACGGTGACCCCCAGCAAGAAATACATATTGGGGTCCCCACCCCCAGTACCTCAGAACATGGCCTTATTTGGAGAAAAAGTCCGTAGAGGTAACAGGTTACCACAAGGCCATTTGGGTGGGCCCCGATCCAGTGTGACGGGTGTCCTTACAGAAAGGGAGAATTTGGACGTAGAGAAAGAGGAGGACACCATGTGAGGATGAGGACGGCCACCTCCCAGCCACGGGGAAAGGCCTAGAACGGATTCTCTCTGGCAGCCCTCAAGAGACACCAACCCCGCTACACCTAGATCTGGGACGTCCAGCCTCAGGCAGAGACAGCACGCAGGCCGTGGCCCCGTGTCACGGCAGCCCTGGCAAACTGACACTCCCCAGAAGCACGCCATCGCCACGGGTATCTGGTGACGCGGCTTGTTTCAATTCGACTGGCCTGTCGGTGTGCAAGAGCTATGGCCAGGTGCAGCCGGGTGGGCGCCCCAGATCATGCCAGGGATGCTGGCCCTGAAGGATCAGTGGGCCCCAAGGAGCACACGAGCCATCCTCATATCCTGCCTGCACCCCTGGGGCCCGAGCACCCTGACTCTTGCCCACTGGGTGAGGCAGGGCCCCTCCCTGGCCTGTGGCCAAGTCCCCTCCCCAGAGAGGCTCCACCACGGTCACGCCCACGCTATGGCTGGGCCTCTCCTCCCAGGGGACAGCATCGGCCACACTGCAGTCAGCCCGCTGTCTGGGGGGAGAGGAACCAGGCAGGGGACAGACCAGGTGCCACAGATATCAGGGATCCCGAGAGTGAAGGGGAGGGGGCAACCAGGGCTCCCCCACACCATCTCTTACTGGTTTCTCCTGGGGGCGCCTCCCTCAACAGACCCCTCACACCACAATGCCCGACTCAGGGAGCACCTGACCGAAGACAGCATCCATTCAAACTTTTCACACAGCACCGCCTGGCCAAACCAACCACACTGGCAGTGACCCGTTTGCACTCTGCAATGACCATGAACCTTCCCCACATTCCTCTAGGGGCTGCACTATTATTTCCATTTTGCAGTTGAAGCGACAGGCTCAGCGGAGCTAAGAAGCTCACCAAGGCGAGTGGGCCGGGCTTCGAACCTGGGCCGTCCCCTGCAAAGCCTCTGCCCTCTGCACAAGCCCATCCAGCGCCCTTAGTAACCCAACCGGGGCGCGCTGGGCACAGCAGAAAGCCTGCCCAAGGGCCCCTTGAGAGCGTGGCAGGGCGCGCACCTCTCATTTCATCTCCAGAGGCCGGGCAGGCGGGGGCGGACACGCCCCCACCCCCAGGCTCACACCCTGCATGGGGCAGCTGAGCCTCGCAGAGGGCTGGGGTTGGCCTGGGGGAACACGCCGGGGCGCTCACCGGGGTTGACCTCCTGGTAGCGGCCCACACCGTAGGCGTCCACGATGCCCTGGAAGCTGGCTGTGAAGCGGTTGGTGCGGATGAGTGTCGGGGGCATGTCCTGGCAGGGGATGCGGTGAGCCACTGCGCTCACTCCCGCCTCGCTCTGTGGCACCAGGCAGAGAAACAGACCAGACCCGTGGTGGGAGCCTTCAGGGACCCTGGGATCCCCCAGGCAGTGCCAGCTGGAGATGCGGAGCATGGCAGGGGCTCCCTGGGTGGGCACCGGGGGAGCCAGGGCAGCCCCTCCTCACTCTGCAGAACGGGATGATCAGCCCTGCCCTCCCCGAAGTCGGGGGCCCAGAGACCTCACTTGGACTGGGAGGTGCTTGGGAAAGGAAAGGGTGGCCCAGGAGAGGGAGCCCCAGCCTCACCGTGAGCACCTGCTACGCAGGGGCAGGTGTGTGTGCCAGCGGCCCGGGGCAGGGTCACACACCCACAGATGAGGAGCCTGAGGCTCCCGGACAGGCCACCTGGCCGGAGCCTGGGGCAGCCTGGATTTGAATGAGGTTCCTGACTTTATAACTGCCTCGGGCGCGGCCTCCAGGGGCTCTGGGAAGTCAGGGGAGTGGGGGCTGGCCGGGCCAGGTCCCTCAGGCGGGGGCCAGGGGGAGAGGGACGGCTGCCAAGGCCAGGTGGGAACTCGAGGCCTGGTGTGAGGCAGAAGCAGGCAGCTGCTGGCAGGAGGCTCCTTGCGGGCGCCCAACCCAGGGGAGAGGAGCGCAGCCCCCAGCGACCCCGGTGAGCTCACCGAGCTGTCCCGCAGCGCCTCCTGCAGCACCGGCAGGTCGCGAGTGGCGCACCAGACCTCGGCGATGAGGCACTTGTGTGTGGTGCTCACGCTGCACTGGTTGAGGGCCAGGTACACAGCCTTCATCTTGCGGACCTGCACCTGCCTGGGCGGCAGCAGCTGCTGCACCCGGCCCAGCACCTGGCTCAGGAAGCGCTCGGTCTCCCCCAGCACCTGCGGCCAGAGCGGGCGGTCAGGGGGAGCCAGGAGGGCCGGGCAGGGGTCCGGCCATGCCAGGGGCACCCACCTCCTGCAGCTCCTGGCTCTGCTGCTGCAGCTGCTGCAGGGCCGCGCGGCGGGCCTCCTCCTGCTCCAGGAATGGGAAGACATGGCAGTGGAAGCTGGCGGGGAGGAAGGGCTGCGTGAGTCTGACGGGAGCCCACGGGGCAGGCCGCGACAGGACAGGCTCTGCGGAGGTGACAGCAGGCGCTGGGGAGGGCTCTGCACACCTGCGAGGCCCAGCGGCCCCCGTGCGCTCACCAGTCCGTGATCTTGCGGATCTTCTGTCCGATCTGCTCTCCCCAGTAGGAGATGAGGAAGACTGTCCATGTCGTGGGCTCACCCTGCGGAGCCAGGCTCAGGTCACCCTGTCGTCCTGCCCTGCCCGGGCCGCCCCTCTCCCCGGCCGCCCGCTCACCGTCACGGGGTCCTCCAGCTGCTGCTCCGTCTCCCTGAAGCTGGCGATGAGGAAGCCGCGGCAGGCCCTCCAGAGCAGGCGCTCCAGGGCGGCAGCCTTGTGCGGCTCCACGGCACCTGCCACGAAGCTGGCGGCCGGCCGGCTGGGTGGGGGCTGCTCCACACTCCCTGCCCACCTCGCCCCGCCAGGCCATCCCGGCCAGGCCAGCCGGGCAGCCACCTTGGCCCTACCCCCAAGGAGAAGGCCGGACGCCACCCAGGCAGGACCTGAAGAGGAGGACCCCCCAGGGCAAGGGCAAGGCTGAGGGAGGGGGCAGAGAGCACCCCAGCCACGCAGTCGTCCCTCACTCACTTGACCCTCAGGTCCTTGTGCGGTCCCCCAGGGGACAGGAGCAGGGGTGTCCTTTCCGAGGGCCCATCCATTTGGGCAGCTGCCAGCTAGGAGTCGAGAAGCACCATGAGCCCTGGCCCGGGGGCCTGGCATCCCCTCTCCCAGCCCCGTCCCCTGCCCAGGCTGGAGCTGACCGGGGGCGCGTGGCCCTGGCCCAGTACGGCCGAGTGGAGCCGCAGCTGGTGCAGCTGGATCTGCAGGGCCTGCTGGTTGCCCCGCACGTCCCGCAGCTCCTGCGAGAGGCGGTCCGTCTCCTCCTGGATGCGCAGCACGTCTCGTGGCGGGGGCGCCGGCAGCCTCCCCTCGGGCGCAGGCAGTGCCAGCCCAGCTCGCCGCACCTCCTCCTGCAGGAAGGCTAGGTGCAGAGGGACAGGGTCACCCCAGCCACGGGCTGGCTAACGTCTAGTGGACCCCACACATTGCCCCAAACTCCCTTGGACACCAGCTAACTAATCCACCAGGCCGGGGGCCCCAGGAAAATGCCAGGCCAAACCTCCACCACGAAGGTGTGCTCCCTGCCTCGGAGCCCCAGTCCCTTGGCCACTGCCCAGCGCAGGGCCTGAGCCCCACAGAAGTCTCCCCACAGCCCTATTCACTGCAGGGCCTGGAACGAGAGCTTAATGGAGTTCTGTACCTGCCTAATTATTTAAAAGCTACAAATCAAACTAACAAGCCACAAAATAAAACCTGCTCTATCCTCCTACTTGGAGGAGACTGGGGGGCTGATCTCTTGGTGCCCCTAAAGGCTCCTCCTGGGGGAGGTTGCCAGAGGGGGCCTTGGATCCCAGATCCTGGCCTCCACCCAGCCCAGCCCAGCCGCAGAGGAGAAATCTCTGTCCGTGCCTGTCCCCTGTTTAAGAACTCCCGTGGCTCCCCAGTGCCCACAGGATGATGTCCTGGCTGGATTCAAGGCCTCCTCCAAGCCAGCCCTGCCCGGGGCTGTCTGCTCAGCACAAGGCTACCACTTTCCCAAGAATGTCCCAGCGGCTCGTCTTGGCTCTGCAAGGCCCTGACTGCACCTCCTTTCTCTACTTTCCACCTGGGGAACCCAGACTCTCCCTCTCAGGCCAGGCTTGGCTGGTGCCTCCTCCAGGAAGCCTGCCTGGGTTGCGGGCCTGGGGCCAACTCACTGAAGGTCTTCTCCAGCTCCTCGCAACGCCGGACATCTGCCACAAAGCGTCTCTGGAAGGCGCTCACTGAGGCGTTGAGCTGCAGTTGCCGCATGGAGGGGTCAGTGTCCCAGGGAGGGGACCAGGGAGGTGTGCACCCTGGGGCTCAGGCCTTAGCTTCCTGGCCCAAAAAGGTGCTGAGCACACCGTGAGGCCCTAGACACCTGAGTGGAGCACAGACCAGAGCCCGTGCCCTGGGAGGGTGTGAGGAGGGCCGAGGAGGCCTGGCTGGACCCAGGCCTGGGCAGGGGGCCTCAGCCGTGAGCTTCCCAAGAGCAGAAGGTCTGCGGCAGGGACTGCTGGCTTCACGTGGGGCCGGGGCACTGCAGTGGGAGGCTGCCCCCCGCCCACACTATATTCCAGGCCCACCTCACAGCAGTGCCCAAGGAGGAAGCCCTCCCCCATCCCAGCCCCCACTCACGTCTCTGAACTCCACGAGGCCCAGCTCCCCAAGCTGGCTCACGCAGCTGTAGGCGGCTGCCGTGGGCAGGAAGAGCTGGACCAGCGCCACCTCCTCGCCACGGAACATGGAGCCCATGGTCCTGCGGGGCGGGCCACAGACAGTTCCCAGTCAAGTTGGTGTCCCGTACACCTCGGAATCCTGGAAGGTAAAGCTACCAGCCCTATCTGACAGATGGGGAAACTGAGGCCCAGGAAGGCGCAATGGGGTGCTGCGGTCACACAGGAAGTATGCAGGGCGGCTGGGAGTGGAGCCCAGCCTGGCTGACCCCCCAGCCCAGGCGGTCCACCCTTCAGCTCTCTCCTGCCTTGCTCCACCCCCACCCTGGCGGCCACGGCTGGTGACACTGGCTCTGCCCCTACCTTTGCTCCCGCTGCCCCTCTCTCTGGCCTGCCCTCACCCACAGCCCACTTGCCCCAGGCCGAGGGCTGCCCCCAGCGAGTGGGGATCGTCTCAGAGGCCGCTGGAGCCCTCCCACCCCCCTGCGGGGGCGCTGCAGAGGGGGCACCTTCCCTGGGGGCCGCCTGGCTGCAGGGGTGTGCCCTGGGGGCAGCACGGCCGTCTAGGTGTCGAAACCACGAAAGTGAAACTGAAAAGGGCGGGAAGGCCCGGCTTGTTGCTCAACCTGTGCAGGGACGGCCAGAGTGGCCTCCAGCAGCCGCAGAGGTCCCAGCCCGGGCTTTCCCCGCCTGCTCAGCGGATGCCAGGGCCCCTCTGTGCGACCCTTAGCTCTTAAATTAGAGGGGAGGGGACAGCCAGGGGGAGGGCCCGGCTGAGAGGGGAGTGTTTGGCACCAGAGTGCCCCGCCTGCTCTCTGGGCCGGCCAGGGCCTGCCCGGCTGGCCACTTCCTCCCCTGGGCCCAGTTTACCTAACTCTAAATAGGAAACCGCAGCCCTGTCCCAGCCTGGGAAAGGGGAGAAGGCTGTGGCAGCCCGAGGTTACAGGAGGGCAGGGCCCTGGACAGGGAAGGTGGGCAGGGGGTGCTGGGTTCCATCCCCCAGGGACAAGGTCCCACCCAGGGCAGAGGGCCAGGGATCAAGGCTTAGGGCCCTGTCCAGGCTGTGACTGGCTGTGTGACCTTAGACAGGTCTCTTGTTCTCTCTGGGCCTCTACTTCCTCTTTGGGTGAAAGAGACTTGGCCACCCATGGCAAAGTCAGGATCTGGGTGGGGAGGTGACAAAAATAGCCAGAGTCCCCATATAATCCCTTCCTCCACTGCCTCACATAGGGGTCCCTAGAAGCAAGCCCAGTGGGAGGGGTACTGGAGCCCTGTTGTACAGGTGGCTCAGCTGATACTTGCAGAGGTGAAGTCCAAGGTCACGTGGCCAGCCAGTGGCCAAGCCAGGCTCCAGGGCTGCAGGTGTGGAAGTCCCAGCACACAGTATGTGCTCAGAGGAGGGCTGTCCTCTGACCTGGGCAGCCTGTGCAGCTGTGCAGCCAAAGAAGCGGTTGTGGGGAGCTGGCTCTGGGGACTCGGGGTGGAGCAGCCCTGGGCAGCAGCTGCGGCAACTCCAGCCTGGTACCCTCACGGGGCCATCTGGGCCTCCCACCGCCCTTCTGCCTAGGGGTTGGCTCCCTCTGGCCTGGGCGCTTTCCTCGGCTGGGACACCCTGTGGTGGGCCGGGCTGTGTGTAGGGGCCTGGTCAGACCCGTCTCCTGGCATTCGAGGCCCCCACTGACTCAGCCCTTACCCTGGGCCCCAAGGCCCCTGCTCCAGCCAGGGGCCACCACAGTCCCATTTAAGGAGCAAACGAACGTGCCTACATCCTGTGGCCTTCAGGGTCCAGACTCGTCCACTACTCACTCTGTGCCCCCCTCCAGGTCCCTCAGGGGCTGGAGGCTAAGGCACCTGCTCTAGGAACCCCCCACATCTCTCCTCTGAGCCCCTCCTCCCCACCCCGGTGATGAGGGGCGGGGGCAGCGGTCTGCGGACCCCTCCCTTACAGACTGGTGGGCTCTAGTGTCTGGATGACCCGGCTCGTCTCTGGCTCTGCCACTTCCTAGTTAGGCCTCAGTTTCTTCATCTGTAGAACGGGTCCCTCCCTCCCAGGAAGATGCTGCCGGGAAAGCTCTGAGCGCCCCAGCCCGGGCAGAGTTGGGCACAGTAGTTGCCGGCGGCTAACGCCCCACCCTCCTCCTCCTCTGCCCCGCAAGCCTCTTCCGTGGGCGTTCTCCGTGGCCCCCGGCAAGGCCTGGCGCCCGGGGCGGGGGGTGACGGACTGCGCTGCCTCACCACCCCCCCCGTGGGGCGACAGGGCGCCCTCCTCGGGGCAGGGGGCGGCGGGGGCGGCGGGGGTGGCAGGCAGAGCTGGGGCTCCGCGGACCCCGGCGGGGGCACTCACCCGGGTGGGCTGCGCGCCGCCGCTCGGCTCTTAGCTGCCCAGCTCGGCCCGGACTCGGCACTGCGCTCCCGCCTCGTCCGGTGGGCGGGGCCTGCGGGGCGGGGCCAGCGACGCGCCCGCCCGAGCCCCGCCCCCCGGAGTCCGGGCGCCTGCGGAGAGGCCGGGCCGGCTGTGACCCCGCGGAGCCGACCTCCGCGGGCGGCTGGGACGCGCTTCCCGGCCGTGAGGCGCGTAATCCCGGCGACCCGCGCCACCCGCGCGCGTCTACGCGACCGGAATTCGGAAGAGGCGCCGAGCTCAGGCCTAGCTCTGGACTAGGGGCTGGGACCCCCGTCCCCTCTCACCTAGAGGGCTCGCTGGGTCTATGTCTGAGGGGACCCCCACACACTGAAGCTGATGGCCCTGGGCCAGGGCCCCCCAAGACCCGCGTCTGCCCAGCGCGCTCCCCCAGCTCCAGAGTCCCCTCCACTTAGGTGAGGCGTGCAGTGACACCACCGCTTCCTGCTCTGACCCCTCAGGATGGTGTCATAGGCTCTTGGGTGGGTGGCTGCCCCTCTCTGGGTCCTTCTTCAATGGCAGCTGGGCATTAGGGACCAGGCCATGTTGTATGGTTCTGCTCCCGGCGCTGGAAGTGCCCTGGGAGCAGAGTCTAGCTGTTGGCTGGGGCTGCACAGCAGCTGGGGCCACCCACCTTGCTCCTCATCACTCCCAGGTCCCAGTGCCTGGAAACTGGAGCTGACACCCGCCCAGCTGCCTGCACTTTGGACAGGCCTGGACCTTACCCACTGGGGACGACAGGGACAGGGGGCCCCTCAGCTCTGGTGATCCTTAAAGCCACTCAGTGAGCAAAGGCCTGTGAGGGTGGGCGGAGGGGTGGGCAAACGGAGTCCCAGAGCTGGGCCTGGAAACTGAGTCACAGCCGAGGTCAGCTTCCTCAGAAAATTGGGGGACTCACGTTTGGGTGCCATGGTCTGTTGTGATGGGGGTGGCAGTGGGGCAGGGGGCTTGATACAACCACACAGCGCCTGAGGGGCCTCAGCAGAACAAGGCCTGGGACACCAGTAAGGGGAAGAGCCAAGTCACATGTGGACACACTCTGACCGTGCTGAACAGTTCTCTGTGTGTGGGTACAAACTGGCTGCGTGCCAGCTATCTGTGGCAGTTATGTCCAGGAAAAGCTAAACTCAAGGTGACAGGATTTCTGAGCCCGCTTCGTTTTTAGAAATGCTCATCTCTTCTCCCCCCAGCTTCAGTCTGTGGGGGGCCCCCAAGCCTTGGCCAGGGGAGGGGCCCACAGAAGGGCCTGGGCCACTTCCACGTCAGATGGCAAGGGCTGGCCTAGGAAGTGGGCCCAGGTGTCAGCAGGTGATCCAAGGAAACGGACTCCCTGGGAATGGGCTGGGGAAAGGCTGGGTTTCTTTGCTGCAGGCCTTCTCAGAGCCTTGAACGACTAACATGCCATGTCTGCCCAAGAGAAGTCACTGGGGCATTTCCCACACTCACTGTTCTGCAGGACACCCTCCCCCTTCTTTCCAAGAAGCATCCTGGGATGAGTGATGTCCTGCAAAAAGCACTTTTGGAAACGAGGAGGACTCAAGGTCTCTGACTCGAGTTGGCTTGTCCTCTGGATGTGTGATCGTGAGCAAGTCACCTCACTTGGCTAAGGCGTTTCCTCACGCCGAGAGTGGAGCCTAATCCTTTCACAGTGGCTTGCACCAAGTTCAAGGGGGCTGTTTTTCACTATTACGTCAGCGCGGGGCTCGAGTCCCCGGAGAGAATCACACCACTGTGCCGGGACTTTCCTGGGACTGCAAAGCAGGAAGTCTTGAGCCACAGGAGCCAGGTCGGCAGCCTGGGCAGGGGAACTTGTGGCTGGAGGCAAGGCCAGCTCAGGGACAGCAGGGCCTGTGTCACCCCCTCATGACTGTCACCCCCACAGCAAGCTTCCTCCTACCCCGACAAGGATGCTTTGGCCTTCTGAGTTTCTGCCACTTGATGTTCTTCAACCTGAGGCCTGGGGAGGCTCCAAGTCCTAAGGGTCTTAGTTGCGGGGGGCCCTCAGCAGAGAGCAGGCCCAGGCCCGGGCAAGACACCCAAGATCGTGGGAACAGCCGGCCTGAGGGGACCTCTGCATTGCCGTGCCTTGGGGAAGATGTGTGGGAGACAGGGATGCTGTGGCCATGGCCCAGCCTTGGGGAGGCCCAACGGGTCCCCTGGAGCCACACAGGCAGGCTGGGGATGGTCCCCCCCCCGGTGGCTAGATTCAAGACAGGAGGCTGTGGTGGGGTCGGAGCTGTTTTACTGGGCAGCAGGGACTGCGGGCAGAGCCAGGCAGGCGGGGGCGTCACCGGTACAGGTAGTCAGCCTGGATGTTGGCGGCGATCTCAGCCTCCCACTTGTCCCCGTTGTTGAGTAGCTTCTCCTTGTTGTACAGCAGCTCCTCGTGTGTCTCAGTGGAGAACTCAAAGTTGGGGCCCTGCAGGTGGGGGTAGAGGGATGGTGATGTCAGGCCCCTCCCAAGAGCTTCAGCACCCTGACTCCCCCATCCTGGGGCCCGTCCTGGGGCCTGCTCACCTCCACGATGGCGTCCACAGGGCAGGCCTCCTGGCAGAAGCCACAGTAGATGCACTTGGTCATGTCGATGTCGTAGCGTGTGGTCCGGCGGCTGCCGTCGGCCCTCGGCTCGGCCTCGATGGTGATGGCCTGGGAGAAGGGGACACCGGGCACACCCACACTGACCAGCCATGTCCGAGCCCCTGGGTCTACCCCTGGTGTCGGCACAGAAGCCCTCACCTCTCAGATGTCTTCCTGACACCCCCAGAAGCCACCCGTCACTTCTCCACATCAGCTTCTCCCAGTTTGCTTCTTATCTCTTAGCCGCTGCTATCTCCACCCGGGAACAGACTTCCCGCGAGGGCCGGCCTGTCGCCTGCCTTGCTCAGTGCAGAACCCTAGGGGGCTTGCTCTACAGTAAGCACTAGATTACAGGCACACTTTGTCTTACTGCACTTTGCAGATAATGCTTTTTTCCCCCCATAAATTGAAGTTTTGTGGAAACCCTGCTTTGAGTATAAGCTCACTTCATTTCTCTGGGTCAGTACTTTTTAGCAATAAAGTGCTGTTTTTGTTTTGTTTTGTTTTTTAAGAGATAGGGTCTTGCTCTGTTGCCCAGGCTGGAGTGCACTGGCATCATCATAGCTCGCTGCAGCCTTGAACTCCTGGGCTCAAGCGATGCTCCTGCCTCAGCCTAAGTAGCTGGGACTATAGGCATGAACTACCATGCCTGGCTAATAAAGTATTTAAGTATTTTTTAATTAAGGTGTATACATTGTTTTCTCAGAGATAATGCTAATGCTTACTCAATAGACTGCAGTATAGTATAAACATAACTTTTATATGCCCTGGGAAAACGTGTGACTCTTTATTGCGATGGTCTGGAACCGAACTCACAACATCCCCAGAACGCCTGTTCTGTTTGTTGTATGTTGAGCAACTCTCTGACTTAAGTCTACTTATCCCCACTTGACGGATGAAACCTGAGGTTCAAAGTGGTTGAGGGGCTTCCCGAAGCGAAGCGAGGGGCAGAGCCCAAACTCAAAGGCACGTCCTTAACTCAGTTCCTGGGTACAGCCTCGTGCCGCCTGGAGGAAGGGCTGACCTGGGCCTCCCACAGCTGGGAGGACCTTCAAAGGTGCTCAGCAATGACCCTCATCCCTCATGCTCCCCCGGCCCAGGAGTGGAATGCACGGTACCCACAGTGGGATCTTCGGCTGGTAGCCTCATCTTTTTGTGCCCATAAAAGAGGGGATGATAATCTCTACATCCTAGGGTTGTCATAAAGATTAAATGAGATAATGTGAATAATGCGCTTGGCACAGTGCCTACGCCGTCTGCAGACAGCACTATCTGGAAGCCACTATCATCGGTGCTGCTGTCTGGGGACTCTTTATATGCTCCTGGTCTGTGGCTGGAGTGGAGACATCAAGGCCACAGCCCATGGCCTGGAGGACGTGGGAGTGATCTAGGAGACAATCTAGGACTTGGACAGGAACCACCCCGAGTCACAGAACACTGGGGGGTGCGGGGGGCCATTGTGTGGACACTGAGTAACAGCCATGCCTGCTGGAGGTTGTGCTGGGCACACCCAGGGGTCTGGACCACAGCTCTAATCACATCTTTCTGTTTCTGCACTGACGGGCCCAACTCCAGTGGGATGGAGATCCACCAACAGAACCAAAAGCTCAAAGGAGCAGCATCCAGGGACAGGGAGGCCTCAGCTGTGGCACTGCGTCATTGGGTAGAGCCTGCAACAGGCACACAGGCAGGCCTCCCGAAACCAATGCTGTGTTCGGGGACAGCAGACAGCCTCATGTGCCACCCTGTGGCTCACAGGCCCTGGTTTCACACCCATGACCAAACACCAAGGGGGAACCCATGAGTGTCCCACACCTGCCCAAGCTAGAAGCTTCACTCTGCAGACTCACTGCCACAGAATGTTCTGGAACAAGGCCTCACTGTTCCCATTCATGGGGGGATGTGGCTAAGAGAGGGAAAGGGACTTTCTTGGGGACACATATCAAGCAGGGGCAGAATTCAGGCCCAGAGCTCCTAGCCTCCCTCCTGCAGGGGCAGGGGCCGGGTGGCAGTCAGGGGCTCACCTGGGCGGGGCAGATGGCCTCACAAAGCTTGCAGGCGATGCAGCGCTCCTCTCCAGATGGGTAACGGCGCAGCGCGTGCTCCCCACGGAAGCGAGGGCTCAGCGGGCCCTTCTCAAAGGGATAGTTGATGGTGGCCGGCTCCCGGAACAGGTAGCTCAGGGTCATGCCCAGGCCTGTGGGCAGCATGAGCATGGTGGGCGGGGGGCACCTCCCTCTACACATCTGTGACTGCCCCTGCCTGCCCCGTCCCCTCCCCCTAGGACCCACCTCGGAAGAGCTCAGTCCACAGCAGGGTCCGGGCTGCCCGGTCGGTCACTGACTTCATGTCCATCGCAGGCTCCTGCATGTTCACATACTCTGCAGAGAGGTGGGCAGAGAGGACATGGCAGGAGGCCTCACACACACCTTTCCTCCCTCAGGAATCCAGCTCAGGGAGGTGAGGCCCGGCCCTCACTTCCAGGTGTGGGAGTTGGGTTCCCCAGAGGCCTATTTATTCACCAAACCTTTCCCAGCCTTAGCAAGGGCCTGTGAGGCTGCTTCCGGCCCTGGCCAGTCCGTGCCCACTCCTCCCTGTGCTTGGGCAGCCATTTGAGCAGGGCTTGAAAGGGGAGTCAAGGGGTGGGCAAGGGGCTTGGCATGGGGGCTGGTGAAGAGGCACAGGCACCATGGCCCACACTTGGCAACCCCCTCCCCATCACGGGGGGCGGCAGTGAGATTACACCTGCCAACTCCTGGAATGATGGAGTCTGCCCCCAGGAGCCACAGTCAATCTCTCTTTTTAATGAGACAGAGTCTTACTCTGTTGCTCCAGGTAGAGTGCAGTCGCATCGTGATAGCTCACTCAATCTCAAACTCCTAGACTCAAGCCATCCTCCTGCCTCAGCCTCCCGAGTAGCTGGGACTACAGGTGTGTACCACGACGCCTGGCTAATTTTTCTGTTTTTAGTAGAGACGGGGTGGGGTCTAGCTCTTGCTCAGGCTGGTCTCAAACTTCTGAGCTCCAGCGATCCTCCTGCCTTGGCCTCCCAGAGTGCTGGGATTACAGGCCTGAGCCACCGCACCCAGCCTGTCAATCTCGTCATCATACTCATTTTAAGAGTGGAAACTGACGCTAAGAGAAGGGAGTCCTGACAAAGCTAGGACTAGAACCCAGGTCTCCTCCCCCACCTCTGGCAGGACCACAATCAGAAATGCCTGAGGCTAGAGGCCACCTCTATACTCACTGTAGGTGGCTGCCACTGCACTGCTATGGAGGCTCCGGCCACTGGGATGTCCTGCAAGGAGAGAATGACACTCTGTGGCCGTGACCTCATGCCAGGAGACTGAGCTCCCCCATCCCCAGGAAAGGCTCCCTTAGTCCTACCTGCATTTGCGGCTTGAGCCAGGGCACGCAGCAGCATGGGCGTGGTCAGGCAGCGCATCTGGGGGCACAAAAAGGGAGGGAGGAACGTAATGCTGAAAACCTGCAGACATTAGTAATACCAAAAAAACCCACAATGTGACACCTAAAACATTATTTGTTTTCCTTCAGGACATGTGTTCAGAAAAAGAACTGTGGCAGTTCTCAGTCTTTTAAAGACATCCACAGTTAAAACTTATTTTCATGATACTAATTTATTAATTGAAAAAACATTCAGTTGTATTTTGTGGTACAGCCTGAGCTGTTTAATTTAAGCCTGGTCTCTAAACCCTGTCATCGTGGAAAGATATAACTAACAAAGATTTATTTTAAACTCCCCCCAAAAGGGAGGGAGGCTGGTGTGCAACCAAGACCTGCCCCCTCCAGGAACTCTGACACTGCAGGAGCCTTCAGCCTAGACTCCAGGCCATCTCGTCCCCTGCTAACACTCCACTCCTGTCAGAGGCACAGATGGTCTACTACCTGTTCCCATGCCAGGCACCTCCTGGCCCTCCAACCTGACCCAGCTCAGCTGGGCTAAGGTTTAGAGAGCTCCTGTGGACCCCAAGTTCTATCTAACCTCCTAAGAAGTCTTTAAAATCCATCCCTCCTCCCTCCCCTCCCAGAGCTCCTGCTGCCCATCTCTCCTTTCCCTCCTTTATCCTCCCCAATCTGGCCAAAAATAACACTACCAGCCAGCACCATGCACTGAGAGTGAACTTTCTGCCAGGCACTGCGGTGGGCGTGGGGGTCACAGGCACTGTCATCTTGTCTTACAGATGAGGAGCTGCTGTTAGCCCCAGTCACATGATAGGGGGATGGGCCAGTACTGGAACCCAGCCCTCCCCTGCTAGAAACCCTTAAAGGCTTAAATAATCCTCAGGATCAAATTCCTTTCCCCAGCTTCAAGGCTGCTGGAACTGGCCCCCAGCCTGCCCAGTGACCTTGGGTAGAGGACATCACCTGGCCTCAGTCTCCTCACCTTTGAAATGGGGGAGGGGTGTCATGAGAACTAAGGGAGTTCGTACATGCCAATGGATTGGCCCAGAGCTTGGCACTTAGCCAGATATCAAAGTGCCCCTCCAGTGACCTGTAACCTCTGGCAGACCAACTGGGTCCCAGGCACCCAACCCAGCACCTTCTCTGACCTTTCCCATGACCTTTGACCTCAGGGACGCCAGCCTAGCCAGGAGGCGCATGCGCCCTGAGGCTGCCGGCTCCTCGGTCAGCCCGCTACACGATTGAAGGACAGTGGCCGCGGGTCCTGAGCAGGCTGAGATGAAGCCCGACGCAAAGCCGGCGGCGCCAACGGGGACACTACACTCGGCCCCGACGCCGCGCTGCCCAAGCCAAGCCTTCCGGACCGAGCTCTGAATACCCACCTTGAGCACTGCCGCTTCTTCCCTGGCTGAGATGGTAGGTCAACCGAGAGGCGGAGCCTACACTCTGAGACGCTGCCATTGGGCCAGCTGGCTTCGCCTTTGCTAGCTGACCCTCCATGGTGTGCTCTGATTGGTCAGTGGAGCTGCCGACAGCTACGGACTCCCGAAATATCTTTCTTTTGATTGGCTAGAAGGGGGTGGGCGCTTAAAGTTTTGTAGGACGCCGCCATGTTGGTTTGGGGAGGCCAATAAGCGACGACTTCGGAGCCGCTGGAGGCGGGACATCCGGGGCGTGGTTTAGAAAGCGGCTCCGGGTCGCTCTGGGCGCCGTGGCCAAGGGGCTTGTGATAACAGGGGGACTGACAGCGACAACGATTAGAATCACGGCCCGCAGCAACTCACCGGGCAAACGCTTTACCCGTATGCGGCTTCATTTAATCCTCACGGCAGCCTTGTGTAGAGGAGCTACAAGACTATTAATATGATGTTACAGTTGGGGAAACTGAGGCATGGGCGTATTTAGTAACTGTCCCGGGCCGTAGAGCTGTGGGGTGCGGTCGCCTTATCGGCCCCTGGATCTGTATGACTCAGAAGCCCCGTCTCTCAACCAGCCCTGTGAATTCTGTGATGGAGGCTGCAGCACCGAGGCGGCCCCTGACGCAGTCTGCTTGTGTTGACAGACGTGGTGGTCTGGGAAGGCTTCCTGGAGGAGGTCATGTTTAAGGTGACTGTGAGTAGGAGTTGGGCAGGCCAGGAAGGGCAGAGAGGCGTATCTTGAGTATGTGCAGAGGTCCTTGGACAAGGAGGACACGCACACTAGATGAGGACAGGACAGGCCAAGTTCGGGCAGAAGGGGCAGAGGCTTGGTGACCGGCGTCCCTGGAGCGATAGGCAGAGCCTCCTAAGGATTTGGGACTTGTGGGCCACAGGAAGCCCCTGGAGGATTTCCCAGCAGGTGCCCTGAGGAGGGGGCTGGGCCTGGGGAGAAGGGAGGTCGGGGGATGGTGGCCCGCACCAGGCCCTGGCTGTGGGCATGGCGATTCAGGTGTGGATCTGGGAAATCCCTTGGCGATACAGAATCATCAGGACTTGCTCAAAGATGGGACTTGGGAGGCGAGAAGTGGTGTCAAGCAGGAGGCCTGGGATTTTGGCTGTGGCGGCTGAGTGGATGGGCCTCAGGAGGGTAAGCATGGTGGGGATGAGGATGAGTCCAGGGTGCGATGTGGTGAGGGTAAGGGGTCCGGAGCTCTGAAAGGCCCACCTGGAGGTGCTGCTGCAGGAATCCCAGCTGACCTGGGGGAGGGAAGAGGGTGGCAGCTCTCCCAACCCACGAGAGAAAAGAGGACACCTGGATCTTGGGTCAGCAGCTCCCTAATTTAATTCTCACAACAGTTTCAGGAGATGTCAACTGTCAGTCATCTGCACTGCACAGATGGGGAAACTGAGGCCCAGAGAGGGCAGGGCCAGCCTGGTATGGCCTGGACCAGAAGCCAGGGCCCCTCTGCTGCGCCCTCCACAGGAAGGCAGTGGCTCAGAGTGCCGCGTCTGCCCGCTTCTCCCAGGACACAGGTGCAGGGAGGGGTCACTGCACTGTTTCCGATGCCCCTTCCCACGGCCCATCCTAGTTGGGGGTTGGCTGAGGGAGGAGGGCAAGCACTGGTCTGTGGCTTTGGCGGTTCTTCCTCCGCGTGCTCTCAGGCCCAGGCCCTGTCTCTACCAAGTGGCAGCGGTGGTGGAGGATGCAGACAGGAGCCTGGGGAGCGCCGGCCGGGCTCAGAGCAGCGTGCAGCTGCAGCAGCGGGTCTCCATGGCCACCAACAGCACCCTTAGGTTGCGCTGTGAGTAGGGTGGGTAGCGGAGGGCATTGACCTTCTCCATCCCGGGGCTGCGTAGCAGGCAGGCACGATGGTGGGAGAAGGTGTCGAAGGAGAACTTGCCGTGGTACCTGCCCATTCCACTGGCACCTGCACAGTAGCACAGAATGCAGGGAGTGAGGCTCTCAGGGGCCAGCCCTGGGGATGTCAGACCTGGACTGCCAGTCACACACAGTGGGACCTAGGTAGGCTGCTTCACCTCTCTGGGCCTCAGTTTCCTCATCTGTCCAGTGGCTAATCATGAGGCACTGTGGGTAAAGGGCTTGGCCCCAAGCCTGGCACCAGCTCAGTAAGCGTGAGGACATCAGGAGTTGGGACAAGATAGGCAGACAGTGGTTGAGGGCATGGGTTCCAGAGCCAGGCTGCCCCTGCTTGAATCCTGGCTCTGCCACGAACTAGCTGTGTCACCTTGGGCAAGTGACTGTGCCTCTGTGTGCTTCAGTCTCCTTCCCTGTGCCTTGGGGTGACAATGGCACCTACCTCCTGGGTGTGGTGGGGATTAAGGGAGCACTCAGGCTTGTGGACACAGTAAGCACTGTGTTGTTAGGAGTCCTCCTCAGCGTCTAGGTAGCGAGGGCAGCGGGGACCCAGGGGATCCAGCGGACACAGCCTGGGTGGAATTAGGGGTAATCGGGAAGGGCTTCCTGCAGCAAGTGAGGCCTGAGGAACGTGGAGTTAACCACATGAAGAGGGTGGGTGGGGGCTTATAGATGGGTGACGCCTGGCATGTTAGGGACCTGAGCAGAGCTCAGGCGGGGAAGCAGAGGGAGGCCAGAGCAGGACCCCGCAGCCAGGCCACGAAGGGCTGGCTTCAAGAGCTAAGTCAGCCTGGCTTGATGCCCGGGGCCCTGGGAGCTGGGGGAGGTTGTCCTCATGGGGCGTCAGGGTCAGATTGCCCGCAGACAGCCCTGCCCTCTGTCCCGCAGAGGAGGTGGGGTGAGCAGGGCTGGGGACTGGAGGGGATCTAGGCAGGGTCTGGCGCAGAGACCCAGGTGCGAGCCGAGGCTCAAGGCAGAGGGAGGGGGTTCCAGAGCCAGCGACAGCAGCCCACTGGATGCTCCTGTGGCACTGGCCACTCTCCAGGGAGGGTCCTGGCCCCTCTGGGGCAGCTTGCCAGGCCCTGCGGTCATTTACTCTGGTGCTGAGTGTGTACAGGTGGAGGGACCTCGAGTCACCTGCTCTGGCCCTACCTGTTCACCGAGGAGGAAGTGGGCTCAGAGAGGGCAAGTCACCCCAGGTGGCACAGACTGTCAGAGCATTGCTGGGCCCAGCCCTGAGGTTTCCTGACTCAGAGGCAGGACTTTGCAGCTGGATCAGGGCTGCTCTGGGGGTCAGGAGTGGCATTGGCGCTCAGCTGGGCCTCCCCAGGGCAGGGGAGCAGGGAGCAGCCACCAACAGTGTGGGAAGGGGTGAGATACCAAGGGTTGGACTGAGGGGACAGGGAAGAGGTTAGAGAAGTGGCAGCCATGGAATCAATGCAGAGATAGGTCTGGAAGGTTCCGCAGACTATGGGGAGAGGGGCAGGATGGAGGTGCTGGGGTGGGACGTGGACAGCGAGGAGGGGCACCCTTGCTTGTCCCTCTACACTGAGGCTGGGCTGGGACGTTTTTAGTGAGGATGTGTGCAAGTGACACTGTTGCGATTCATTCAGGAATGATGAAAGCAGGCCAGGGTCAGCTGGCACCTACCCACTCCTCCGAAAGGCAGGCTGGTGAGCGTCAGGTGCATGAAGCCGTCGTTCCCGCAGAAGCCCCCGCTGCTGGTCTGGGCCAGCACCCTCTTGACCACCTGGGAGAGAGCAGGGTGTGTGTGAGCCTGGCCCCGGGCTAGGGTCTGTCCTGGCTGAGCTCAGTGACACTGATCTCGTTTCAGAAAGGGTCTGAGGCCACTGCATCAGCTGCAGGGGGCATGGTGGGACAGGAGGGTTGGGTGGTTGTGTTCCGGCCCCTCATCAAGCCCCCAACTTGGGACGTGTTTCCCGAGTGTCTGCTTGTGTGTGGCCCATGCAGAGTGCTGGAGACAGACTCTCGGGCCCAATGGGGAGTGTAGGAAACCCAGTGTCACCTGAGGACATGGAAGGTGCAGTGGCAGCTGTGCGGTGCCCGGTAGTCAGGGAAGTGTCCCAGGGGAGGGACATGATGTGCCTGCCGTGTCCTGGCACAGGGGAGGAGTTGTTCCAACAAAGGGGGCCCCCCAGGCAGAGCAGAGGCCGGGGGCCTCATGTGGTGTGAGCACCGGGGGTGTGAGACATGCACGATTGTGTGGTCGGATTTGCACGTAGAACATGAGCTTGGCCCTTGCTTGACTTCATAAAGGACGTCCTTCTTCAATCTGTAGGTACTAAATAGTCACTGCAGAAATAACTTCACTATATTTAGTTCCAATCATTGTGACTCTCAGATGACAGCTGGGTCAGGGCTTGTCTGACGGTGGGTAGACTGGATCCCCCGCCAGCAGGTTCAGACATCGCTTCAGTGCAGTGAGACCCACATTACTGACGACGGTAGCAGGAGACCAAGCACGGAGCGTCAGAGTGCCTCCCAGGGAGTGTGGGCAAGTCACCTGTGCCGTGTGTGTTTGGGGTGTGGCTCTGGTCCTAGGACCAGGCTGGGTGGTCAGGAAGGTGGGAAGCCAGATTACCCCCAAGAAACCTCTAGCATTTTCTAAAGGTTAAAGTATCCAGATAAACCAAGCTCTTTAGAGGAATAGCTGCTTCTAGAATTGGGCAGGGAAACACAAAATGAGCCTGGTGCTTCTTGCAGCACCGGAAAGAAAGTGGTCAAAACCTGAAGGCCAGCACATGTCACAGGAACGCAGGTGCTCCCGCTGCCAAGCCTGGAACACAGCTCGCGGCCTTGGATTAAACCCAGAGAACCAAACATGCATGAGGCCATGCTGGTCTAAATAAAGAATTCAAGACACAGTCTTTCCTACAGGACTCCAAAAAATGTATGTAGGTATTCCCTCTTCTGCAGATAGAGCTGCCACACACCCTGCCTGTTGGCAGTGGCTCGACTTAGAACTTGCTTCCAAAGCACAGACAGGGAACGATAGCAAGTCCCGGGTGGAGACCCCTGGCAGACACAGCCTCCGCCAAGCAGGGAAGGTTAACCTCACCGCAGTGGGTGGGTCCGGACCCTGGACATGGAGTGAGGAGACGGCCCTTCCTCCGGTATTCTCGCCGAAGCCCGAAACACTTATCTAACCATGAGAAACACCGACAGCCTGGCCTTGGGGGCGTTGCACAGGAGACTTGGCCAGCACTGCGCAAGCTGCCAGGCTTGGTTAGTGCATCGTGGGATCCTGGGGCAGGAGGAGGACACTCATGGCAAACTGGCAAAATCTGAATGAAGTCTGGAGTGTAGTTAGCAGTAACACACCAGCACCACTTTCTTAGCTTAGACCAATGGAAGGGCCCTCCAACAGGGAACCCGGATGTGGGGTATATGGGATTCTGCACTATCTTTGCAACTTTCTGTAAATCTAAGATGATTCCCCAATAAAAGGTTTATTAAAAAAACATTGTTCAAGCAGGGAGGGGATCCCTTGAGAGCTGGGTGGGAGGCTGGGCGGGGACTGCGCTACCTCTCAGTGTGTCTTCATCTGGGGGCTCCCAGGCTGCCCCCCTGGCGTGAGCAGGGGTGGGGAGGCCAGGACTCATCTTCAGAGCTGTGTGTCCCGGTCAGTCCCCACCCTGGGTCACTCCCTAGGATGTCGTGAGTGCCTCCAGAGCCAGGCATGAGGAGGGCTCACCTCGGCCGCCAGGCTTGGGTGTGTGAGGAGGGACGAAGGAGGGGGCTCACCTAGGGCAAACAGGACCCTGTAGAAGACCCCCGGAGCTGCCCACTGAAGGCCCAGGACAGTGTGGCTCAGGTGGGGTGTGGCGGGAGGGCGAGGCCCAGCTGCTCCCGGGACGGAGGGCAGCAGCAGAACCATGAGGACCACCACCGGCCCTGAAGTCCTGCGACTGCCTGCAGGGGCACGGCCCCTCTGTGCCACCACACCCACTCCCACAGCCCGTCCCCCGCCCAGCACGCCGAGCCCCACCTGGCTGCTGTTGGAGAAGGCGTAGAGGGCCAGGGGCTTCTCCCGCCGGTTGATGAAGTCGATGGCCTCGTCCAGGCTCCGCACGCTCACGATGGGCAGGATGGGCCCGAAGATCTCCTCCTGCATCACCGGCTCCGTCTCCTGCACGTCCACCAGCACCGTGGGGGCTGCGGGCACAGGGCCGGCTCAGCCCCGGGGCCACAGCCAGGACACGACCTCCCCCTGGAATCCAGGCCGGGGAGTCCCAGGGCCTGACTTCCCAGGACTCGCGGCTTCGGGGTGTTCTAGGGAAGAAAGTCCCCGGAGGCCCTGACGAGGGACCGCAGGGCCTTCCCCAGCCCGCCCCGGCCTACGGGGCCCAGAGAATCCCCCAACCTCGGTCTCACGGTCAGGGGTGACAGGATCTTAGAACCACAGAGTCCAAGGTGACAGTACCCAGAATGTTGAAGCCGCAGCGTCACCGTGAGCTGCTGGGCCGCACGGGCCCAGGAGACTGTGGGGCCCAGGACGGGGCCGTCGGAGTTTAGAACC
>CM052438.1:178088695-178117675 GCA_028533085.1 Varecia variegata
GTGGCACCGGGAGCCGGGGCTCAGGGCTGGGCTCTGGCAGTGGGGCCGAGGTTTCAGGTGCCAGCCCAGGCTCGTGGCCCAGCCGTGGCCACTCCAACGTGGAAGGGTCTCAGCCCGGGTGGGCTGTGGGGGGCGAGTGGGACCCACCGATGTAGCGCTGGCTCTCGTCGCTCTGGCCACCGATGGCCACACGGCCACAGCCCAGCAATGCCCGGAGCCGCTGGAACTGCTTCTGGTTGATGATGCGGCCCAGGTTTGGGGAGCTCTGGGGGTCGTCACCATAGAAACGGGTGATGGCGCTCTGCAGGGCGGGCAGCAGGCGCTCCTGGGTCTCAGGGCTGCACAGGATGTAGTCAGGGGCCACGCAGGTCTGGCCGGCGTTGAAGTAGCGGAACCAGGCCACACGGTTGGCCACGGTCTGGGGGTCACAGTTGTCGTCCACATAGCAGGGGTTCTTGCCCCCGAGCTCCAGAGTGACGGGTGTCAGGTGCTTGGCTGCGGCGGTCATGATGATCCTGCCCACACGAGGGCTCCCTGGGCGTGGAAAGAAAGCAGAGTGGCCTTTCGGTCACCTGGACCAGGTGGGATGGCCTGGGCCTGGGGGCCCCGCGCCTCCTGGAGAGGTGGTGGGGTGGGGTCGGTGCTGGCTCTCGCCTGGCCTTTCCTTGCCACCAGCTGCCACCTTGTAGCCCAGGACTCTGCTCATCCCTTCCCCACCCCCGCCCCAGGTGCGGAGCCTGCGGGAGGAAAGAGGCACTGCTGCCCCTGGTTCCCCCTCCTGAGCTGGGCCCCTCCGCTCCTACCCGCCTCTATGCCTGACCCTGGCTCACCTTGCCCAGGACTCTGCAAAGTGCCATGTGGGACCCTCCCCACGTCTCCATTCTCCTCTGTAACCTTTGGGGACCCCCTGTCACCCAAGGCTGGAGTACAGCTCTTCGTCTTGTGACGTGTGGGTTTCTCCTCTCTCTGACCTAAACCTGGCTGCTCTGCCACCCTCAACATCCACCTGTCCCTCCCTCCTGACTCTCTGAGTGGCCTGGCCCAAGCCCATGCAGTCATCCCCATGTCCTTCCTGGCTCGGCCTCACCTGTCCTCTGTGCTGACCTCCTGGGCCTGACAGTCTCCCTCGTCCGCCCTGCATCCTCTGCCCCAGACCCGCCTGGGCCTCGGGACCTCCTCGCCAGGCCTGGCCCAGGGCCCATGCTGCCTCGTCTGCTGGGATGGCTAAGGCCCATGGCCACATGGCCCACCTGTCACTTCTCTGCTCTCACCTCTGCCCCTCCCGCTGTGGCTCTCCCTTGGCTCCTTTGTGCAGATGTGGCCTGGCCAGTCCCTCCAGGCCCTCCCCACCACGGCCCCTCTTCCAGCCCCACAGTTCTCATCCTCTCCACGCCTGCTCTCTGCCCCTAGCTGACTCAAGACCTTGAGGTTTTGTCCGTCCAGTCCCTGCTGTGCCACGAAGGACAGCCCACGTCTGGGCCGTGTTCTGCACGCTCAGCGCACTGCTGGCTGAGCGGTGAACAGAGCGTCCCAAGGCGCTGTGTGCCACACAGGACGTCATCGTTACTGCTTTCACCCTCAGCCCACAGCCCCGTCTTGGGGATGGCCCTGGTTTTACAGGGAAGGAAACTGGGCCTGGAGCAGGCGGGGGCCTCGGCAGGCAGAGTAGGTCCCGGCTGGGTCTGTCGGCCTCCGTGCGGGCAGCCGCAGTGCCTGGCCTGGAAGCTGCCTCCTGGGGCCTCCTTTCGAGGCAGTTGAGGACCTCACCCCTCTTTCCCCTCCGTCCCCTCCCTGTTAGCAGCTGGGGGCAGGCAGGGCTTTTCCTGGGCTGGAGGCAGGGTCCAGAGAGGAGAGGGCCGGGGCCGTGGCCCCTGCTGTGGCCCTGTGCGCACTGTGGGAGGCCAGCCAGGAGCCACTCAGACCTGGCCTCCTCGGCTCTTTCGTCTCTTCCAGAAACTTGTCCTGGTCACTTGAAGCCAGACAGTGTCTGTGCCATGCGGGCACGTGCCCGGATGATAGCAGGTGAGCACCCATCTCACCAAGGACTTGGGTGCAAATCCCGGCCTGCCCTGGTCCCGGCCAGCGTGGTGACCCTGGGCAGGGCACTGTGCCTCTTCAGCACCCTGAACCTCCAATCTCTCATCTGTCCTGCCTGCAGGGGTGGCCGTGGGACTAATAGGGTCACCTGCAAGGGCCTGGCACAGCGGGAGCTCAGCACGGGAAGGTGCTGTGATACATGAGATGTGGCTGGTGGAGGCAGGCTGTGGCCCTGGACGTGGGACTCCGTCCCTTCCTGAGGGTCCTGGGGTCCAAGGCTGCTCCCAGCCTGGTCCAGAGAGGAACAAGCGGGTCGTGGAGCCCCAAGTGCAGCCCCAGCGCTTGCCCCGTCTGGGTCCTCCTGGCTGGCTGCTGCCTCGGTCCCTTCTGGACTCCCTCAGAGTTAGGGACAAGACACCTGAGGGTGGGGCTGTCCTCCCCTCCCCTGGCCTCACCTGTGAAGAAGATGTAGTCGAACTTGTGCTCCAGCAGCTGCCCCATCTCCTGGGGCCCGCCCAGCACCACGGCAAAGCAGCTCTGCAAGGTGGGACAGGCGGAGGCTCCCTCTGGGACCCCAGCCCGGAGAGCCCAGAGGCTGGCATGCCCTGCCCTCCTGGCCCGGCCCCTGGCCCCGTGCCTGGCCTGACTCCGAGTCGCCAGGCCTCCAGGTGGGCTGGGGGGGGGGGAGGTGGGAGTGGGGAGTTCCCAGAGGCCCAGCCCAACAGGGGTGAGGTTGGGTCTGGCCGGGCTGCAGGGAGGGCTGAGGCGAGCAGGGTGGAGCAGAGGCAGACATGGGACCCCAGGGGACAGGCTCCTCAGAGGGAAACTGAGGCTGAGGGGGTGGTTGGGACTCCGGTCTGACCAACAGGCCCTTCCATGCCAGGGGCTGCCCAGCCCACAGGCCCTGCCTGCTTCAGCTCCCTGTGCCCCGGCCCTGCTCACCGGGTCCAGGTATCGGGGCAGCACCTCGGCCAGGACCTTCTCCATGCTGTTGCTGATCTCTGACGGCTTCAGCACCACGCAGTTCCCTGCAGGGCAGGCGGGGAGAGAGCTGGGGAGGGCGTCGCCCACTCCTGGTCTCCACATACCCGTGGGTGGGGTGGGCGCCGGCCTTGCATGTGTTCAGAGGAAGAACCTGGTTCAGAGAGGTGACATGACCAGCCCAAGGCCACACAGCCTGGGGATGGTGGACCAGACCTGTGCCAGCGCACTCCATGTCCTCCCTGGCTCCATAGGTGGCCTCGAGGCCTGGAGGTGGGAACAGCCGCAGGAAGGTGGGGGCTCAGCTCTCACCTGCGGCGAGGGCGCCCACCAGGGGCACCAGCGTCAGGTTCAGGGGGTAGTTCCAGGGGGCGACGATGAGCACCAGGCCGAAGGGCTCCTTCCGGATGAAGGCCGAGTCCAGCTGGGTGGCCTGGGCCGGAGCCAGAGGTGGACGTGAGGTGCCCATTGCCCCCCGCCCCTCACAGCCACCCGCACCCTGAGAGGCCACCCGGTGGAGCCAATAGTCCCTGAAGCCCCCGCTGCCCTGACGCCCGGTGCGCTCACCAGGTTCTTGGGCACTCTCTGGTCCTTCATCCAGGCCCGCAGGTTCCTGAGGGCCAAGGTGACCTCGCCCTGGCTGATGGCGATCTCAGACACCTCCGACTCGAAGGCTGACTGTGGGGAGGCGGTGGGGTCAGGGCCAGGTCAGGGGACCCCAGGGTCAGCAGGTGGCCAGAGCCCTGGGGAGGGCACAGCCTCCTCCAGCAAGGCCTGCTGTTATTCACTCATTCATGCATTCCTTCGTTCCCTCTCTGTGCGTTCAGTGCGTGCTCCCTGTGTGGGATGCTGTCCCTGCGCCCAAACAGAGCAAGCTGCCCTGTGGGGCTGACCTCGTAGCGGGTAGTCAGCGTGACCGTGAGGACACTGATGGCGCCATTAGGATGTGGCGGTGCTACGGACAGAACAGAGCAGGGCTGGGGGGTCGGGACAGCTAGAGTGTGCGGGTGTGGGTGTGCGCACATGCGCACATGTGTTTGCGTGTGTTTGCTCTATTTTATACAAGATGGTCAGTCCAGGCCTCCAGGAAGAGGTGACATTTGAGCAGTGATCTGAAGACAGGGAGGGAAAGAGCCTGTGGATACCTAGAGGCAAGATATTCTGGGCAGAGGTGCTGGTACGTGCCAGGGCCCTGAGGTGGGCAGGAGTTCGCTCTGTTCCTGCCCAGCAAGGAGAGTCGTGGGCAAGGTGACAGGGCCAGGCAGCCAGGGCAAGGACTCCCGAGCAGAACAGGGACGGGACCTGACCCAGGTTTTAATAGGACTGCCTGTGTGGCCTGCTGTGTGGGGATCCGTCCGCAGGGGACATGGGGCAGAGCCATCCCTGGGGAAATACTGGCATTTCATAGGCCAAGGGCACTACCAGCTTTCCAGGCAGGAATGAGAAAGAGAGGAAATCAGTAAGGACATTGTCCTGATCTCTGCCAGCCAGTGTGCCCTGCCCTGCCCCGGGGAGCAGAGAGCCAGCCAGCGTCTGCAGGCAGCTGGAGGCCGGGCCAGGGGTGTGGAGCCAGGCTGACCCCACCTGAGGCACCGCAGGCTGTCATGTGTCAGAGCAGAGAGGGACAGGCCAAGGGGCCAACAAAGCCCAGAGAGGGGATGCCTGAGCCCTGAGAGGGAGGGGAGTGTGAATTTGGAGGATGACATTGTGGCCACCAGCACTTCCTAATTGTGAGCCTGGTTCCAACACACTTCCAGCTACCCCTGTGCGGAGCCCTTGCTCCCTCCCGGTGAGCTTCTCGGCCTGCCCACCATGCCTGGTAAGTTGCCTGGGACCTGAATGAGGTCTGGGCCAGTTTATCGGAACGTCTGGACCCAGCCAAGCACTGTGACTTTGGAAGAGCAGGCTGTCATGAGCCGGTTCAAACTCTGGCGCTGAGCCCCCTGCGTGGATAACTGGCCGCCCCTACCGAGGAGGGTATTGGGGTTCACTGAGAGAATGCAGCTGGGGCAGATGCTGCCCGGGGTTGGGGATGGGTGGGGGGTGGCTGGATTTTCTGGGCTGCTGCCCCTTTTGTGGGGCTCCTGTACTTAGGATGGGAGGACTGGAGGGGGAATCTGAGCCGAAGGGAGAACAGGGACCAGGTAGTCTGCTCAAGTCTCATGGAGGCTCAGAGGTTGGGGGTCAGTCCCGGGAGGCAACAGGCTGGGGTCGGATCTGGACCCTGTGGCCGTTGAGGCACAGGCAAGGGATGTTTTGTCCACAGAGCAGGGGCCCGGGGCCAGCCCCTTGGATGGCTTGCGAGGCAGGGTCAGTCAAGCAGGTGGGCTCTGCTGGCACAGGGGTGGGGGATTGGCCACAGGGCAGTGTGCTGCTTGGGGTTCCGCTGTAGCTGCCGCTGGAATTGGGAGGGGCTGAGCCCCCAGGTTTCGCACAGCGGCCACGATGCCCCCTGCACCCAGAGTGAAGCCAAAGTCCTCCGCGGCCTACTTGGGGAGACCCACTCCCCAGACCTTGTCTTTTGTGTCTCTGCCTCCTACCCGCCACAGCCATGCTGGCCTCCCTGCTGCTGCTCAAGCACAGACACACCGAGCACCTGCCTCAGGGCCTTGGCACATGCTGTGCCCGCTGCCACTTCCCCCAGCATCCATGTGGGCTTTCCCTCTCCTCCTTCATCCCTCTGCTCTAATGCCCCCTTCTCGGAGAAACCTCCTGAGCCTCCCCAACCCCACCTGTAAACCACCTGGGGGCGTCTCCCTGGCAGTATTTCAACCCAGCACACTATGTCATTATTTATTTACTGTTGTATTATCTCCATGGGCACAGGGACTTTGTTTCATTTCTGCTGTATCCCCAGAGCCTAGAACAGTACAGGGTGCATAGTAGGTGTTCAATAACTAGCTGTTGCAGGAAGCCAGGAACGGATGACTGGACGAATGCAGGAGAGCAGCCCCTGGCCCAGGGAAGGAGCTGGGCTTTGATGGGCTTTCAGTTCCCCTTCACGAGGATGCAGCTGTCCCCATCCCCTTGTCCCAGCTGTCCCCCACCCCCACCCCAGCCCACCTTGTGCAGGTCCTGGGCCAGCGCGTCCTGCAGAAGCTGCTTGTTGTCCTGAAGGAAGCGGCCCAGGGCCCTGAGCTGTGCAGCCCGGAACTCGGCCGGCCACGTGCGCCCCGCGTTGAAGGCCTCCCGCAGCCGCCGCAGCGTGTCCTCGAAGGGGTCCATCCTGCAGGAGGGGGCGGCGTGGGCTGGACAGCAGGGGCTGCCCCTCCTTCACGGGCGCCCTCCAGCCGCCCAGGGCCCGCGGCACCCCTGCCGCTGCCTGCACCCACAGGGGCTCGTGGACAGTCCCGCCTCATACACACAAGGGGACCCACTGGGGGGACCTCACAGGGGCCAGGGGCTGCCTGTGACCCCCCTGCCCCCCCACAGGACACGCCCAGACACACACCAACAGACCCACAGACCACTCCTAGGGTGGTCTGGAGGCCTGGAGGCGGCTGCAGGCCGGGCGTGGGCTTGGGTACAGCTACTCCATGGCCCTGATGGATGGGCAGGCAGGCAGAGGGTCACGCTTCTTCCTGCCACATAGAAATTAGCCCTAAGCCATGGGCTCAACCTGCCCTGGTGCCTTCCGGGAGGCGGGGCTGCCTCACCGCTGCCTGGCCTGAGTGGAGTAAATAGGAGTTTGCTAAGTAGAGGGACATTCCCCAACCGCGGCCACCACCTCAGAACACTCCAGACACAGAATTCTCTGTCCTCTCCTGCCCCCAGCCCAGGCCAGCTGGTGGTGGCTCAGAGGCCTGGGTGATCCTGGGCAGTGGCCTCCTCTCCCCGAGCCTCAGCTGCCAGGGAAGAGGGGAAGGATACCTTGGGCCCCCAGAGGCCCAGCTGCCCACCCAGCCTGGGCTGCTGTGTTTGGAAGAGGAGGTGACGGTGGAGGAGAGGGGTGAGAGGGCAGTTGTGCCTCCATGCTGTCACCAGCCGGGGCTGGCAGGCGGGGTAGGGGCCCTGACTTTCCCCTGGGCCCTGCCTGTTTACCTGAGGCTCATCAGAGGAGCGCTCTGACGCACTCACTGCTCGGCCTGGTGCCAAGAACCCGTGGGGACCCTTTCCTCCTTCCGTCTCTGACTCCCTTCCCTTCAGGGCTCCTTTTGGCTGATGCCTCCTCCAGGCCGCCCACCCTGATTACTCCCTCATCTACTCCCACAGTGGCCCCTTGGCTCTGCTGCCTACCGACGGAGTCTGGATGTGACAACTGCCTAGTCACACTCTGTCCCCGTGCCTCCCCCATTGCCCGCTCTCCGTAGACTGGGAGACAGGCCCCTCTTTCCCTACTTAACTCATCATTTGGGTCTTGGTGCTCCAAATGCCTCATCTGTTAGGGGCACCACTATAGTCCCTGCCAGCTGGCTGGTGTTCTCGAAGGCTGAGACTATGCTGCCCGCTCTGTGTCAGGGCTGGCATCTGTGCCCCAAAGCTGCACTGTCGTGAAGTAGCTCCCTTGAGGGCCGAGCCTGCCCCAGCCCAGGAAGGCCTGAACCCACAGTTGTGCCAAGAGCCAGTCTGAAGCCCTGGGCCATCCCCCAGCTGGTATGACTGGGGGTGCCGAGCTGTCCCCACAGGCCTCCTGCTCCGATTGGGAGAAACTGGGTAGCTGCCTCAGTGCAGGACAGGCACGGTGGCCTCCAGAGCTGGTGGGCAGGTCACAGAAGGGAGACTGAGACCCAGGAGCCAAGAGCCCTGTCTGCCTCTAGAGCTGCCATCGGCCTTGTCTCCTGGCTGTGCCTCTTACTGGCTGCGTGACCTTGGACAAGTCAGTCATCCTCTCTGCCTCGGTTTCCTCATCTGTAACATGGGGATGATCGTAGCACCTGGTATCGTCATGACGATTAAATGACACAATGTGGCATAAAGCATTTGCCACTGTGCACACAGAAAGTGCCCAGCAAAGGACAGCGTGGTATTTGCACTAAGTAGTCTGCAAATATTCCTCCCCGCCCCTCCCAGGCCTGCGTCTGCTCTGCTCTCGCCCTCAGACTTCGCCAGTGGGTGCCAAAGGCAAAACACACCTGCACCTCTTGCCCTTCATGAGAGTCCCCACAGAAGCCACAAAAATGTTAGGCACAGAAGGTGAATGGGGGACCTGTGGGCAGGGCAGTGGGCAGTGGTTCTGCGGATGGGGGTGGAGCGCCTGGATGGAACATTCCAGCAGCCTCTCCTAGCAACACTGAGGCCAAACTCACCCAGGGCAGCAGGACGCACATCTCCCCTGCAGGGCCACCAGACTGGGCATTGTCCCCTGTGGTTGGTCACTCTGGACTGAGAGCCCAGCAGGGACAGGGAGCTGGGCAGGACCCAGGCAGGCAGAGGAACCAAGTCTGTCTTCTGCCCTTGGGGGACCCTGGGCCTGTGGCCTCACAGAGGAGCTGAGCCGCCCTTGTTGACCCACAGAGCAGGGGACTCCTGCACCAGGCGCTGGGCCGGAGCCCCCAAGCCCTGTCGCCTGGCCTGCGTCTGGACGGATGCGGAGTTCCACGGTGCCTGCCTGACGCACTTAGCCACCACGACAGCCCAGCTGGGGCCACCGTTCGCCCACTGAAGGAGACGGAGACCGAGGCCCAGACGCAGCAAGGAGCTTGCCCAAGTCTACCCTGCTCCTCACACTGGAAACCCCGAATCCAGAGGAGCAGAAGGCCACGCGCCCCTGACCCCCCACCTCCTGGCTGGATACCTACTGCCCCCCTGTCCCCTGGGGGATGGGCAGCCAGAGCCCTCGGGGAAGGGGAGGCTTCTGGGCTGGGGCCCGAACTGCAGACCCAGGGCCAGGCAGACACTGACACGTCAGCTGGGGGCAGGGGGTGCCCGGCCAGGGTGAGAAGTGGCACTGTTTGGTTCCGTTCCCTCGGCCTCGCCTCTCGCCACTACTGCCAAGCCCACCGTGCTAGGCTGGGTCCGAGACCTCTTCTTGCCTCCTTGGGCTGAGCTGCTGCGGTCCAGGACTGAGAGGCCCAGGGTCTCTGGGGCATGGCTTCAACCTGCTGCTCTGGGTTTCTGTCCCAGATCTGCAGCTTCTGGGCGAGCAGAGTTGGGTGGGAGTTGCTACATCATTTGATGGTGAAAGACATTTGATGTGGGCCAGGGCAGGACCAGCCACTTCCCCTCAAGGCCATGTGCCTCTAACAGTGATGACCAGCGCTGACTGCCAGGCACTGTGCCGAGGTGGTGCTCGCCGTGGGTGCCTGTGGGTTCTGGCACGGTGCTCCAGAGAGGTCTCTCGGAAGAGGGTGGAGGGGGAACGGGGCCTGGCACTCGGGTCTGCTGGCTCCAAAGCATCACGGGAGTGAACTGCCGCCCCTGCCCCGTCCCCATGGCAGGGTCCTGCTGAGGGCCCACGGCTCATTCCCACCCCCACCCGTCAAGTGGGCTGGATTCTGGGGGAAGGAGGCTCCCCCCATTCTCTCATTCTTCCTGCCTCGGTCTCCTCATCTATACCACGGGCCTTCTAAGAGTACCTCCCAGTATGGCATGGTCTGGGGGCCCAGGGACCTGGGTTCAAATCACAGCAGCTGCATGTATTAGCTAGGAGGCTGGGGCATGTCGCTTGGCCTGTCTGTGGCTCACTCCCCACCTGTAACAAGGGGCGGTACCTGCTGCCACCCTGCTGCTGGGAGAATTCAGGCATAAAGCTTCGCACAGGCGGGGCACAGGGTGAGCCTGGAAGCACCCAGTGACCATGGCTCTCAAGGATCACTATGCAGAAGGCTGTGAGAGACACATGGGCCAGAGGGGGCCTTTGGGAGGAGACCCCTGGTTGGGGGCCCTAGAGGACCTTGATCCAGTGTGGGTGCCAAGGAGGCAAGGACATCATCCTGAGACCCAGGTGGGGACACAGATGTGACAGAGGGAGTAAGCGTGGTGGTTTGAGGGCCGGGGGGACCCTCATCAGGGCAGGCAGAAGGCAGGGGTCCTGGGCTGGCCTCAAAGGCCCCACAGGCCCTGACACCCCAGGGCCCCCAATTCTAGTCTCCTGCCATGTAGCCTTGTTAAAAGTTACAGGAGGCTGTTGTTTTAGATGGAACTTCTGCACCAGGCCCCAGCAGGTCAGACCAACCAAAACGGAGTCACTTGTGCCAAGTGCCAGGTGATCAAACTGAAATTGTAAGGAGGTCGATAGATCCCAAAACAACAGCCCAGTTTTCCTGAAAGCAGAAGATTCCCGTCTACCTGAGTCAGCAAGGTGAGGGCATCTGCTCTGCCCTAACTCTTAGAAAGGCACCTGGAGTCACCTGATGGTCGCCCACCAGTTTGTGCTTCCCATTCTTCTCTTCCTTGTCGCCACCACTCAGAGCCCACTGTCCCGCCACTGCCTGGCCGGGGCGCCCCCTCTGCTTTGTAGAACAGAGGCTGCCTCGGTCCGTGAATTGTGAATAAAAGCCAATTAGATCTATAACTAAGTTTCTTGTCATCTTGGCTTTTGACACCCCTAACCTGGATTTTCACAAAGTGTCCCAAAGCTCTGGGCAGCACCCCTCTCGTCCATGAGGTCCTTGGGGAGCTGGGGGCCGAGCCAGCCCCCAGCCCACCCCATGGAGAGGCTGCGGGCCCTGGCCACAGCTCCCTGACCCCGGCCACCTCCCTCTGATAAGCCCCTCCTGGGGTGGCGCAGCTCTGGCGAGCCCCCCTTCCCTGGACCCTGACAAAGTCCATCACTGAGGAGGACTCTCTCCCGGGGTCATTCGCTGCCGTGTCCCTGCACCTGCACCGGGCACGCACGGTGGTGCCCAGGAAATAGCTGTTGCCTGGGTGGACACTCGGCCCCTCCAGGACGGGAAGCACATTCCTTCCCGGGGCAGCTGGGTCCCTCAGCTCCCCTAGAGAATGCCCCGGAACCCCAGCAAGAGGAGGCCACAGCAGCCCAGCTCGGACAAACTGAGGGTGCTGCTGGCCGGGGGCCCCACCCCAGCCTCTCCCTTCCCGTCTTCCTTCCCTTCTCCCCAGCAGGCGCACGAGCTCAGTGAGGACAAGGCCGCCTATGTGTGCAGCTGCGTGTGGCCAGCCCTGCCCTGGTGGCTGGCAACCCGGGGTTGCTGAGCGGGATCCCGCCCTCACTGCTGGCCCGCTACAGCCCAGCCTCGCCGGGGTACTGTACCTGAGGCCCCGCCAAGCTGCCTCCTCCTGGCCGCCCAGCTCTGCCCGGCCGCCCTGCCGTTATGAAATGCCCAGCGCTGGGCCGGCCCTGGGGCGGGGCTCCCCGGCCAGCTTCCTGGCTTGGCTCTGGCCGGCTGGAGGCTGTACTGCCTCCCTCTGGCACCTCTAGAGCCTCTCCCGGGCTGCAGAGAAGGAGCCGGGCGGAGAGGACGGGCACCAGGCCCGAGCGCACAGCAGAGTTGAGCTCTGTGCCCAGGGGCCCGGCCCAGGGAGAAGGAGAGCCGGGGCAGTGGCTGCAGGAATCACGGCGTGGGGTGGGGGACAGAGCCCAAAATACAACCCGAGGGGCCACGCCTGCTGCCTGCTCTGTTTCCCAGCCCCCTGCGTATCTGCCCCTCAACACCACCCATGGACCACCCCATTCATGGAGCCTCTCACCCCCAAAACCTGGCATTTTACAAATGAGGAAATGGGGATCCAAAGAGGAGATGGCCACATGGGGTGTGAGTGGCAGAATTGTCACTCCAGAGCTGGGGCTGCATCCATCCCACATATCCCCTCTGCCTCCTGGGGACGAGTGCCGCTCTCCACCCTCTAGGACATTGGTCATGATGCTAAGCATTGCCACAGTTGTTCCTGTGGTCCTGCTCTGCCTCGGGTGCCAGAGCTGTGCCAGGGGCTCTGTTCCCTGCCTTGGCCCGGCCCACCCTGGGCACACCTGCCGGAGCCAGCACAAACAGGGATGGTGCCCAAGCAGCTGCTGGTGTCAGACAGGCAGGTGATTGGGTTACAGGTGTGGGGGAAGGAACATCCTTTGTGCCACTTCCTGGGCCCACTGCCACCGCAGTCTCCCTGCGCGCTGTTGCCCTGGGTCCTCCTGGGCTCCTGGCCCCAGGGCCTCTGGGCCGACCTGGCACCTGGGAGGTGCCCATCACTGCCACCACCTTCCCGGCTCCCCTGCCTACCTGGGAGGGCAGAGAGGTCTCCTGGTCCACACCCACTCTGGTAGCCTCTGGATTTCACTAGTTAGGGTGGGGGTAAGGGGCTGCCGAGGCCCCCGTCCTCTGTGTGGGATGGAGCCCCCGGCTGCCGTCAGTCACGTGGCTCAGCATGTGACAGCCCTGCCCTGCTGCTCTCTGGAGCTGAGCCAGGCAGGAGCGACAGCAGAGCGGGTGCCAGGCAGGGCTGCACAAGGGCTGAGAGTCTGCAGCTCTCAGCCAGGAAGGAGGCCCAGAGAGGGGCAGCCACTGGTCTAAGGCCACACAGCAAATCAGGGGCCCAGGTGGGGAGGTTCTGGTGGGTGGGAAGGGTGTTATAGGATCCTGAGCAGGGGGCTGTCAGGAGACCTCCTGCTACAGGGTCTGAACTTGTCATGAATTCAGGGAGGAGGCCCCCAAAGAGGCCTATCCTCCTGGGATGGGGTCCTCGCCTCCCCTAGTCTGGGAGGCCACGTACTTCAGAGGTGACAGGGGCTGGACCCTCCCTTCTCTGGGTTGGGCCCAGTGGGGCCTTGGACTTATGTCCTTGTTGGGGAGAGCCCAGGATAAACGGGGGGCCCTCTGGGTGGGGCACCCCCAAGAGTCACTCTTAGAGCCAGCTCTGGTGGGGAGGGGGCTCTGCTGAGGCCCCAGGCCAGCCAGGTGGGGCAGGGAGAGGGGAGCACAGAGGTGCTGAAGTTCCTGATGTGGCCAAGTTCACGGCTCTGGGGCAGACAGACCCGGCTCTTGCTGGCCGTGCACCCACGGGGCAAGCGCTTCACCTCCTTTGGGCCTGGGTGTTCTCAGGCGAAAATGGGGCAATGGTCTGGGGTTGTCGACGGGTAAATGAGATGACTCAGTAAGCACTTAGTTCAGCACCTGGCACAGAGGTGGTTAGGTGAGAGGCCTGGGTTCATGTCCTGGTTCTGTCACTTATCTATGTGACCTCAGGTTAGTGCCATAACCTCTCTGTGCCTCTGTATTCCCATCTATAAAATGGGATATGTAATAGTAAAACGCCCAGGTCAATGTGAGGATGAAATATGTCAATCCGTGTCCGTGGGCCTATACCTGTTACCACTCCAAGTGCCCCTGTCCCTCTCTGAAGGAGTCTGACGAGAGCCACCATCCAGGCTCCAGGACAGGAGGGTGGCCCAGTCCCCCACTGGTGCCAATACCTGCCCTCCAGACCCCCGCAGCCCCTATATCCTCTGCCAGGGCCCCTGGATTTGGGCTTCCCACCACGCCCCACCCTCTGCTCCTGTCCCGAGGCTACAGAGGAGCGCGGAGGCCCAGACAGGGGCTGGGACGGCCCCTGGTCAGGTGCTGCTCTCTGCCTCCACCAGGAACTGAGAGCCCCTCTCCTTGGGCTGGGCCCCGTCTGTGTGGGCCCCGTGGGAGCAGGGGCCAGGCCCTGCTGCCAGCAGTACCTCTGGGGCTTAGTTTGGAGGATTTGGAGGATTGTTTCCACCTTTGGCCTCCATCCCCAGGGCAGAGGGGCAGGGCAGGGTGGGCTGGGCATAGGCCATGGCAGTGGGTGCATTCATTCATTCATTCATTCCCTCCTGTCTCAGACACCTGCTGAGCCTCGCTCATAGGGCCTCAGACCTGTCTAAGAGCATCTCACTGCCTCACCTGCCGACAGGCTCCTCAGCTCACCTGCTAAGTGACCTTGAGCAAGTCATGTCCCCTGGCTGGGCCTCAGTTTCCTCTCCTCACCTGTAAAATGGTGTTGAGTCTACCTGCCTGACAGGGCTGCTGTGAAGGTCAAACAACCGCACATCTAGAAGGCACCTGAGAGGGCACCTGGTACACAGTAGGTGCTCAACATCTGTGAACGCCTCCTGCACCTGTCCCTGCCCTCCTGAGGGAGTGGTTGCCCCAGGCCTTGTCCCTGAGGCCCTGGCCCTGCCTTCCCTCCCCTCCTTGCTGGCCTTGAAGGCTAGACCCACCCTGGCGCCAAGGAGCAGGGCCCCCCAGAGGCCAGTGTGACCCCTGCCAGGGTGCAAAGGTAGAGGCCGCAGGGGCACAGTGCCCAGGACACAGTCGGCACTCAATGAGCTGTAAAGATTGCCAGTCACTCATTCATTTGCTCACTCAGCAAACCTTTATTAAGCGCCGACTGTGTGCCAGACGCTTCACAAGTCTCATATGCTGCTCAGACATTACTGTCTGTGCTTTACGGCAGAGACGACAAAGAGTATAGTGACCAGGCCAGAGCCACCCAGGGAGGACACATGGGGATTCAAACCCGGCCAGGCCTGAGTCCCCGGCCCATGATGTTTCCAGGGTGCTCTTACATAGGAGTCAGGCTGGGGTCCTCGGCACTGGGTGAGCCCTTCACCCCTGACTCCTGGGAGCCTCATGTCTCAGCTAAAAACAGCAGCCACTGTTTCCTGGTCATTTGCTGGCCAGGCACTGGGCAGAGTCCTTGGCACACCTCAGCTTGGGGACTTCCCAACAGTCTGTGAACCAGACTCAACTCAGACCAGGAGGAACAGAGGGGAGAGGGGAACTGGATATTTTCTACCTTTTTGGGGGTTTCATTTTGTTTTAGCTAGCCAGCTTTTGCAAACCAGTTTTCTGGATATTTAAAAAAGCGTCCCAGGTTGTTCCAGCCAGGTGGACAGCCAGTGCTATGGAGTGTCAGCTCTGCAGGGTGGGAGCCCCGTGGGCACTAGCTGCAGCGCTGAACCCAGCGCCCGCTGGGTGGGTGCAGGAGGCTGTGGACCTGACTTCGGGGTGTTGGTGGGGTCACCCCACTGTAGTCCAGCAGCCACCACAATCCCCACCTCCCAGTGGCCCTACCCGAGCTCCCATTTGCAGATGCCAAAACTGAAGTTAAGAGGGCTCAGGCTGTGGGTCCAGTGGGTGTCCCTGCAGGGCTCTTTGATGACCTGCAAGAGCAAGGCCTGGAGGTGGGGCTGGGGCTGACCAAGGCAACACTTAGGGGAGCTTATAACGGGCCTGGCACTTTGTAAGGCTTTGCATTAACTCTATAGTTCTGCCATAGCCCCATGAAGCAGTGCTGAGTGTCCTTGTTTTACGGGTTAGGAAACTGAGGCACAGAGAAGTGGAGCTAATTCCTAAAGTCCAGAGCCGGGAAGTGGCTGAGCAGGGATTTGAACTCCTATTTCACATAGAGGGCACATGGGCACTCCCCTGCACAGGCGTCGCCAAGGAGGCGGCCCGAGGGGCGGGGCGGGCTGGGCCGAGGGAGGAAGTGTGGGGCAGTCGCAGGGGCTCCCGGGGCCGCCGCCGCGAGTCCTCCGTGGGGTCGGGCCATGGAGCCGCCGCTCTACCCGGTGGCGGGGGCCGCAGGGCCGCAGGGCGACGAGGACCGGCTGGGGGTCCCCGACGGACCCGAGGCCCCGGTGAGGAGCGGGACAGGGGCGCGAGGGGGCGCGGGGCCCGGGCCAGGGTCTCCGGGCGGGGCGGGGCGGGCGCGGGCCCCTGGGCACCAGCCCGGCGGTGCGAGCGCGTGCGTGCCCGCAGCTGGACGAGCTGGTGGGCGCCTACCCCAACTACAACGAGGAGGAGGAGGAGCGCCGCTACTACCGCCGCAAGCGCCTCGGCGTGCTCAAGAACGTGCTGGCGGCCAGCGCGGGCGGCACGCTCACCTACGGCGTCTACCTGGGTACGCGGGCGCCCGCCCTCGCCCCCGATCCCCGCCGGCCGGGAAATGGAAACCCTCGCCGGCCGCCCTTCCCCTTTCACTTCCCCATCTGCCCTCCCCGCGGCTGCAGCTGCGGCCGCCCACGTGGGGCGGGGGCAGTGTCAAGCAGGGCAGTGTCCCAGGTCCCAGCCAGAGCCTCCTTGTGGGGGGGGGGGGGGCTGGGCGCCTCTGCTGGGCCCCCAGGGCCGGCGGAGCAATGAGGGTGGGGCTCCGCTGAAGCTGCCACCGGCTGGCAGAATGCTTGGCACAGCTGTGACCTCTGTCCTGAGGGGCGCTGGAATCGGGGATCCCTTTGGTGCCTGGAGCTCCCCACGAGGCTTGCCTTCCAGCCTCTGCTTGGTTGCCCCCAGAGCCAGGCTGCTCCCTCCATGCCTGCCCCCTGCCCCCAGGCCTCCTGCAGATGCAGCTGATCCTGCACTACGATGAGACCTACCGCGAGGTGAAGTACGGAGACATGGGGCTGCCCGACATCGACAGCAAGATGCTGATGGGCATCAACGTGACGCCCATTGCGGCCCTACTCTACACCCCTGTGCTCATCAGGTAGGGCACTGCTGTCCCAGGGATGACGGGGCGGTCACTCCCATCTCAAAGGGATGCAGAGGCTGTTGGACCATGAGGTCTCCAGCTGCCCTGGTGTCATGCTGGGCAGAGAGCCAGGGAGGGGCCTTGGTGACCTGGGAGGGTGAGAGCGAAGAGGGTGAAACCTGGGTTTGGGGAAGGAAACAAGAGCGTTGCCCCGGGACACATTTGGTTTTGAGCAACAGATTCCCACAGGCTCCTTGCCTGGGCTTGCCTGTGCCCCACCTGACGTCCTCCCCCGCAGCCCAGAGCCACTCTGACCCTCTGGGTTGGGGCCCAGGAGTCTCTGGAGGCGTTGTGATCAGTCAGCAAAGCCCAGGCACACACTCTGGCCCTATCTTCTGTGACGGGTGTCTCGAGGGTGTTCCTCACAGAAAGGGGCCTGGCTGGGCAGGTGCCCCAGAGGGTCCACTCTAGACCTGAGCCCTACAGGCCTGTGGCACAGCCTGCCTGCTGGAGCAAAAATCCCTTCCACAGCACCCTCCCGGGTGGGACCCAGTGGACAAACTGGGTGGGTGTTAGTCACCCCATTTATTTACTTGCTAATCTCCTTTATCAAAATTGTACAAACAGCATTAGAATCATCATAACTGAGACCAGAAAAAGGATAAGCTCTGCAGTAAATCGGCCACCTCTGCTGTCCCACCTCTGCTGTTACCTGTAAATGGATGGCATTTACATCCTTGTTTCCAGAGCGTGCGTGTGAGCATGTGTGTGCAACGCTCACTTTCGCTTTTTCTTCTCTTCGCCTATCTTAGCCTGCGCAGCGCTTGTGGTCAGGGCTTCTGCAGACACGGAAGTGCTGAGCTGTGGCTCAGAGTTGGAGGTTGCAGCTCCCTCTGTGCTTGTAGCTGTTTCCTTCTTTTGAAAATAAATTTTTAAAAATTCCTAGGATAAATTCTCCATAGTGCCCTTACTAGGTCAAAGGCACAGGAAAGGATTTATGGCTCCTGAAACCTATCACTTTTAATAATAACAGCTAATCCTTATTTGCTTCCTATGTGCTGGGTACTTTATAAGTGCAATTTCATTGGCAACAATCCGAGGCAGATGCTCTAATTTTATACCTGAAGAAACCATGAGGTTAAACACCTGTCCAAGTCCCACAGGCAGGAGCTGGGGAACTGAAGGTTTGAACTCCAGCCGAGTGACTCAAACCCACCTGTTCACCCCCTGCCAAACCAGTGGGCTGATTTGCCAAAGGTTATGCCAGTCTGCATGACCACTGGCTATATGTGTCGTTTTTTAAACCAGTCCTCACCAGCATTGAATGAACATTTTTACTGGCATTTTTACTTTTTACTGTTTTGCTCCATGCAAATGTACAGTGCATTTTATGACCTAGATCAGAGGAGGCTGCCTAGCTATCTATGTAGTATATAGCAAATTCAGGATCATGAAAGAACCAGGGCCATGGGATAGAAGAGAAAGTATCAAAAAACCAGGGTCATTTACATTTGAGCTTTCTGGAAGTTGAGACAAAGAAAGTAACTCATGAGCACAAATTAAGACTTGAAGATGCCAGAAGATTTTTTCACCTGACCAGCCTCCATGCTCTGATTGGGCCCTTATCCTGTCAGTCACGGAGGCCCTTCCACTGTCACTGTGTGACCTTTTCCTAGACCCAGAGAGAAGACTTCCCAACTGACCACAGGAGCAATGGACAGGGAGGCAGGGGTGTGGGGGCTCCAGCTCGCTGCTCCCAGCAGGGAGGCCTCTTTCTCTCTCCCAGCCTGAGTCAAGGCCCTGGGCCCAAAAGTCACAGCGCATGAGCTTGGAGAATGGGAGAGTCAGAGAGCCTAGAACACTAGTAGCTGGGACTAGAGGCATGAGGGCTAGATGTGCCCGTGGGCCACTGTGCCCATATTACAGCTGTGAAAACAGGTATATGGACAGAGTGTCTCATCTAAGGCCACTCAGCAAGTCTGTATCTCTGAGACTCCATCCTGGAGCCCTTGATTCCAGGGCAGGGGTCTCTCCCCATCTCATATAGCCTTGTGAGCTGGGACCTGGGGTTGTCACCCCATCAGGTTCCAGGCCATGGCAGTCTGGTAGAACCATGGTGCCAGCATCCCTCCCATTGTCCACAGGTTTTTTGGCACCAAGTGGATGATGTTCCTGGCCGTGGGCATCTATGCCCTCTTTGTCTCCACCAACTACTGGGAGCGCTACTACACACTTGTGCCCTCAGCGGTGGCCCTGGGCATGGCCATCGTGCCTCTTTGGGCCTCCATGGGCAACTACATCACCAGGTGAGCTTGGTGGACAGCAGAGCAGAAGGCTGGAGAACTGGTCAAGCCTCTGCTATATTGCCAACATTGGCTGGGGGACCTCAGGTGAGCCCCTTCTGCCCTCTGGGCCTCAGTTTCCCCATCTGTGAGACACTGGGGCCGGCCAGCCTGTAGCTCGGGTGCAGGAAGTGGCAGCATGGCAGCAGCTGGAGCTGGGGAGAGCCTTTTCTCCTTTGCGGTCCAGGATGGCGCAGAAGTACTATGAGTACTCCCACTACAAGGAGCAGGATGAGCAGGGGCCTCAGCAGCGTCCACCACGGGGCTCCCATGCGCCCTATCTTCTGGTCTTCCAAGCCATCTTCTATAGCTTCTTCCATGTGAGTCCACTTGGGCCCTTTGTCGGAGGGCACACACATTGGAGCCCATTCCACAGTCTCAGCCCTCTAGTCCCCCCTTCTTTCCTTCCTTCTTTCCTTCCTTCCTTCCTTCCTTCCTTCAATAGAGACAGGGTCTCACCATGTTGCCTAGGCTGGCCTTGAACTCCTGGGTTCAAGTGATCCTGCCTCAGCTTCCCAAGTAGCTGGGACTAGAGGCATGTGCCACCATGCCCAGCCCCACCTTTCTGGAGCTAGCCCCAGCCTGCTCACCCATAGCCACTGAGACCTCATCCGGCATCCCCCTCACCAGGCCCCACAGGAAGTAGGAGGCTCCTTTCCCCCCAAGGCTGTCCCCAGACCATGCCAGTGTCCCCTGCCTGGCCCTGTGCCTGAGTCTGGCCCCAACTGCCTCCCTGTCCACAGCTGAGCTTCGCCTGCGCCCAGCTGCCCATGATTTATTTCCTGAACCACTACCTGTACGACCTGAACCACACACTGTACAACGTGCAGAACTGCGGTTAGTCTTCACGGGGTGGGGAGGGGCCCCCAAAGCCCCCCCATTCAGTCATTCAGCAGACACCGGGCCCTCACGGGGTTCAGGGCTGAGAACCCAGCGTCCCACAGCTCTGGTGGGCAAGGCACAGGGCCCTGTAGGAGTATGTAGTTAAGCCATCTAACCTAGCCTGGGGTGGGAGGGTGAGGGCAGGGAAGGCTGCCTGGAGGAGGTGCCATCTGGGCTGAGGCTGCCAGTGGGATCTCTCTTGGGGTCAGGCCAACAGAGCTCAATCCGTGCAGGGTGAGTGTATGGAGCTGTGAGGTGGACTGTGTCCCCCCAGCCTCAGGTCAATACAGTGTGCGCGAAGGGAGGGAGAGATGCTCCCCTGCGGGGGCACACCCAGCACCAGCGGGCCTAACCTGCAAACTGCTCCTCAGAGGAAGCACACATGACCGGCCCCTCCACCCCACCTCCGCGGCCCGCCTCGCTGCATTTCCCTGTGGCTGGGTTGACAGTGTTCCCCACTCCTGCCCCTCTCCCAGGCACTAACAGCCATGGCATCCTCGCCGGCTTCAACAAGACGGTTCTGCGAACACTGCCGCGGAGCCGAAACCTCATCGTGGTGGAGAGCGTGCTCATGGCGGTGGCCTTCCTGGCCATGCTGCTGGTGCGGCCCGGGATGGGGATGGGACGGAGTCAGCGAGGCAGAGCAGGACTTGGGAGAAAGGGTCTGGGCCTGCAGACGTGGCCCTGGCAGGGTTCGGGCCTCTGGACGGGCCTTAGGCCTGGAGGCGCGGTCTGGCGAGGGGCAGGGGCAGGGTCCTGAGGCTCGGAGGCGAGGCTGATGCCTGCAGACCCAGGCCTGAGGCCTGGTTCCCAGGGTCGTGCTGGAGACCTGGTGCTAGGGGACCGATTGAGACCTGAGTGGGGGTTGGGGATGGGACCCAGAGTCAAGGACTGGAAGGTGTGGCTCAAATCCCGGGCGGTACTGGGAGGCAGAACTAAAGCATCGGGGACGTGGCTGGGGCGTGGCTGCGGCTATTGCTGATGGGCGGGGCCTTAGGCTGGAAGGCGGGGCTAAGGCAAGGCCCAGCGAGGCTTCTCGGTGCGCCTGAGGGGCGGGGCCTTGGGCTGGGGGCGGGGCTGAGAGGCAAGGCCAAAGCCTTTGGGCGTGTCTGTGGGCGGGGCTGAAGCCCGGGGGCGGGGCCTGGCCGACCGCCCCTTCACGGCGTGGGTCCGCAGGTGCTGGGTTTGTGCGGTGCCGCTTACCGGCCCACGGAGGAGATCGATCTGCGCAGCGTGGGCTGGGGCAACATCTTCCAGCTGCCCTTCAAGCACGTGCGTGACTTCCGCCTGCGCCACCTCGTGCCCTTCTTTATTTACAGCGGCTTTGAGGTGCTTTTTGCCTGCACTGGCATCGCCCTGGTAAGTACAGCCTGCAGCGGGTTGCCAGATAAAAGACCGGATGTTGCCTGTAGTCCCAGCTACTCTGGAGGCTGAGGCAGGAGGATCACTTGAGCCCAGGAGTTTGAGGTTGCTGTGAGTGAGGCTGAGGCCACAGCACTCTAGCCCGGACAACAGAGTGAGACTGTTTCAAAAAAAAAAAAAAGACAGGATGTCCAGTTAAACTTGAATTTCAGATAAACAACGAACAAGTTCTAATTCTATGTATATGTACAAGTATGTCTCAAACATTCCTCTCTCTCTTCTTCTTCCCTCTCTTGCCCCCTTTCCTCCTTTACCTTGGGTAAGGTATTTTAACCTCATTGAAGGTGAAATGGTATAACAGCCATAAAGCATCGGGTTCACGGGAGTACAGCCCTTGGTGTCAAGAGACACAGTCCAGGAATTTTTACATTGTGCCCTCGGAGCCTTGGAGGGAGTTAGCACCCAGTGGTCCAGAGAGGGCAGTGTGTGGCCTAAGTGACACCTCGTGTGTGGGGGGGTGGCCAGAGTCTCGGCCGTCTGACCTCCAGTGCTTGTCCCTGTCCCCTCAGGGCTATGGTGTGTGCTCCGTGGGGCTGGAACGGCTGGCCTACCTCCTTGTGGCTTACAGCCTGGGTGCCTCAGCTGCCTCAGTCCTGGGCCTGCTGGGGCTGTGGCTGCCACGGCCTGTGCCCCTGGTGGCTGGGGCGGGGCTGCACCTGCTGCTCACCCTCAGCCTGTTTTTCTGGGCCCCTGTGCCTCGGGTCCTGCAACACAGCTGGATCCTATACATGGCAGCCGCCCTCTGGGGTGTGGGCAGTGCCCTCAACAAGACTGGACTCAGCAGTGAGTATAGCTAAGGGAACTGGGGTGGCTGGGCAGGGACCTTATGGCCACCTCTGGGTGGCTGGTGGGGCATAGACATCCCAGGGACAGACATGGGGTCCCATGGACACACAAAGGGTCTGCTGTGGGGTCCTGTGGACATGGCAGAGGTAGGTGGGGATTCCTGTGGACACTCCAGGGGTAGAAGAAAGTCCTGTGAACATTGTGGGGACATATGGGTAGGGCTGTGGGCACCCTGGAGGCAGGTATGGGAGTTCCATGCCGTGGATGCTCTGTTGACACTCTAGGATGGCCATAGGACCCTATGAACACTGGGGGGTCGGTGTGAGATCTTGTGATACATAGGGTGAGTGTGGGGCTCTGTGGACACCCCTTAGGGACAGTGTGAAAAACACCTCAGGGATCTCTCCTTTTCATCCTAGGGGGCAGAGCCTACCTTGGCATAGTTTTCATGACACTGGGAGCAGATGTTGGGGTCTCTGCTCCAGGGAGCATGGGTAGCAGCAGGTGGCCCTGTGCACACCCCAGGGTATAGGCACAGATATGGGCCTTTTTCTAGAGAGGAGCCAGGAGCAGGCATGAAGCCCCAGCCCAGTTTTCCCAGTACCAGGGTCTAGGCCCCAAGTTTGGGCTGCTGGGGAACCGGCCTGTTTGCAGAAGGCGGGCGTGGGCCCCAGTTCAGTTGTGTGATGCTCTCTGCCTGCAGATGGGCACATGCCAATGGCGTGAAGCTGGTGCACGCAGGTGCAGCCATGTGGGGCATCCACGTGGGCATCTGTTCTGATGGGCCAGTGCTGTTAGTATTTTGAATGTCACCTCTGGGGTGTGGAGTGGTGGAGGTTGTGCCTGCTCCAGGGGCTGGCTCAGGCGACCCCTGCACCCACCATCTGAGAGCCAGTCAGACGTCTCTGTTTGTCTGTTGTACGGGATGGAGTCCCATACTCTGGACCATGCTCTCTTGGCCCTTTTGCTCAAGGGCAGCCAGCACTGGGGAGAGTCCAGCCTGGGTATCCTGGGCCCATGTTGCATGTGGACTGGGCCTAGTCCCAGCATCCCCTCTGCCCAGCTTCACGTCTGGTCTCCTCCTTGTGGACCCCGGGAGCTCTGTGTCCCTTCATAGCAGCACTCTGAGGCACAGTCACACTGCAGAGCCCCAGGACAGGGGTGTTAATGTCCTGAGTGCCTGGCGAAGGTGTTAATGCCGACTTGCACAATTCACCGGGTGCTGTGCGGGCTTTCTCACTTTAGAATTTCATAACACAACATAGAACATATGTAAGCTCATTTCACAGTCGGGAAAGGTGGCTGTGGGAGTTAAGTAACTTACCTTGAGTCACCTGCAGAGCCAGTATTTGAACCCACATCTCTGTACCTCTAAACCCTCAACTCTCTCCACTGTGCAGTCCTGAGAACAAGTCTGTCTCTCCTGACTCCCTGTCCAGTGCTCGTTCTGCCCACTCCAGGGAGAATTCTTTGGAAAACAAGTGCCACCCCCCTTCCTACACTTAGCTTCAGGTTTGATTGGCAGAAAGTTTGTTGCTGCTAACAGTTTGCCCTCCCTAGCCCTGGCTGAGGAGAAACAGCCCCTGCACACTTGGCACTGTGAGCCTGGGGTCAGGGACAGGACAGGACTGAGCATAGAGCTTTCTTCTTTTGGGGCCACACGTGTGTCCCAGAGTGAGACCCACCTGCATCCACACAGCCCGGCTTCCCTGCTTTCACCTGTGCTTCGCGTCAGGGCAGCGTGGTAACCAGGGGCTCCGCTAGGGGGCGGCCTAGGACCGACTTACAGGGCTCCTTGGGCACTCTCCTGCCCTGGGCTGGGACCAGGGCTGGGCCTAGGGGAGTCGCAGGTGGGACATCAGCAGCCCCAGGCCCCAGGTAACACCTCTCCCCTGCCTGCCCTGTCCCACTTGCCTACAGCACTCTTGGGAATCCTGTATGAGGACAAGGAGAGGCAGGACTTCATCTTCACCATCTACCACTGGTGGCAGGCCGTGGCCATCTTCATCGTGTACCTGGGCTCCAGCCTGCCCATGAAGGTGAGGCTGGTTGGGGTTAGGGGGTCCCAGGCCCCACCCCCAGGAAACGGATACTTTCTGAGGACCCGCCCTGGCTTCACAGCCTCCTTAAGAGTACCACGTCCCAAAGGCCAAGGACCTATTCCCCCAGCCCACTGGGTGACCCCCAACCCAGCACCCCACTTACTGCCTCACTTCCTGCCAGCCTCAGTTTACCCATCTCTGAAGGGGTTCACAGTTTGCCCTTTCCCTGTGGGTGCATCCCACCTGCCCTGGTCACCAGATGTTGGACTGGCACTGGATGCCCAGGGTCTGTCTCCCTTCGTGGCCTGCAGGGGGTGGGCTCCTCGTGCTCTGCTCCCCAACAGTGGTGGGTCAGTTTGGCAGGTCCCCACCAGCATTTTTTAAAAATGAAATATTATAGAAAATAGGGTATATGCATGAAGGTATGTATGTACTGAGTTATGACGTACAATTTCTGACTGGGTTACAGTCAAAAATGTCTAAAAAGCATTGCTATGGTCCACTGGCGTTTAAGGGACACAGAGTCATCTAACGGCTGCACAGGAGGGCCAGGCCCGGACCGCGCTTTATCAACATCTGCACATCTTCCCTATGAAGCAAGGGGATTGTCACTGTCCCCTCTTACAGAGAGCGAAACTGAGGTCCCTGGGGTGACTGCCAGGGACAGTGCTGGGATTTGAGCCTTGCCTGCAGGAGGGGCCCAGCAAGCGTGGGTGGAGGGAGTTGGGGAGTGGGGGTCAGGTGGGGGGGAGGCTGCCGGGGAGGGAAGGGCGTTGGAGAAGGAGCTGTGGGTGCGAGAGGCGGCCATGGGAGTGGGCCTGTCCCGGCGCGGGGCGAGGCCTGCGGATCTCCTGCATCCTTCCCCGTGCGCCCAGGCTAAGCTGGTGGTGCTGCTGGTGACGCTGGTGGCGGCCGCGGCCTCGTACCTGCGGATGGAGCAGAAGCTGTGGCGGGGCGTGGTCCCGCGCCAGCCCCGCATCCCGCGGCCCCAGCACAAGGTGCGCGGCTACCGCTACCTGGAGGAGGACAACTCTGACGAAAGCGACGCGGAGGACAAGCGCGGCGGCGGCGGCCGGGGGGACGGCGCGGAGGAGGAGGCGCCGCCCGCAGGGCCCCGGCCGGGCCCCGAGCCCGCCCGCGGCCTGCACCGCCGGCCCTGCCCCTACGAGCAGGCGCTGGGGGGCGACGGGCCCGAGGAGCAGTGAGGGGCGGCCCGGGCCGGCCACCCGCAGGTCAGGTCCGGGGGCCTCTGTGCGTCCTGCACTGTCTTCGGGAAGGACCCTCTGTCCCTCCGCCCGGGGTCACCAGGCACTTTCGCAGCACCCTGCAGGGCCGGGCGGGGCCTGGAGACCCCCAGCCAAGCCCAGGGTTGGAACGCGCACCCGAAACCCCAGGGGCCGCCCCCAGCGCGTGCCCTGGGGGGCTGGGGTCTCCCTGCAGCCCGCGGCCCAGTCCCGCCCGGGCACTGGCCTGGACGCGGGTGACGCGCGCTTTGCACCTCCTATGCCCAAGGTCCGCCAAGAGCCTCGACTTTTTATAGAAAATGAGCAATAAAGAGATTTTGTATTGTCCTGAGTAGGGAGTCTCAGGCCGTGGGGGGACGGAGAGCACCTGGCGTGTGTGCCTGGCAGACCAGGACGCTGGGACACGGTCCTAGGAGGCCTTGACCCCTCAGAACGACCAGAGGTGGGGGGCTCGGCCCTCCTGCTGGGGCGGAGTGTCTCCGAGGCCCCGCCCTCGCCACACCGCCTGCTTTGCCGGCCGCACCCCAACCACCCTGGAGAAAAGCAGCTGGAGTGGCTTGCCGGGACCTCAGCGGAGGAGAGTGTGACGGAGCTGCTAGTCCCTTGTGGGTCTAGAGGACGGTACAGACTCCCGAGGCCCAAGCCCAGGCACCACCACCCCCTCCCCTGCAGGTGACCTGCATAAGCATCCCAGCCCTCCGACATCCCCCATCCTTTTTTGTCTATTTGGGCATTTATGCCACAGCTCTCCAAGTGCCACCTTTAGAGGCAGGGCCCACTTCTGAGCCACGTTGGGGTCAGCCCATGCCCAGTATGGGCCTGGGAAATGGTCACTGGAGCCCAGGTAAACTTGGTTTCTGCCCTTTCCGGCCTGCAGCCTTGGCCACCATGTGCATGAGAAGCACAGAGGCTGGAAAAGGGGACAGACCCCTTCTAAGGGCCAAAGGGGCCCTTTCCCCAGCCCCTTTCTGCCCAGAGGAGACAGACCCTACTGAGAAGAGCTCTGAACAGTTGAGTGAGGACAGGCAAGGGGGCCATTCAAGGGTAATGGAGCCCCCCCTGCACCCTCAGGGGTCCTCTGCTGGGACACACCATTCTTCACTGCCCCTTGATCCCTGGCTGAAGGCCAGACCCTGACCCTACCTGGAGGCTCCACACTCATTCACCGAGTCCCACAGATTCTCAACCACCACCCCTCTCTCCTCTCTGCCCTCACTAGAGCTCAGTTCTAGCAGCCTCTGGTGGGCCCTGGAACCAGGCTGTGACCCTGGGCAAGGTGTCAACCATCCGAGCCACAAGTTCCTTCTCTGTAAAGTGTATCTTTGTAAAAGAGAAGACATGTGTTGGACCCCATAGCATGGTGACTCCAAGGTCCAGACCCTGTAGAAGACTCGTAAGGGTGCAGCAGAAGATTTTGAATTTTCTATTTAATAAATTTTGGAAGGAGAGCTGCCTGCCTCATGCACAGACTTCAGGGACAGAAATGGTCACGTGGTGAAGCACCAGCTCTGTCCTTCCAGTCTCCCATCAGCGTCTGTGGGAAAGTTCCTTGGAGGCTGATGTGGCACATCCCGTGGCAGGCGTCCAGCTAAACTCCAGTTGGGCAACCAGACACCCAGACGATGAGCGTCTCTGGAAGGCTGTGGGCCTCTGGGTGTGCTGGGCAAATGGGGGGTGGGGGGTGCCTGGACTATGGGTCTACAATTTGTCACAGTTCCAAGCCATTTCTAACATCTGTCATGCTAATGGCCAAAGACTCTGGTGTTGAAAAGACCTGAAGGCAGCGCAGCAGGTGGAGTGGCCAGTCGAGCCTCTTACCAGGGCGTGTTCCCATGAGAAGGCTTCACATGCCACCTGGCTGCTCCTGGCATGTGGATGATACCCACACACTCACATGTGCCAGGCAACACATGGTAGGCCACGCACGTGACAGGCACCACACGATGCAGTAGGCAACACATGCACACACCCGGCAGGCAGGGCAGCAGGGTAGGGCAGCAGGGCAGGGCAGCAAGCCCCAGCAGGCTGGCTCCATGGGTAGAGGTAACTGAGTCATCAGGTGACAATGCCAGTCTCTTAGTCTCATTGTAGGTGATGACATTGACATTGGTGTCACCTCCCCTGTCTCCATCACGCCCGGATAAGGGGACCAGGTGGAGGTTCTGGATCCCTGAGTGGAAGCTCAGACGGTGCCATGGCTCCGCCTCTGATAGCCATCATTGCTGCCAAAGCAACTCCATGATTTTGTCAACCTGTACTACAGAGATTTAAAAATTTTATGATTCCAAGAATCTCCAGTCCAAGATCTTAACTATCTTTAAAATCTCAGTAGCAGATTAAATAACTTGAAAAATTTCCTTCTTCAAAATACATAGAAAAGCTGAAAAAGAAACAGACTTCCTTTTAAATATATAGCTGAGCTCTCAAGAAAATAAGCAGAAGTCCCCCAGGGCTAAAAATAAAGAGGGAACCGAGAACCAGGGTGGGGACAGAGAAGCTGGTGCTGCAGCTGCCGAGGGGCGGGGGCCGGGCTGGGCTCGTCAAGGCCGTGCCAGGCTCGGAGGCTTGGGAGCCCCTACAAGGCAGGGAGCTGGTCTGAAGGCCATGGGCAAAAAAAACTTGCACCCAGAGGAACAGAAAGATGTAATGAAACTTGAGCTTTGGGTGGGAAACAAGTTTCCCGGCAGAGTTTTTCAGGCCTACCTTATATGTGTTTGGAATTCTTACGAAGGAGTCACACATCTGTACAGTCTAGGAACCCCAAAGTTGAGAAATTAGCATTGAAAACTAGTCTTGTCTTAGTGATACCCCTGGGGCTCTTGGCCAACCAAACAGAAGACCTCTCTGGATGGATCCTTTAAGCCTAGTCACCACGATTGCCCAGATAATGTCCCTGTGAAGCTGAGCTCACAGTCCCAAATGACAGAACACACAAGGACAGCAGACACAAAAAGGGGCAAGATTAGACACCTTCTCCCATGCCTCCCCCAACTATCAGAGAGAGGCTGTCAAGTAGGTGTGTGCAGCAGGCAGCTTCCAGAAGGGCTCCCAGTAATCTCCGACCTTTAGCCCTTCACGCCTTTGTGTAATCTCCACCCCTTGACTGTGACTGGAACTAGTGAGTTTCTTTTGACAAACTGAATCTAAGCTGGCCTCCAAGATTCTCGCTCGCTGGCGTACACCCCATGAGTGAGTACGATGGCATCTCATTCTGGTGCCTTTGAGCTAATCAAAAGGGACATTACCTGGGTCTACCTGATCCAATTAAGTGAATCTTTTAAAAGAAGGGGACATGCCAGAGAGGGCCTCTCCTGCTGGCTTGCGACAAGACAAGCCACAGTGGTGTGCCCTTCCAGGAGGCCTCCAGCAGCTGAGAGTGACGTGGTCCCCAGCAGACAGCCCCCAAGGAAACGAGGACCTCGGTGCTACAACTTAGGAAACTAAATTCTGCCAACAACCAGAATGAGCATGGAAGAGGACGTGGAGCCCCAGATGAGAACACAGCCTGGCCCACACCTTGACTGTGGCCCTCTGGGACCCTGAGCAGGACAGCCCAGCTACGCCACGCCAGAGTCCTGACCCACATCAACTGCATGACAATAAATTGCTGTTGTTGCAAGCTTCTGAACTCCTGGCAATTTGTTACACAGCAATAGAAAACTAATACAGGGCTGGGTGTGATGACTCACGCCTGTAATCCTAGCACTCTGGGAGGCCGAGACAGGCGGATCGTTTGAGCTCAGGAAGTTCAAGACCAGCCTGAGCAAGAGCAAGATCCCGTCTCTACTAAAAAAATAAAAAAGAAATTAGCCAGACAGCTAAAAATATATAGAAAAACTAGCCGGGCATGGTGGCGCATGGCTGTAGTCCCAGCTACATGGGAGGCTGGGGCAGAAAGATTGCTTGAGCCCA
>CM052438.1:178118175-178220911 GCA_028533085.1 Varecia variegata
GGTTCTAAACTCCGACGGCCCCGTCCTGGGCCCCACAGTCTCCTGGGCCCGTGCGGCCCAGCAGCTCACGGTGACGCTGCGGCTTCAACATTCTGGGTACTGTCACCTTGGACTCTGTGGTTCTAAGATCCTGTCACCCCTGACCGTGAGACCGAGGTTGGGGGATTCTCTGAGCCCCGTAGGCCGGGGCAGGCTGGGGAAGGCCCTGCGGTCCCTCGTCAGGGCCTCCGGGGACTTTCTTCCCTAGAACACCCCGAAGCCGCGAGTCCTGGGAAGTCAGGCCCTGGGACTCCCCGGCCTGGATTCCAGGGGGAGGTCGTGTCCCGGCTGTGGCCCCGGGGCTGAGCCGGCCCTGTGCCCGCAGCCCCCACGGTGCTGGTGGACGTGCAGGAGACGGAGCCGGTGATGCAGGAGGAGATCTTCGGGCCCATCCTGCCCATCGTGAGCGTGCGGAGCCTGGACGAGGCCATCGACTTCATCAACCGGCGGGAGAAGCCCCTGGCCCTCTACGCCTTCTCCAACAGCAGCCAGGTGGGGCTCGGCGCGCTGGGGGCAACAGGGGGCTAAAACGGGCACACTGGCCACCCGCCTTTCACAGCCCTTCTTGGAGGGCTTTAAGACAGCAGATGCCTCAAGTGCGACTATAATCCAGGTTACGTGGTACCACTGCATCCTGCACAGGGTGCCTGCAGAGGGGACTCAGGCAGGGTCAAACCCTGCCAGGTGCGTGGCCGGCCAGGCGTCTGTGCAGGGTACCTGGAGGAAGAGGTGCCCTTTTCCATCTGGCCTGTCCAGAGGGCTCCCTTTCCCTGACCGTGCAAAGGTTACATAGGAAGCGGAGCCCTGTATGGGGTTGGGGGACAGGGCAGAGCTGGGCAGAGCCAGGCTGGTCGTGGTTGGGCCCGAGTGCTGTAGCACAGTGTCCTAACCTTACTGCCATGTCTCAAGGCTTCCTCCATCTCTGCATCACGGAGGTCATGAGCACCACGGCACCCTAAACATCACTGAGAAGGTGCTGTCCCCTAGGAAGTGCTTTGTGGGGAGATGATAGCTCAGTAGAGGGTGGAGAAGGGGCAGCCATCGAAGATGCTGGGGCCCCTCTGCCTTCCCCGTGGAAGGGTTGGGCTCAAACCCTCTACCTGGGTAATTGGAGCCCACTATCCACTTCCTCCCCCAGGTAGTGAACCAGATGCTAGATCGGACCAGCAGTGGCAACTTTGGTGGCAATGAGGGCTTCATGTACATGACACTGTCATCCCTGCCGCTGGGGGGAGTGGGTGAGTCTCTGCCCTCCTCCACTCTGTCCAGCCCCCACCCCCAGGGAAGCTTGGGTTTAGTACCCCAGACCCAGGAAGTCCCTTCACTCACTGCTCAACCTCCACCCAGGTCCTGGGCCTCTCAAGGCCTCAGTTTCCCTATGTGTACAATGGCTCTTGGAAGGGCCTAGCTCTCTCTGAGCTCCCTGCCAGCTGTGGGCTCCTGGCCCGGGCAGTGGGCTGCTCCTGAGGCCGGCGCGCAGGGCTGGGTGGGCTGCCCGGCCTCAGGCCCTCACTGCCTGTGCCCACGCAGGCAACAGCGGCATGGGCAGGTACCATGGCAAGTTCTCTTTCGACACCTTCTCCCACCACCGCGCCTGCCTGCTCTCCCAGGCAGGCCTGGAGAAGCTCAACGAAATCCGCTACCCACCCTACACTGCCTGGACCCAGCAGATGATAAGCTGGGCCCTGGCCTCCCGGAGCTGCACCCTGCTGTGAGCATCACCTCCTCACAGCCCCTCCGGACCCCAGACCCTCTGGGCTTCGGACTGGTGGAGCAGAGTCACATGAAGGGGGCTGGGAGGCCACGGAGTGTGACCTGTGTCCCCATCACCCCACCCTCCCCAATTCCAGCCCTTTGCTCTCTTGGTCACGGCTGGTGGGCCCAGTCCTGGAGGCAGCATCACCCAGACACTGAACAAAGACGGTGCCTGCCTGCTTTGATCTGGCAACACCAAGCTGTGCAGAGCCTTGTGCCCCTCCAGGCCTTGTGCTGCTCTGTCCTCCAGCTCCCCCTCCCCCTCTGCTCCACCCAGCTCCCTGCCGCTGCCTTCCCAGGGACCTCCCCACACCCATCGGGTCTCTGCAGCCCCTTCGGGCTCCCACAGCGGCTCCATCCACCCGGAAAGCTTGGGTTTGCACCACTCCACTGCTGCAGCCTTACTGGGTGCCTGTGGGCAAGTCCCCTAACTTTTCCAAGCCTGTTTCCCTATGTGAAAGTTGCTGGAACCAAAATGGAGTCACTTAGGTCACATGGAACAACATGGAGTCCGGGGAGGCTATGAGGAAGCCTTCACATGTACATGTACATGCCTGTAACAGGACTTATCACAAGACATTGTTGCACATAGACTGGTGAGACGACGTATCACAAGAGCTTCCCCAAGAGTGCAGTGTCCCCGAGAAGATGCTTGTACAAGGACATGGACATAACAACGTCTCCACTGATGAACACACACCAGCTCCTGCAATGAGCTGTGATGGATGAACCTTGTTTCAAAGCAGCTTATGTTTACGTGGACTTGTCTTTGTCTTTAAAATCTTCCCCTTTGCCGTGACACCCGCCGCCCCATCATGGCATATGCCAGATTGCATTCCTTTGTGCTCTTCCCAAATAAACTTGTCTGTTCCGGAAAGCCTGAGTGCAGTGGGTCATCACAGCTCACTGCAACCTCACACTCCTGGGCTCAAGTGACCCTCTTGCCTCAGCCTCCTGAGTAGCTCGGACTACAGGTGTGTGCCACCACGCCTGGCTAATTTTCCTATTTTTAGTAGAGACGGGGTCTTGCTCTTGCTCAGGACGGTCTCGAACTTGAGTTTAAGCTCCTGAGCTCAAGCGATCCTCCTGCCTTGGCCTCCCAGAGTGCTAGGATTACAGGCGTGAGCCACCGTGCCTGCCCTGAGTTTCCTTTTAGGTGGACATTTATCTTGTAGGATGGGGTTCCCACCTGTCTCTTAGAGTTGGTGTGAGCAGTCAGTGGGTTCTAGGGCCCCGGAGTCCCTACTCTGGGAAGCAGCTGAGCTCATCCTTGGGCACCGAGGCCCTGGCTGCGGAGGTGGCCTCGGCCACACACATCCTAGAGCTTCCTAGGGCCATGTTACAGTCTCGAGGTTGTCATGGCAGCCTCTCCTTGTCCATCAGTCACAGCATCCTGCTGCCAGGAGGCTTGGGGGTGGTCCTAGTGGGGGTCAGGGGTCAGATTCAGCCATAGATGCTGGTTCCACATCTATGTGGTAATTGGCCATAGTCTAGAGTGGCCGATAAGAAAAATGACAATATGGGGTGAGTCCTCCTCCTGCCCCAACCCCAGACCACCAGGCTGGTGGGAAGGGGTAGGCCAGGGCCCCAAGAACAGGCTGCGAGGAGAGTGCTGGCTAGGCAGATGGTGCAGGTGGACCTGTGCCCGGTGTGTGGCTGGGCTGGGGGTGCCAGGCCTGGCCGTGGGGAGGGCACTGGGGACATCTGTGTGGTGACCAGGGCAGCAGCCCCCTGGCAGCACCCACCATGGAGCTGACCAGCCATGATGAAGATGGAGACCACTGGGGACCAGCACCCAGCCGGACCTCCTGATTTGGGAAACAAGAGAAATCCCAGATTCTTTCCTGACACCACACAGGAGCCGGATGACCGGATCACCAAGGGGCCACTTCCTGTCACCACTGCAATTGGGCTCAGGAGTTTTCAATGTGCTCTGGAGCAATATAAGCAGAAATGACACATTCATTACCCCCGAGTGCTGGGGACTGAAATCTATGCCGTCTACGCCCAGGTAAGAGTCACGTTGCTGCACAGTGAGATCGTGAAGGCAGAAATATGGTTTAGTTCACGGATGTGTCCATAATTCCCGGGCAGAGCTGGTACACAAGCAGCCTCCAGAATGCCTGTGGGTGAATTAATGAAGGACGAGTGCGCACGTGTGTATTGGAGAGGGAGAGGAAGGGAGGGGGGAGACGGCGCTGTCCCATTGTCCTGTCCGGCTTGCTCTCTCTGCGCCCCCACCCCCAGCTGACCACATGAGCCCTTTGAGGACAGGGCTGAGCTGAGCCTGTGCAGGGCTGTCCAGCTGAGGGTGGCAGGGCAACGGCTGGACACACGAGCTTGCGTCTGGGATGTGAACCGGCGTCGTCAGCAGACCAATGGTGTCTGCAGCCATCAGAAAGGGGTGGACAGAGGAGGGAGCCCAGGACTGGGCTCTGGGGACTCTCACGGCCACAGGCTGTCTGGAGGCCGAGCAGAGGACAGCAGTGTCCTCTCTCCCAGGCTGCAAGAAGCAAGGGTTTTCAGAGGGTTGGAGCGCCGGGCAGACCAGGGAGATGGAGCAGGCTGTCCGGCCCTTGGCGATGTGGGGTAAAAGGCTGCAGGAGGGGTGAGCAGAGAGGGGAGTTGGAGCCCAGGCAGGAGGCCCCACACGCCCTCCTGGGCCAAGCTTTACAGACTCGTGGGCTGGCTTAGGTTCCGACCCCTTTCTGGGCCTCAGTTTCCCCAACTGCAGTGAAGAGGTTGGAACCATTGATGTGCACGGTGCTACGGTCCTCTGCCCTCACCCATGCCAGGGGCTGCCTGTCTCCAGGGCTCGAGCCTGCCCTGCGCCCCTCACTCCGCGCAGCTGCCCTTGGCCAGGAGAGAGCCTCGGCCCCACGTCCCGGGCAGAAGCTGAGGCCCAGCGAGTCCCAACTCTCCCCAGCGCACAGCCCGTCAGGGATCGGGGCCAGGGCCAGGGGAGGCCCCTCTACCCGCTGGGACTCAGAGGTGGGGCTCGGCCCCTTCCAGACTGTTCACGCTGTCGCATGCCTGTCGGTACGTGCAAACACAGGCACACATCCCCAGACATGGGCACACACGCGCCTGCACACTCTGTCAGGATTGGGGGCTGCTGTGTCTGAGGCTTCCTGCACCGGCTCCAGGCCCCCCTTCCCGTCTATAAACACCCACCAAAACAGGGAAGCTGGGCCCCAGCCAAGGGAAATGGAACTTTCCAGAGCCCCTGCTGCTGTCCTCCCCAGAGCTGGGGGCCCAGGACCTCCTGACAGGAAGCTCCCTGGTCCCCATCAGCCCCCAAAATAGCCGGGCGTGCTGAGCAGGCCCTTCCCTCTTGAGAGCCCCCCAACCCCCGAGTCAGCAGTGCCCCACAGCCTGGGTGGCCTTTAGAACAAAGACCCAGGCTTGGAACCTATAAAGCAGGGGTGGCCTGAGACCCCCACCCTGAGCAGAGCGGGACTGGGGGGCTCACAGACTCCTCTGCCAACTGCCTCCACCTCCTGCCCGGGACTGGGCCAAGCCGTTCGGTCTCCTGGGCCTCGGTCCACACCTGCGAAGCTGAGCTGACGACAGCTCCCTCGAGGCCGAGAAGGACTCAGTGGCCGTCAGCACGGCCCCATGGTGGTCTCTGCCTTCCTTTTGCTGAGGTTCCAGAGCCCAGGAGGGGACAGCCCCCCCAGGGAGCTCCCAGGGAGCCCCGGCCCTGTTGGTGCCCCAGCCTCACGCTTCACCCACCCCTCTAGCAACCTGTCCAGGTCCCACTGTCCCGAGGGGACGAGGCACAGTCCCCATGAGCCCCACTCTGAGCGCACAGAGCCCTGCGGGGTGGGGGTGGGAGAGCCCTGCCACACAAAGAGCTGCGTGTGACCTGGGCGTCTTCAGAGAGGCTCAGCCTACAGGGACCTGGACAGCCAGAGGCCCGAGGGCTGGTGGCTGGGCATCTGGAGCAGGGCTGGGACAGCCTGGGAAGACCCAAGTTTGGTGGTGAAGAAGGGCTGGGAGCAGAGCCAGCAGAAGGCCCAAGCTCAAGGCCCCAGGGCCTGGCAGACAGTAGGCACTGCTGGCCAGGCTGGCCGGCCCCTGGCCTGGCCTTGCCTCTCTCCTCGGTGACCTCTGCACTGTCCTCAGCTCCTCCCAGCAGACAGCTGAGCCTGGTGGGAGGGCTGAGCCCCAGGGCTGGGTGCGGGGACCTTGCCTTTGTCCTTCCCGGCTTGCCACCTTGAGAGGCGCCGCAGGGAGAGGGTGCGTGGAGGGGACACCCTGGGTTCCAGCCCCAGTCCGCCTCCAGAGCTCTGTGTGCCCTTAGTCATTCCGTCAGAGCCTCAGTTTCCACATCTGTAAAATGGGTCTAAAGGTCACTTCCAGAACAGCAAACTGAGTCATTTGAGTTATATTGTCCCTAAAAATGACCAAAAATACTTAATGAAACATTTTGAAATTTTGCTTAAAGTATCAAAAAGCTGTAAAACTGGACCCCATAGGATACACCCTTAGGTAAGGGTGACCCCGGAGTGACCATGTCCCTCCGGGAGCTGCAAAGACAGAAGGACATTGCTGAGGTGGTGGAGGGAGGGGACCTGTCGTCTGGGAGGGGCATGCCTCAATAGTAACTTTCAGCGGCCTGGCCCGGTGGTGGCCAAAACCAAGTCACCACCCCACTGCTGGCCTACCTAGTAACGTTAAGGAATGTGCCCCCTGTGGGCAGATTCAGCCTGAGGCTCTGCCAGGGGCTCCAGGCTGGACTCCAGGCCCCGGGCCACCATGGGCTGGACGCCTGTGCCGTGAACCCCCTGTACCCAGCAGTCCAGAAAATCCTCTCTGGGGGAGGCTGTCTTCATGCCAGGCCTTAAAGAATCCCTGCAAATAATTTTCCAAGGCCATGTGCAGCTCCGCAGCGGGAGCCCTACCTGGCCCCTGGAGGCGGGGCTGTCCCTATTCCCAGAGGAGGGACCAAGGGCAAGGACGACCTGGACTCAACGGGTGCAGCGGTGGCAAGTGCAGAGTAGGGCGCTGCCAGGCGGGGGCGGGGGCACCAGCACTCCGACCTTTGGCTGGACGGACCTCAGCCCGTCCCTGCTGTCCGCCGACTCGACACGAACGCTTCCTGCCCAGGGAGCTCCAGGCCCATAAATACCCGCCCGTCTAGGAGCCGGACACTCCAGCCCTGGCGGCCCGAATCGGCAGGTAAGCACCTCTCCGTAAGGCCCCTGCGCCAGCTCAGCGGGGCAAGTGGGAGGGACAGGAGGGCGCAGGGGTCGCCTGGAACCAGACACTCCACAGCTAATTCCTGTGACACTCTCCACTCCCATGTGGGGCCTCAGTGTCCCCGTCCATGAAGCAGGAGCACATTCCTCTTCCTGTAGGGGTGCGCCCCGGTGCATCCATCTCCCCGGTGTCTGGGCCCCTCTTCTCAACTTAGGAGAAAGAACCTTCTCTCAAAAGGAGCAGGAACACCGGCTCCTCCGCAGAGGAAGGCCCCAAGGGCAGTGGTCACCCTCAGAGGAAGGTGCTAATGGAGGGACTTCAGGTGCTAGGGGGGAGAAACCTCCAGAGGGTGCCCTCGAGCTGGGCCGCTGGGCGTGCGGGTGGGACACAGCTGACACCACCGGCTGGCCGCACCTCGTGACAGGCAGCTGCCCTGCCTGGCTTGGACTCCTCAGGCCCCAGGGAGCTCAGCACCACCACCCCAGCTCTGAGCACTGGTCCCTGTGTCTGTGCCAGGGTCTTCTAGGTGTGCCCACCCACCAGGTGCTCCAGCCTGCACCAGGATGTGCTCGCTGCCTGTGCCCCGGGAGCCCCTGCGCCGCGTGGCTGTGACTGGGGGCACCCATGGCAATGAGATGTCCGGCGTCTACCTGGCCAGGCACTGGCTGAAGGTCCCAGGGGACCTGCAGAGACCCAGCTTCTCTGCCACGCCTGTGCTGGCCAATCCCGCAGCCGCAGCCGCCTGCCGCCGCTACATGGACCGCGACCTCAACCGCACCTTCACCAGTACCTTCCTCACGTGAGAGCCCTCGCCACCCGGCTGGCCCAGGCAGTTCAGCAGAGTCCCTACCAGAAACTGCCCCTCCAGCCACTCGCAGAGCACTCCCCCACCTTCGCTTCTGCTGCCCCTCTGCCCGTGATGCCCAGGAACTGACAGTTCAGAGAAACCCAGATCAATGTCACCTCCTCCAGAAAGCCCTTCCTGACCATAGGCTGGGCCAGGCCCTTCTCTGGGTTCCCCAGACCCAGAGCTTCCCTCAGATCAGCCCCGGAGGCTGCTCACCTGTCCTGTGCCCCAGCTGCTGTTCATGCCTTCCTCCAAGGGATATTCACTGAGCCCCACCTCCAGGCCAGGCTCCGGTCAGTTTGGTGACAGAATGGGGAGCAAGACCAAGGTGTTGGCCTCAGCTTACTGGGGAGACAGATGAAGAGCCCAGCAACCACAACCCAGGAGGCTCAATGCAGGGGTAGGGGCTACAGAAAGCATGGAACCTGGCCAAGAGCTGTCAGGGAAGGCTTCCTGGAGGAGGTGGTGTCTCAGCCAATCCCGAAAGGGTGAGTAAAAGCTAGCCAGGTGAAGAGAGGTGAGGAGTTTCCAGTGGAAGGCCCAGGAAGAGCAAAGGACTGGGGGTGAGACCAGCATGGTGCTCGGGCAGTGTGGCTAGAGTGAGAGCAGCTGGAGTGAGAGCTTGGACTTCATGGGGAAGTTGGGAGCCAGTGAGGGCCACGAACAGCAGTGAGCACAGCCAGGCTTTCCCTTGCTTTGCTCTGAGTGTTTTCTGCAGGGCCTCCTGCCATTAAACCACTGGGCTGACTGGGACTGTGGGGGACCCGTATCCCCCATTCCTGTCCCTGCAGTACGAGGGCCAGCCCAGATGACCCATACGAGGTGACAAGAGCCCGAGAGCTAAACCAGTTATTGGGGCCCAAAGCCTCAGGCCAGGCCTTCGACTTCATCCTTGATCTGCACAACACCACGGCCAACATGGGCACCTGCCTCATCGCCGATAACGCCCACAACGTCTTTGCCATGCACCTGTGCCACCACCTGCAGGTGGCCCCAGCCCCGCAGCACACAGCCCTCAGAGGGCAGAGAGAGGGAGGCGGGGAAGGGGCCAGAGGGGATGGTGCCCCTCTGCTTGGCCCCTTTTCCCTGGGCCTAGTTTCCCCTGGGCTCCAGTCCCGGAGGCCTGCCACCCGCAAGTCCTCCAGGCCCTCTAGAACCCCAGCCCCCAGCCAGAAGACAGACCGGGCCAGGCGGGTGGTGCCCTGTGCTTCCTCCATGCTCCCTGACTCTGCCTCAGTTTCCCCTCCCAAGTAGGCCTAGAGTCCTAACGCCCCTCCCACCCCCAGCTGCAGAACCCGGAGCTGTCCTGCCGGGTCTTCCTGTACCAGCAGCCGGGGGAGGAGAGCTACGCCGTGCACTCGGTGGCCAAGAATGGAATAGGTGGGCCTCCGGGGAGTGGGCGGAGCCAGGGGACGGAAGGGGTGGGCCCAGGGTCCGGGGGCGGGGCCAGGGTCCGGGGGTGGGTCCTCTCTGAGGAGGGCCCTATCGTCCGAGGCCTGGTAACTGTCCTGGGCGCCTGCCTCACCCCTACCCTCCGGGTCCCCAGGCCTGGAGCTGGGCCCCCAGCCTCAGGGCGTGCTGCGGGCCGACATTTTCTCCCGGATGAGGGCCCTGGTGGCCGCAGCTCTGGACTTCATCGAACTCTTCAATCAGGGTGAGAGCCGGGGGATTTGCGGGGAAACTGAGGTCCAGAGAACAGCCCACCTGGTTCAGGGGCCAGGGCGCCAGGCTCACGTGGCCCCACAGCCCACTCTGCCCGCTAGCCTGGCGGGAGGGACGGGCTCACACACCCAGCCTCCCTCCCGCACAGGCATGGCCTTTCCTGCCTTTGAGGTGGAAGCCTACAGGATTGCGGGCACCGTGGACTTCCCACGCACCGAGGACGGGGACCTGGCAGGCACCGTGCATCCTCAGCTGCAGGTGTGTGTGTGTGTGTGTGTGTGTGTCTCGGGCGGGGGGGGGGCGCGGCTGCAGATTTCTGGGGCCACAGCCCTGGGGGATGCCAGGGAAAACTGAGTCCCAGAGGAACCAAGCCTCCCACAGGGTCACCAGCATCTCAGGTTCAGGAGCGGGACAGGAGACTGGGCTCCGTCCCCCACCCCTGCCCTGCCCCCACTGCTTTCCCTGAAGCCCCCACACTCAGCCCCTGGCGGCTCCTGTGGAGGGCAGCCTCCCCCTGGCTGCAGAAGGCAGAGGGAGGGAGGGATGTGGACCAGTCATGACTCAATTTACCCGCTTGGAAGTGCAAATACAGGGCTCTTTCCCCGTTTTCCAATTGATTCCACGAGCCTCCTCATGCCTGTCAGCAGGTTGTCCGGTGTCTCTCTCTCCAGGCCTTCCCTTCCTGAATGTTCCAGGATGGGGCAATCCTGCTTTCGTACCTTGGGGACCGGTGGCTGGGGAGAACTGGCAGCCCACTGGCGGCTGTTCTGTTTGTTGCCACACGAGGTCGCTGTTGGGTAGAGTCTGGTGCAGTCCCCTGGCCTTTGTTCCCTGCAGTTTTATTTTGGGGTGTTATCTTACTTGTAATGACATTATGGTGGAGGGAGCACCACCATCCTTTCAGTATTAAGGGCTAGAGGGTCTTAAGCCAGCCCTGCCCATCTACCTTGCTGATCTGAAGTAATAAGTCATTTTGGATGGTTTCTCCTATAATTTTAAAATTGATTTAAATAAAGTATTATATTGTACTTACTGTATGCCAGATACTGTTTTAATTACAATTAACCCATTTAATTGAAGCCTCAGCATGATAGGAGGGAATATTATAATCCCCATTTTATGCTGCTTGAATCTATGCCAAGAAAAAGGAAAAACCAAAAAAAAAAAAAAACAAAAGAAAAGAAAATAAAAAACAAACAAAAAAAAATAATCCCCATTTTACAGATGAGAAAGCTGAGGAACAGAGAGCTTAAGTGACTTGCTCAAGGTCACATGTTAGCAAAGATTTGAACCCAGGCTTTAATATCTGTGCCCATAACCATAGGCTCCACTCCCACAATGTCTTTCCAAGGCGACTGGTGTCTCCATTGCTAAACACAGAGCAGGCTGGTATCTCACCAGCCCCCAACACGTGGATCGAGGAGGTGACGGGTGACGGGGAGAGGCCCTGAGTGAGGGGCATCTCGTGGGTGCTGAGCTGGGGTCAGGGTAAGGTCGGCCCCAGCAACCTTGGCCTTTGGCTGTCTTCCCAGGACCGAGACTTCGAGCCACTGCAGCCCGGCGCTCCCATCTTCCAGATGTTCGGTGGCGAGGATGTGCTCTATGAAGGGGAGTCCACCATGTCCCCCGTGTTCATTAATGAGGCCGCCTACTATGAAAAGGGCATTGCCTTCATCCAGGCGGAGAAGCTCACGTTCTCTGTGCCCGCCCTGCCCTCGCTGACACCCACCCCCACCCCAGTTCCCTAACCCAAGCCACACCTGCCCAGCCTCAGCCTTCCCATCTGAACAGTGGGTCCTCAGGCACGGCTCCAAGCCCAGGGGCCCCTTTTGCCACATGCTGTGCACCTGCCAGTCCCCCTAACCACAGGCATCAGTTTCCCATCCTGTAAAATGGATAATACAGTCCATGGTTTGTGTGCCCTGTCCTGCATGGCCCCTGTCTGCGGGGGAGCGAATGGAGGAAGAGAGAGTTACTGCAGGATCTGGGCAGGTCTGGCCAGTGCGGCCCTAGACATGCCGCGTGTCCTGGGGCTGGTGGTGTGGAGGAGGACTGTCCTGGAGCTGGCAGGGGGGCTTTCAGAGGAGGCCACAACCCAGAGGAGGCCCCCAACCCATGTGCCTGTCCCGTGTGTTCTTTGGGGGGGTGCGTGTGTGTGCGCATTTTTCCACACTCATGTGTTTCTGAGAGTCTCAGGACCTCGGTGTGCTGAGGGGATCCGTGTGCGGCCGGGTGCACGGCCCAGGTGGGCGTCCGCAGTGCGCGATGAGCCTGTGCCCCCGGCGGCTCAGGGCAGTCAGGGCTTGGGGCTACCACTGGCCAAGGCTCTCCCCCGACAGGACAACTGCCTGGCGCAGAGATGCGGGGAGGGGCTGCCTTGGGTGGGGCAGAGGAAGGTCTCACTGGGGAGCTGCAGGTCCTGTCCACCGTCTCCACCAGCCCCAGGACGCCCCACGTTGGCATTAGGGGAGGAACCTGCTGGGGTCCCTTCAGTCCTGACTCAGGCACCTGCAGGGTGTTCACAGCACGACAAACCAGGCAGGGCCAGGCCGCAGCCTCACACTGCCCACACCTGCCCGAACCCAGCAGGCTTTGGCTGGACAGCCGGGGCCCAGAGCCCCCTCCTCTCGAGACATCACTCCCCGGCCCCTGACACCCCTGCCCGGCCCATCCATCTCCCTGCGGCCATGGCTGCCACACGGCCTCCTGGTATTGAGCAGTGAGATGAGAAGGTGTGAAGGATATGGGGCACCAGGGACGGGCTGGCAGGCAAGATGGATGAGGGGCAGGAAGGGCAGACCAACGGGGAGGGGTGCAGAGGGTGGGCCTGTGCGTGGGGCGGGGGAGTGCGTGTCTGTGCCAGCTGTGTCTGTGTGGCGAGTCCCTGTGCACAGGAGCTTGTGTGTGTGCGCACCTGCATGGTGACAGGTCTGTGGGCTTCCGAGTGCATGTGGGTGCGTGTGGATTGTCGTGTCCGTCTGCTCGTGTGCATGTATGTTTCTCATCACACACACACACACACACACACACACGTGTCAGGAGCCAACAGAACTCCAGGCTGGCCTGCCCCTGGGTGTCTCGGCTGAGGGGGAGCCACCAAGGCTGGTACGGATCCCCCAAGCTCCTCCAGCACCTCTTCCTTTCCCACCCACCACACTGTGAGTCCTGGGACAGGGCGGCCCGGCCACATCTCACCGGGTGGCCCCTCGGAGCTGCTGGGACCCTCCATCTCGTACTCAGAGCTGATGGCAGCCTTTCCCCACACAGCTGGGTGTGGGTCTGTGCCAGGGGTCGGCCCTCTTCCCTTTGCAAGGCCCTGGGGCCAGCCCACCCTCTCCCTGTGGGCTCCCAGCCAGCTCTGCAGGCTGCAGTCTGGGGCGCAGGGGACTGAGCCACGGGCATCTCAGAGCTGCAGGGAGGAGAAGATCGGCCCCCGGCAGGAGGCGCCAGGAGGGCCCGGATCATCATACTCAGAGACAGGCAGCCCCTCCCACCCTCAGCCCCACACCCCCTTTTAGGGATCAGAGCCCCTGCCAACCCAGTGTCCCCAGCACAGGACTCTGGAGGAGGTGTGGAGTGGCCCCGCTGGCCTTGGGGATGCCAGTGGAGCCTGCCTGGCCCAGCCTGGGTGCTCTGGCCTGGGGTGTTCCCTCCCAGACGGGGCTGACCTGCGGTGTTCCAGCCACATGACCCACTCAGGGCTGTTTGGGAAGGGTCAGATGGCCAAGGGCACTCTCAGCCAAGGGGCGGCAGCAGCTGAGGGGGAGCCCACCCCCTGTGCCTTCCTGACCAGCGATCGTCCTCTGCGTGCATGGCCCCAGGACGTTGGGGCAGCCTGGGGAAGGTGCTCGTGGGGCTGGTGAGAAGGGACAGGCCCCCAGCAGAGCCAACACCCACCTCCGACCTGGGCCAGCCTCGGAGCTTCCGCCCGCAGCTCCAGGTGGGGCTGGACTAGACCATCCCAGGCAGAAGAGATTATACGCTTAGTCCAGTTGAGGAAACTGAGGCACAGAGACTGTAGACACCTGCCAGTGTCACTGCACAGCTCATCGGGCCCAGCTGTCAGGAGGACCTGGGCTTCCAGCCGCCCACCGCAGGAGCTCTGCGCTGACACCGTTCACTGCCGCCCGCTCCTGTTTCCTGCTCTGACGTCCCGGACAGCGTCACGCTAGCTGCCGCCGGCGGCTGCCCCAGGTCAGGGGTCTGAGTCCTGGTGGGAGGGCACTGCCTCTGCCATTTAGCCCTGGATCTGATGCCACCACTGCTGCCTCCCGAAGCCCCAAAGGGACCGTGGGCCCAGCCCCTCCAGTCAGCCAGGCCGGGGCCCCTGCGGACACCCAGCCTTCTGGTCTCCGTCTCCAAGATGGGCCCCACCCCCACGCCTGGGCCCATTGATCAGGAATGGCTGGGGGCTCTTGGCTAGGGAGGGAGGGACCTGCGGAGGGAGGATGAGGACGGAGGAGAAGTGGCTTTGCAACGTCAGAACCTTCCCACCTGCCCTCCTCCCGTGCAGCACCCGCCCCAGAGCTGGACAAGCCCAGCTGGTGGCCTCAGACAGCACAGTCTGACAGTGGCTTGGAGAAGGGTCCCTGCACACGCCAGAGCCATCATCTCACCCGCAGAGACCAAGTGTCCCGCTCGAGTGGGAAAACCACGACGTGGGGACGTGGATGGAGGGTGATCAAGGAGGCAAGGACAATCCTGCCAAGAGCCTGGGGACCGAGTGAGGCCTCAGGGCTGACCTGCTGTGCTGAGTGGACCAGGACACCAGGAGAGGCAGCCACCCTCCCAGCAAGTGGGGGCCCTGGGGTGGCAGCCACAGCCCAGCCCCAGCTGAGCAGCGTTTTTCCGGGAGCCGGACATCCTGTCTGTTCCCATGGCAGGTACGAGCAGCCGGGGTGGCCTTACAGGTGGGCTCAGGCCTCTGCGTGGGCGGGGCGGGGCAGGAACCGAGGAAGCCCCACTGACCCAGGCCCTGGGCAGGAGGGTGGGGCGGAGGCACCCCAGGCTGAGGCGCCAGATCCCACGAGGGCAGGGCTGAGGGACTCACAGCCACCCAGGTGCAATTGTGGGGTGGCCGAGAGGGGGGACCAAGCCATTCCTGGGAGACGAGAGCCTCAGCCATGCGTGACTTGGGCCTGTGGCGCACTCTCTGGGCCTCAGCCCCTGCAACATCAGAGTGGGGGGCTCGGCTAGAAGCCCTAACTCCCTTCCAGACCTGACACTCCGTGTCTCTGGGGAATTGTCATCTCCGCACCCTGAAGGACTGAGCAGAGGACAGGCCCCTACCCAGAGTTTCTGAAAGTGCTGAGGGGTGGGCCAGAGAAGACTTCAGAGCCAGCAGCCACCTACAAAGCCCCCAGGCCCAGTGAAACCACGAGCCCCTGCGCTTGGGACCCATCACCATGGACCCTGGGGACTGGCACTGGCTGCCGCGACAACGTTGTACCTGCCCCAGTGGGGTGGCTGAGTGACGAGCAGTCGTCCCTCTGATGGCCTGGCCCCAGGTGGTGGGGGACATCAGCCCTTCTGTCAATCATGCCCTAAGGTCCTCAGACCTGATGTGGCTCATCCCTCTCAGAGAGACCCTCCCGCTCCAGACTGCAGAGTCCCAGGGGCTGTAGTGAGGTGCCACTTCTCACACGTGGGTCCCAGGGCTGCTGAGGACATGGCCACAGGCCCTGGGCTCCACCTCTCACCAGGCACCTGAGTGCCAGCTCCGGCCAGGCATGTCCACCTGGCCGCACGTTAGGTGCTGTAGCCCCCCAGGGGTCTCCTCCCGCCGCCTGGGTGTCCATTCGTCCGTCTCCCAGCACCGCCAGGGGATCCCACGCTTCTGCAGTCACGGAAACGCCCACAGCCACTGGCTGGCGGCACTGCTGGAAATGAAACCTTGTCCCCCGACTCCTGGCCCCGTGGCTTCCGTGTTCCCACCAGGTCCTCCACCCCTGATGCAGCTGCTACGAAATAATAGTTTTGCTTTTCAGAATTTTTTTCCATTTTAAAATTGTTAACTGTGGTAAAATATATTAATACACAGCATAGGATGCACCATCCTAACCATTTTTAAGTGAATTAAGTACTTTCACACGGTTGTGCGACCATCACCACCATCCATCTCTGGAACTTTTGGCATCTTGCGAAACTGACACTCTGTCCCCGTGAAACAACCCTCCCTGTCCTCCTCCCCCGCGCCTGGCAGCCACCATTCAGCGTCGTCTCTCTGAATCTGACCTCTCTGGGTACCTGCCAGAATCACAGTGTTGTCCTTGTGTCTGGCTCGTCTCACTTAGCGTAATGTCCTCAGGGTTTGTCCATGTTGCAGCGTGTGTCGGCGGAATGTCCTTCCTTTTAAGGCTGAACGATACTGCTCCGCTGTCCACGTACAGCACGCTCTATCCAGTCACCCTGCGGTGGACACGGGGCTGCGTCCACCGTGTGCTATTGGGAATATGCCGCTGCGAACACGGTGTACAAATATCTGTTAGGTTCCTGCTTTCCATTCTTTTGGGTGTAGACCCAGCAGTGGAGTTGCAGGATCACACAGTGTTTCTATTTCTCGTGCTTTGAGGAACCACCGTGCTATTTGCCACGGCGCTGCTCCGTCTACACCCCACCCGCAACGCACAGGGCTCCGGTTCCCACGTCCTCACCAACGCTGTGATTCCAGCGTCTTTTCCTTTCTAATCACTGTCCTAATCTGTGAAAAATGGTATCTCACTGTGGTTAGGATTTTTTTTTTTTTTTTAACGAGAGGGTAGAGGGTGGCAAAGGTTTTGGCCAAGGCTTGTACCAGGATCAAAAGACAGGTCTGTAGAAAAGAGTAGAGGCCAGAGAACAAGGTGTGAGAATGGCAGGCAGGGTCTGGGCAGGTTCTCAAAGTCGGGGGGCATGATTTGTGGCTGATAGGGGCTCCTCTCAGCTCAGTTCTCCTTAACCGCACCGGCAGCAGGGTGTCCACGGACCCCCACCCCACTCCATCTCATGTGTGTCATCTAGAGCAAGTGTCATTTAGGAAGGGCCCACTGTGCACCTGACCCTGTGTGTGTTGTCACCAATCCTCACGTCAGTCCTGTGAGGCAGGGATTAGGAACCCCTGTGACAGATGTGGAAACTGAGGCTCCAGGAGGTGAAACAATTTGCTTGAGGCCACACAGCCACAGGATGGCTCAAAAATTCTCTGGGGAGCAAGACAGGCCCTGTCTCCACCCTCAAAGAACTTGCTGGGAAAAAGACTTTAAGCGAGTATTTGCCTCATGGAGTAATGCTGAGGGCCGGGGTACTACTGGAACACAGGGCTGGCAGTCAGGGAGGGCTTCCTGGAGGAGCAGGCATGGGGGGGCAGCCTGAAGGACAAGAGCTGGCTGGATGATGAGTAGGGGTGGGTGAGGTCGTCAGGAGTCCACACTTCTGTCATCTCTCCCCAGCCTTCCTGTCTGCCGGCCTTGGCGTCCTTGCACCCTCAGACGCCTGCACCCTACCCGTCACCAGCCCCAGCTGGGAGCCCTCACTGGGGACGCCGTTCCCATCAGGCCCTTGTGCCAGCTCCACTGGGGCCCACGTCTCGACCGAGCCCGCTGGGCAGGGCCCCAAGAACCCGCGCGTGTCCAATGTGACGGTTCAGCTGGAGATGAGGCCTCTGTGGGAGGAGTTCAACCAGCTGGGCACAGAAATGATTGTCACCAAGGCGGGCAGGTGTGAGCAGCACGGAGGGGGGGGGGGGGAAGGGAGGGGCCAGGGCTGGGGCTGTGTCCTGGAGGCTGAGTGCCCGCCTCCCGCAGGAGGATGTTCCCCACCTTCCAGGTGAAGATCCTAGGCATGGACATGCTGGCCGACTATGCCCTGCTCATGGACTTCATCCCGCTCGACGACAAGAGATACAGGTCAGGCACCGGCGGGGCAGCAGGCTCAGACTCCAGGTGCTGAGCCCAGGAATCAGACCCTACTGTGCTCCGGGGCGAGGCAGTACCCGGCTGAGCAATGCCAGGGAGGGCCGACCCGGGGCAACAGCCTGACGACAGGAGGGAGCCCAGCTCAGGGCAGCCCACGGCCTTACATGGGCTGTCTGGGCAGGTGGGGTGGTCCAGCCTGGGAAAGCAGGGATCATCCTGACGCCCACCAGCCAGATGCAGCCACTGGGATCACAGGGCCCGACAATATTCTCTGAGCCTCAAGTTCCTCATCTGCACGATGTCCACCAGGCCAGGGGGACAGTGGTGGAGTCAGCAATGGCCCCTTCACCACCCCCCATCTTGCTCAGGCTTGGCTCCAGGGTGGGTACCCCTCGCCATCTCGCTCTGCTCCCCAGGTACGCCTTCCACAGCTCGGCCTGGCTGGTGGCAGGCAAGGCGGACCCGGCCACGCCTGGCCGCGTGCACTTCCACCCCGACTCACCAGCCAAGGGTGCCCAGTGGATGCGCCAGATCGTGTCCTTCGACAAGCTCAAACTGACCAACAACCTGCTGGATGACAACGGCCACGTGAGGCCCGGGCCGCAGTGGGGAGGGGCTGGGCCAGGCCAGGGCGCTGGGCCTGATTGTGAGGAAGCCTGGAGCCAGGGCAGGCCGGGCTGCGGTGCCCAGTGGCCTTGGTGCTCGGCTCCTCTGCCCTCTGCTGATGGCCAAGGCTGGGGCCAAGCTCACCTGGCTGGGGCTGGACACAGAGAGGGCTGTCCAGCCGGTGGGAGAGTGGGTGGGTGGGGAGAATGTTCCAGCAGATATTGTCCTCCCCGAGGAGAGGGAAGACAATGTATGGAATGCCCAGCATGGGCCAGGCCCGTTGTAGGTACCGGAACACAGCACTGTTGACACTGGTCAAAGATCCCTGTCCTCCCAGGGTTCACATCCCGGGTAGGGGCAGATGGTAAGCCCAGAACCCAGAAGACGCTGTATACTGGGTCTCAGACAGTGACAGATGCCAAAGAGAAAAAGGAAGTAGGGAAGGGGGCGAGACAGAGGGTGGCTGTTCCTTTCAGGGAGCTCAGGAAGCTGATGAGGTGACATCTGAACAGACCTGTGTGTGTGGGAGCCTGTGTATGTCAGAGGGGGAGCTGTTCCAGCCAGAGGGGACAGCAAGTGCAAAGTCCCCAAGGCCAGAGAATGTTGGGCCAGTTAGGGGAGCTGCTAGGAGCCTTCCTGTGTGGCTGGTGTGGAGCGAGGAGGGGAAGAACGGGGGGTGGGGAGGGCAGAGCACCTGGAGGTGGCCGGGCTGATCGTGCAGGGCCAGTGGCGGTGGCGAGGACTCTGGATTTAACCGTGCAGCCGGGAGCCACGGGAGGGTCCGGAGCAGGGGCTGCCTGGTGCGGCCTGCTGGGCAGCTGTGTGGAGCAGGCACAGAGGGGCACGGTGGAGGCAGGGAGGCCAGCCAGGAGGCAACCGAGGAAATCAGGTGACAGAGGACAGTGGCTGGCCAGCATGGAGGCAGCAGGGTGGCAGAGGTAGTCCGATTCTGGATAGTTCCAAAGGGAAAGCTGACCGTTGGGGTGGGGGTGTGAGGGAAGGCGAAGCAGCAAGGATGCTCAAACACAGACGGGCCTTGGACACAGAACTGTAGCCTCCCAAGTCCACGTCCCGCACTGCCATGAAAGGAAGAGGGTGGCAGCCCCAGGGCAGCCTCTGCCGGGAGAGAAGGGCTGCGGCCCCAGAGAGCCTGCTGCCGCCGCCCCACCCTGTACACCGCCCCGTGCCCCCCACAGATCATTCTCAACTCCATGCACCGCTACCAGCCCCGTTTCCATGTGGTCTTCGTGGACCCACGCAAGGACAGTGAGCGCTACGCCCAGGAGAACTTCAAGTCCTTCATCTTCACCGAGACACAGTTCACAGCCGTGACCGCGTATCAGAACCACCGGGTGGGTCGGCCCCAGCTCGTGATGCACCAGCTGCCAGCCCACGTCACGGGGTGGAGACTGAGCGGCGGGGCCTCTCCTCTCTGCCCCGGCATCTGCCCATGGTCACGCCCCTGCCTGCCCACCCACAGGCTTCACAGTTCCTGGCCCAAGGGCCTGGGCTCCAGGGCCTCCAGACTGGGGGGGTCCCAGGAGGACATGGTGGCTGAGCCTGGCTCAGAGCCAACCCATAACGGCACTTTCTCCTCTGTAGATCACCCAGCTGAAAATCGCCAGCAACCCTTTTGCCAAGGGCTTTCGAGAGAGTGACCTGGACTCCTGGTACTGTCTGGCCCCTGACGCTCTGCCCAGCTGCCCTCCCCAGCCCCCGCCCCCAGGCATCTCCTAAGGCCCCAGCTCCTGACCCTTGTGTCAGGGTCATGCCCTCTGACCTGTATGGCCCACCATCTGGCTCTGCCCATGATCCCTGGCCTGGGTTCTTCCCCTGGGCCCCATCCCATTCCTGATCGGCCCATTTGCAGGCCTGTAGCCCCGCGGCCCCTGCTTGGCATCCCAGCCCGGAGTCACAGCAGCCTCAGTCCCTGTCTCCTGAAGGGTGCCCCAGAGAGGGAGAAAGGTAAGGCCCCAGGTCTGCAGACGTGGTGGGACTAAGGCCTGCACTGTGGGCACGAAGCAAGGGGATAGGGCCACAGGGCATCCAGGAAGGGCCTTCAGTGAGCTCAGCAAACCCACTGGGCACCTGTGTGGACACAGAGGGGGAGGCAGAGATTCCTAAGACAACATGGGGTCCAGAGCAGAGGGAACAGGGTAGGAACAAGGTGTTGACAGCAGAGGTAGGCGGTGCCAGGAGGGCTTCCTGGAGGAGACAGCTCCCTAGCTAGGCCTTGGGTGACTAGGAAAGGTTTGGACAGAGGGAGAAAGTGGGTAAGGCAGAGGGAGACAAGGGAAAAGGCTGGGAAGTAGGCAGCTTGGGATAGGAGGAGCAGGGAAGGGGACAAGGCAGGTCTGGGATGAGGGGTCAGGATGTGAGGGGAGGCCTGGGGTCCACTCAGACCATTTCCCCCATCAGGCCCCAACAGCACTTCAGCCTCTACCTCCAGGATCCCTGCCCAGCTCCACCATCAGCTGCTGCCCTCACCTGAGGCCCTGCTGGCCCCGGCCACCTACAGGCCGCTTACCTACCAGGGCCTGTACCCTGGAGCCCCAAGACACCTGGGCACCCCAAGGGCCCGACCGGCACCATACCCCCTCCCCAGCATCCAAGCTAACAGGGAAGAAGGAGGCCTGCCCTTCCCAGCTGGGCTGGGGCTCCCGGCCCCCACCACTGTGTGCCTGGGGCCTGGCCAGGACTCTCGGTGATGGCGGAAGCCCTGTGGAAGCTGTCCTACCCTGGACTGGTGTGTGAATCTGCCTCTGCCCCACCCCCTCCAGCCCCACCTCTGCAGAGACACCCCCCACCTCTCCCCAGTGGACCCTCCTCTCCCAAGGAAAACAGGGTAGGTGGAAGCCCAGAGAGGGAGGCACCTGCACAGAGCCACAGCAAGGCTGGGACCATGCCAGGCTTGGAACCAGGCCTCCTACACCCCAACCCCAGAAACCATTAATGTGTGCCCTCCTGCCTTGGGGGTGATTCCCCCAAACTCTGCTTTACTTCCCTACACATTAAACCATTTGGCATGAGTGGTCAGAGCACTTCTGTCCTCAGCGGTCAGGGGGCGGCCTCAGGAACTCCAGACCCGAGACAGTCCCCACATCAGCCCTGTAGGCATCTCAAAGCTCTGTCCACATCCCTGTGAGCGCACGTGATGGTAAAAGGTAGTGACATTAGCCAAGTGGCAGGGCTGCATTTAACCTGTGAAGGGGACTGGGGTCCTGCTCCCTGCTTTGTGTGTCCAGATGAGGGCCAACACTGCTGCACAGAGAGGCACAGGACCTGTTCAAAGTCACACAGCGAAGCTGCCATATTTGAGTGTCGTGTGCAAGGCTGAGTCATCTGGTCCTGAATGGCCAGGGTCCACAGAGGGGTGCAGAACCACGATAAGCAGTGACCACAGGGGCCAACGTGGGGACGGGGAGGGGAGGGACTTGGGAATCTGATCATGATTTGAGGGAGGAGGGGAGAAGAGCTCTGGACCGCAGAAAAGGCGGCCAAAGTCCTGGGGCTGGAGTCGGTCCGATGGAGCCTGCGGGAGGACAAGACGGGGGCGACGCGCGCCACCCAGCGGAACCAGGAGAGAGGGCGCGGAGGGAGGGCCGGGCCGGGCATCCTCTCGCGGCCCGGACCCGACCTCGGCCTTCAGGAGGGGGCGCGCCGGTGGGACCCCTACTCTGCACGTCCTGAAGCAATTCCTGTGAGCCCCTCAGGGAGGGGACTGACACGGGCGGGAGGAGAGCGGGCTCCCGGTGGGGCGTCAACAGCCAGACACCCCAGTGCCCGAACCCGGTGGTCAGAACGGCAGAGTCGGGTCACCAGGCGCTTCGCCGCCCGAGCCTGGGGACAGATTCGCCCGCTCAGCTCCAACGACCTTCCCCGCAGGCCACGCCCCCGCCGGAAACCCAGCCCGCTGGGCACGCCCCCTTCGCGCACGCCCCTTCCGGCCACGCCCCCGGTCTGCACCTCTGGGGCGTCCCAAGGAGCTAAAGCTCCGGTCCAGGTACCCCAGAACAAGCCTCAGACTCCTCGATTGCTTCCAAGGTGCCCCACCCCACTGCCATTTCGCAGTAACGCTGGCTCCGGCGCCCGCGCAGGCACCGCCCGCCCCGTCACCCGGAGGCCCCCGCCCTCTCTCCCGGGGGCCCCTTCCCGTCCCACCGGAACCCCGCTTCAAGCGGACCCCGCCCACGGGGCGTGTCCTGCCGGGAAGGCTCCGCCCCCGCCCCGCCCAGGTCCCCGAGGCCGCGGGGGCGAGCGCGCTGCTCCTCCCCTTCCTGGCCGGCGGGCGCCCGCGGCGTCCCGGACATGCTGCCTGACTGCCTGTCGGCGGAGGGCGAGCGTCGCTGTCGGCGGCTGCTGGCGGGGGCCACGGCCCGGCTCCGCGCGCGGCCCGCGTCAGCCGCGGTGCTCGTGCCGCTCTGCTCCGTGCGCGGGGTCCCCGCGCTGCTCTACACGCTGCGGTCCAGCCGCCTGGCCGGGAAGCACAAGGGGGACGTCAGGTACAGCGGCCGTGAACTCAGTCCTTCAGCCGGAGGACGCAGAACCCCGGAGACGGCAGGGACCCTGGGCGAGGCGCCCAGCCTCTCTGAGCCTCGGTTTCCGCCTCTGCAAAATAGGCCTGGGGAGACCCTGTCGCCCTCGGGCTGCGGCGAGGCGCCGGACCCGTGTCCCTCCAGGCCCCTCAAGGCGCGTCCTGGCGCGCACCACCTCGGGCCGGGACTCCTCGGAGAGGCGTCCCTCTCTAAGAAGGCAGGACTCGGCCCCTGCCTGCGAGTGTGGACGGAGTCGGGCCGGAACCGAGGACGCACGCGGGGCGGGCCAGGTGACCTCCAGCCCTGGCCCTGCCCCAGCTGGAATCAAGGACACCCTGGGGTCAATATCAGCGCTGCTGGGGCCACCAGAGGCAAAATTTGGGTGTCTGAGCTCCAGGATCTTCCTGTCCCTGCTGCCTGATCCTCATATCCTATCCTGTGCTGCCCAGGGCCTCTCTCCCTTATCCCATCGCTCAGTGGGGTAAACTGGCCTCCAAGGATCATGTGGCTTGCCCAGGCCTCAGAGCAAACTAGGGGCAGAGGCAGAGGATGCCTAGGTGGGTCACTGGCCCCTGCCACTACTGACACCCCCACCCCACCAAGGGGTGGCCTCACAAGCCCAAGGACCAGACTCCCTGTGCCTGTTCAGTTTCCCAGGAGGCAAGTGCGAGGCGGCTGACCGGGATGTGGTGCACACAGCCCTGCGGGAGACCCGGGAGGAGCTGGGCCTGGCCGTGCCTGAGGAGCAGGTGTGGGGCACGCTGAGGCCTGTGTATGACACGGTGAGCCACCTGGCCCTGAGGCCACCCCACCCATTCACTCACTCTGTGCTCTGAGGCCACCCCACCCATTCACTCACTCTGTGCTCGCCTGGGCTGATCCCAGACCCCAGGGCCAAGGAGAGGGGTCATGGACTCCCACAGGCAAAAAGTGTGGAGGAGTGCCGGGTACACACCTGGCAGTCACTTGTACCATCCCCATGCCCCCCTGGGGGAGGGGACAGAGGAGGCTGTGGTCCTGAGATGGACATGGCCCAGGGTGAAGGGGTGAGCCAGCTCTGCTCGGCTTGCTGGATGAGGGTTGGGGAAGGCTTCACGAGGTGGGCAGGGATTGAGCTGGGGCTTGAATGACAAGTGGGAGATTTTAGATTCTATGCCTCCCTGACGGCCTGTCCCCCTCCCCAGCAAAAGGCCACCGTGGTGCCAGTGCTTGCTGGTGTGGGCCCACTGGATCTCCGGAGCCTCAGGCCCAACCCTGAGGAGGTGAGTGGGGGGACAATAGGGAGGCCAGACTGTCCCATGGCGGGAGGCAGCAGCGGCCATCCTTTGGCCACCTTCTCTCTGCCTCCTGCCCACAGGTGGATGAGGTGTTTGTGCTGCCCGTGGCCCACCTGCTGCAGAGGCAGAATCAGGGCTACACTCACTTCTGCCGGGGCGGCCACTTCAGCTATACGCTCCCTGTCTTCCTGCATGGACCACACCGGGTCTGGGGGCTCACGGCTATCATCACCGAGCTCACCCTGCAGCTGCTGGCACCTGGCACCTACCAGCCCCGCATGGCCATCCCCGAGCTGCGCAGGGGCTGAGGGCTGCCCCTAAGCAGCCCAGCCTCTGCCTCCACCCTGCCGGGCCGGCTCCACTCTTAAAGGCCTGCGCTCTTGCGCTCACTGCCGCATTACTCACAGTAGCCAAGGGATGGAGGCAGCCTAGGTGCCCGTCATCAGATGAGAGGATAAAGAAAATGTGGTGGACACACACAATGGAGTACTATACAGCCTTTAAAAAGAAGGAAATTCTGTCGTTTGTGACAACACGGATAAACATGGACATTATGCTAAGTGAAATAAACCAGGCACAGAAAGACAAATACCGCATGTTGTTACTTTTATATGGAATCTTAAAAAGTTGAACTTAGAGAAACAGAGTAGAATGGTGGTTGCCAGAAGCTGGGGGATGGGTTGGGGGTGGGGAAAGGGGAGGTGTGGCTCATGGGCACAAACTTCCAGTTAGACAGGAGGAATAAGCTTTAGTGACCTATTGCACAGCATGGCCACCGTCGCTAGTAATAGTGTATATTGCAAACTCGCTTAAAGAGTAGATTTTAAATATTCTTACCATAAAAAAGTGCTTAAGCGGGTGAGGTGATGGGTATGTTAATTAGCTTGGTCTAATCTTTCTGCAGTGTATCCACGTGTCAAAGCATCACATTGTGACCTGTAAATATCTACAGTTATTACTCGTCAATTAAAAATAAAAAAACAGGAAGGAAGCTCGGGGAAGAGAGCGGGAATGTTGGGCAGTTGGAAGCAGCCAAGTCGCCCGGTGACCTAGAAACCACAGGTGTGCAAGAGCGGCCAGGCGGGCTGGGGCGTCAAGGAAGCCAGGAGGAGCAATGGGGGGGGGGCACCACACAAGGGCACCCTGAGGTGCCAAGGGGACACTCCTTGGTGAGGAGACAAAGGCACGTGCCTCACCAATGGGTTAGGATTTTATTCCTATTTATGGGTGGGAGGAGGGGGCCGTGGGGGGATGAAAGTGATCTGATTCGTGGTGTCAAAGCTTAAACTGGCCTCTGCCTGGGGACTAGATTACAGCCCCCTCCCCATGGCCGCGCCCTGCTCACCTACCCCCTCCTCCTCTGCATCCCTTCCCCCGCCACCCCTCTGTCACCTCTGGCCATGCAGCCTCACCTGGGAGCAGGGCCACATGAGGGTGGTAAAAATAACTCCCTGTGACAATGTGTGAAGGGGCAGAGGGAGGAGGGAGGCCAAGCCCAGCACTGGGCAAGGGCCCCGGGAGGGTTCACTCCTCAACACGGGTTACCTCAGTCACTGGCTCTGCTGCCCAGGCGCACTCCAGCACCACCGCAGCCACCGCAGCCTGCGCAGTAGCTCTCAGAGGGTAAGGAGCCCAGCTGGGCTGACCCCGGACACACCGGGTCCCCTCCCAAACCTGCCTTGACCCCCCAAGCCCTGCTCCAGTGCTCAGGGCTGGACCCCCCACCCTGCCCCTTGACCTTGCCCTCTGTCCTCAGGTCCCCTGGGTGCAATCAGCGATGCCTCTTGGCCCTGGCTCAGAGACCGTGTGCGCCGTCCCCAGCCCGAGTCCCGGTGTATGTCTCTGAGCTCCTGCCCCATGCCCAGGCCCCCATGGCGGGCACAGTGGCAGCGGGTGGTCGGCGTCCCCCTCGGGTCAGCATGCAGGAGCACATGGCCATCGATGTGAGCCCAGGCCCCATCCGGCCCATCCACCTCATTTCCGACTACTTCCCGCACTTCTACCCCTTTGCTGAGCATGCCCTGCGCACCCCGAACCTGCGCGCCACAGCGGCCGCCGCCATCCGCTCCGCACCCCAGCTGCAGCCTGACCCGGAGCCAGAGAGGGACTCAGACGACAGCAGTGAGTGTGGGCAAGGACATGGGTGACCCGAGCTCAGCCCAGCCAGGACTGGGCCAGGGCGTCCCTGGCGTCCAGCTGTGGTGGGGCAAGGCAGGAGGGGGCAGGTTGAACTGAGGCAGGAGGTGACCCTGCCTGCCACCTGCCCGTAGCTGCCCTGGGCACCCTGGAGTTCACGCTTCTTTTTGATGCGGACAACAGCGCCCTGCACTGCACGGCTCATTGTGCCAAGGTGAGGATGGGGGTGGGGGTCCCTGGGACAGAGGGCTGGGCCAAAGGCCATCCCACATCCACTGTCTGTCTCCAGGGCCTCAAGCCACCGGCCTCGGGCTCTGTGGACACCTATGTCAAAGCCAATCTGCTGCCAGGGGCCAGCAAGGTGAGGGCAAGCCCTAGGCCTCCATTGCTGCCCTTCGGCCGCATGCCCAGCCTGGAGCAGCCTCCTGGCCCTGCTTGTCCCCTCCCCCAAGGCCTGGGTCCCAGTGGCCAGGATGTGCAAATGGAGGCCCTATCAGGGAGGCAGGCAGGGGGAGCAGGGTGGGTGTCTGAGCCCTAGGAGCCTCTGATCCCCCTGCCTGGCCCCCAGGCCAGCCAGCTTCGGACACGCACCGTTCGGGGCACAAGGGGACCTGTCTGGGAGGAGACACTCACCTATCATGGCTTCACCCCCCAGGATGCTGCGCGCAAGACCCTGCGGTGAGGATAGGGCCTGGGCCACCAAGGGGTGGTGCAGGGGGATGGGGCTTGCCCAGCCAGGTCTGACCTGGGTGGCCACCAGGCTGTGTGTGTGCGAGGACCCACGGCTGCGGCGACGGCGGCGGGCGGCTCCCCTGGGGGAGCTGCGGGTGCCCCTGAGGAAGCTGGTGCCCAACCGAGCCAGGAGCTTTGACATCTGTCTGGAGAAGCGGAGGCTGGTGAGTGGGGCTGGGGCACAGAGTGGGGCTGCAGGGGCCAGGAACCCTGAGGGGGTGCTGGGGAGGGGAGGAGCAGGAGAGGGCTCTGGGCAGCGCCTGGCCTAGGTGACCGGGCCCTCTGCTCTTTCAGACCAAGAGACCCAAGAGCCTGGACACAGCCCGTGGCATGTCCCTGTATGAGGAGGTGGGTAGGACAGCTGGGCTGAGCAGGGATGGGGGCAGGCCTGGGGCGTCCCAGGCTGAAGTGGATCAGGCCGAGGCATAGGTGGCTGGGCAGGGTCCAGGTCCAGGAGGGCTTGGAGGAACTCGGGCCACCTCTCTCATAGGCCGGGGGAACATCCAGGCCCCCGATGGCTGGGCAGAGTGAGGGTGACTCCCTTGCCAGGGCTGAGACTCGAGCAACCTTGAGACAGAGGCTGAAACTGGTGGTGTTTGTCCGAGGCCCGAGGTGGGAAGGCTGGGCAAGGTCAGAGAGAGAACAGATGGGATGGGGCTCCCTGGCTGCGAGGTCTGCCCTGGGATCAGTGTGGGTGCCACCACTGGAGACCAAAGACCTCGCCAGACCCCCTGTGGCCCAGTAGGAGAGGGGCACCTGCCGGCTGAGGGCAGGGCCCCCCCACCTGCTCCTCTCTGAATGAAGGGCCAGGCACCCTGCCCCCTAGTGGAGCCACAAGTTGCTGCAGCTGCCCATCCGCTAAGCCCAGGTAGGGGAGGCCCCACTGAGGTGGCATAGGCAGGCCACTTTGCCCAGCAGACACCCCTGAGCACCCTGCAACGCCCACCTCCTGTCCTAGACCCCATGCACAACAGCACCACGGCACGTGGCGGGGGCTCAGAGCGCACCTGTGTTCCTGAGAACTGACTGTGGGCAGGGTGCCTGGGCTCTCTGCAAATTGGGATTCTACACTAAAGGTGGGAGGAAGCACATTCTTTCCTGGCATCCTCCCTGAATTGTTTGGGGGCACCTGGGGCCCAGAGTGTGGCAAACGACATTCCATATCTGGTCCCCAGACCAGATTTGGGCTTTGAGGTTGAAGAGACCTGTTTATCCCTGGGTGGAGAACGGCCTCCCAGAGCTGCTTCCGTGGTAAGGCCTGCCCTGCAGGGGTGGTTATGGCACTTGATGGGAGGCCACTTAGGAAGCTCCTAGCCTGTCGAAGACCATCAGTTCCCTTCCCCTTCACGACAAAGACATGCTGAACTGACCAGTCACATGGCCTGAGCAAGCCCCTCCCCTTCTCAGGTCCTGGAGGGTCCAGCTGACCCATGAGGGAAGTTCCCTTCCAGGGTGCCAGGCCAGGGGCTATACTGGGAAGTTAAATCATCAGCCCCTGATTTCACTGCAGCCAAGCTGAGCTTTGCCATCCGGAGCCTGGACACTGGTGGGGTGGGCTCGGGCTGGCTGGGGGCTGACCACAGCCTACATCCGCAGGAGGTAGAGGTGGCTGGTGAGGAACGCGGGCGCGTCCTGCTGTCGCTGTGCTACAGCTCTCAGCGGGGTGGGCTGCTGGTGGGTGTGCTGCGCTGCGCCCACCTGGCCCCCATGGATGCCAACGGCTACTCGGACCCCTTCGTCCGCCTGTGAGTGTGAGCAGGGGTGGCCGGGCGGGCAGTACGCCAAGGTGGCAGTTGCTCGCCTTTCCGGGGCCACACCTAATGCGCCCATCCGTCCTAATCAGTTTCCTGCATCCAAACGTGGGGAAGAAATCCAAATATAAGACCAGCGTTCGGAAGAAGACCCTGAACCCTGAGTTCAACGAGGTGAGCCAGGGCCGGGCAGGTCCCAGCCAGCCCTGGCCTTGACTTGCTGAGCCTCCTCCTGCCTGCGTCTGTTTCCTAAACTGTGGGGGACCCCAAGCCTCCTCCTTCCTGCCCCTCTGTCCCTTTCCCTGCAGGAATTCTTCTATGCAGGCCCACGGGAGGAGCTGGCCCAGAAGACGCTGCTGGTGTCTGTGTGGGACTATGACCTGGGCACGGCCAACGACTTCATCGGTGAGTGGAACGCAGGGAGCTAGGGTGGGAGCCCAGTGGGCTCCTGGTAGCTCCTGACCTACCCCCCATGGCAGGCGGGGTGCAGCTGGGCAGCCGCGCCAGTGGGGAGCGCCTGCGACATTGGCGCGAGTGCCTGGGCCACAGCGACTGCCGGCTGGAGCTGTGGCACCCGCTGGACGGTGAGCCCCTCCAGCTTAGCGACTAGCCCGGCCGGGCCCTGCTTGCTGCCCCTCCCCCACAGCTGCCCACACTGTCCCCACAGAGCTGGTACAGCCTGGGGCTGCTTCACCCACTGTGCCCAGCCCCCAGCCAAACGGGTGTTTCCTGTCTCCCCTTTCACATTCACCCCATCCCAAATCATGAAGCTTAAATAAACATGTCCTTCAAGCCAGACGAGAGCCTGTCTCTTCTCTGGCCACGGCCAGACTGGGCCCCGTTCTCTCCCACCCTCCAGAGGACCGTGCTCACTGGGCCCAGATGTGACCTCAGGCCACAGGGACCAGGCCCAGCCCTCCCAGTCCCCCACCCCACCCTGAATCCTCCACTGAGGGACCGCTGCTCAGGATGGTCTAGGACTGACTCACTGACCCCCAAAAGGCCAAGATGTGGACCTCCAAAAGGCACGGGCCATGTCTGGGAACAGGCTTCCATGAGCAGGGCCAGAGGTGACGGGGTAAAGAGCAAAGTCACAGAGGAGCTGCAACAGGCATGTGGGCAGCGCTTGCTTTATTGTTCAGCATTCCAGACAGACGGCCCGAGCCACGGGGCCAGGGTGGTGGGCTCACAAGGCAGCTTGCCGGGCCTGGTGCTGCTGGGCAAACCGCTGCATCCGTTCCTCGAGCTCCGGCCGGAAGTGGCGGATCAGACCCTGTGTGGGAGGAGCAGGAGACTGCGTGAAGCAGAGTCCAAAATCCCCAACACCCTGGGCTCTCAGCACCCGCCTCCTTAGTGCCACGCAGCTGGGCAGTGAGTACCTGCACGGGCCAGGCAGCCCCGTCGCCCAGAGCACAAATGGTGTGGCCCTCTATCTGCTTGCTGATCTCCCACAGCGAGTCAATCTCAGCGGGCCGGGCGTCCCCCTTCACGAAGCGGGCCATCACCTTGTTCATCCAGTCCACACCTGCAGCCACGGCCACAAAAGAGGGGCCTGATCGTCTCCCCAGCCAGGCTGTGGGACAGCACTCGAGGGGTGCAGGCCACACGGGAGGGTAGGGGTTGAGTGAAGCCACAGCAAGCAAACCCCTAACCTGCCCGGATGCTCACCCTCACGGCACGGGGTGCACTGGCCGCAGCTCTCATGCTTGTAGAACTCAATGAGGCGGGCGATGGCTTTCACAACGTCTGTCTGGGTGACAAGGGGCAGTGAGCAGGCATCCAAGGCCAGACAGAAACCGGGGCCTCAGCACCCCCAAAGCACCCCCTCCCGCAGTCCCAGCAGATCCTCCCAGGCCGTCCAGCACTCTGGCTCCTCAGCCCTCCCTGAGGACCCCACGCTGCCCAGGCTCCAGGCGTGTTCTCCCCCAGAGCAGCCTCGCTCCCTCCCCTCCCACATCACTTGGATCTCAGGTTGCAGGACTGGGACCAGAGAGCTGGCCAGAGGGTTTTCCGAGAGGCCCAAGGAAGGAGTCGGCACCCAGGCTGGCAGGAGGCGGGGACTGGGGGGGGGGTGGCGTGTGGGCGAGCCCTTACCGAGCGGTCCATGACGATCACTGCGGCCGTGCCCAGGCCCGTCTGTGCCTGCACCAGCGCATCGAAGTCCATCAGTACCGTCTCACACACAGACTTAGGGATCAGTGGGGTGGACGAGCCGCCAGGGATCACAGCAAGGAGGTTGTCCCAGCCACCTGTGACACCCCCTGGGGTCCCCAAAGGGATGGATGGTCAGGGCTGGGCCCAGCACACCTGCCTAGTCCTGAGCCCAGGATCTGTGTCAGCCCCGGAAACCAGCCCCAGCTCCTGACCTCCCACCTCGTCCCTCTTCATGGACGCCCTGCCTGCCCCCACCGGCTGGTCCCAGGCCTCACCAGCGTGCTTCTCAATCAGTTCCTTCAGTGGCACAGACATCTCCTCCTCCACAGTGCAAGGGTGGTTGACGTGGCCAGAGATATTGAATAGTTTGGTGCCCGAGTTGCGCTCTCGGCCGAAGCCAGCAAACCAAGTACCCCCACGGCGGCAAATAGTGGGGGAAACGGCTACTGTCTCTACATTGGCCACAGTTGTCGGGCAGCCGAACACTCCTTCAGGGAAATGGGAAGAGAAACCAGTGGCTGCCAGGGGTTGGGGGCAGGTTTCCTGGCAGCAGGGTCTGTCCCAGGGTCCTGCTCCCATGGGAGAGAGCCCCTGCTCTTCCAGCCCTTTGTCATTCCTGTCCCCTGCTGGACCCCAAACTCGAGGAGTTGCGTCGCCTTGTTCACCACCAAGCCCCTAGCTCCCAGGACAGGCACTGTGTAGGCAGAGCCATAGACTAGCTCAGAGGGGGCTTGGGTGTCTGACACGGGGCTGAGGCGGGGTGACGGACTGCAGGAGGCACTGCTGCAGCCTGTACGTTGTTACCACCCTACTCTGTTTCTGGCCCAGCCCAGAGGGCACTCAGAAATGCCATAAGAACAATCCCGGGAGGACTCAGCCAGAGCCCAGATTACACAGGACACAGCCACGACAAGGCCCAGGGTCAGGCCAGGGCGTACCCACGTCCGCGGGGAAGGGAGGCTTCAGGCGGGGCTTGCCCTGCTTGCCCTCAATGGACTCGATGAGCGCTGTCTCCTCTCCACAGATGTAGGCCCCAGCCCCGCGCACCACAAACACATCAAAATCATAGCCAGAGCCACAGGCGTTCTTGCCAATCAGGCCTGCCTCGTAGGCCTCTCGGATGGCCACCTGCGGGACAAGGGTGTGAGTTCCCAGCCTATGATTTCAGGAGTCAGGAAGCCCTTGAAGGCCTCCCAAGTTAAGGCTCTGGGGCTTTAGGTGCCAAGTCCTGTCCAGGGACACATGCAGGAGTGATCACCACCCACCCAGTTCAACCCAACAGAGCAGGTGCCAACACCTAAGCACTATGTTGGGTATGGGGGCTGTGTGAGTACACGCCGAGTACCTTCTCATCTGTCGATGTCCCTCCCTGCCCACCTGCAGATTGGAGGCCTCATTGTAGAATTCCCCTCGGATATAAATGTAGGCGGCACGGGCGCCCATGGCCCGGCCCCCCACCAGGCAGCCTTCCACCAGCTTGTGAGGATCGTGGCGCATGATCTCCCGGTCCTTGCAGGTGCCAGGTTCCCCCTCGTCTGCATTCACCACCAGATACTTAGGCCTGTGGGGGCCCGAGGTTCAGACAGGATACTGAGCCATCAGGACTGGGTCTTCAACTACATGCCACCTCCACTCCACCCAGTGAGGCCTCAAAGATGTCTCCTCCAACAGCCAATCCCTGTTTGCCCTCCCAACACATCCCCCAGGGGCTCTGCTTGCTCACCACCAATGACAGGGCACTCATTGCCTATTCCATCTTTAGGTGGCTATGACCACAAGAAAGGACTTTGTTCTGCTCAGTCCAAACATCTCTCCCTGTGCTTTCCCCTGAGAGCCAGATCCTGTTCTTGGTCACAAAGAACCTTCCTCAACCTCCACCACATCTCTGGGGCCAAAAGGAGGTAAAGTAGCTGAGGTTTATTATTTGCTTTCTGTGTGCTAACCAATGTACCACCCAAAAATTGTACAAACATTATCTCTTTAATCCCTTCATATCACTATATCCATTTACAAAAAAGAAACCTAAGGTTCAAAAAGGCCAGGAGATTACCCAAAGCTCTATTAGAAGGCAGAGCTAGTTTTTAAACTAAGTCTGCCTGACTCAAAGTCTTGTGTTGATTCTGCTATGCAGTCTCCCCTGAGGAATTCCAGAGAAAAATACAAGTCCCATCCACATAAAGCCTGGAAACATTCTGCTACCTCATTCATGCCCGGTTTCTAAGGAAATAGCCCAAAAGTCCAGGCAAGCCCCAGCCACCCCCAAGGGCTCTCCTGCAACCACATCTCTGTCTCCCTATACATACCTTCCATCCGAGGGCTTATTCATGAAGCTCCATTTGAGGCCAGTGGGGAAGCCAGCGCCTCCACGGCCCCGCAAGCCTGAGGTCTTGATCTCACCCAGGATCCAGTCGGGACCCTTCAGCAGGATCTCCTTTGTCTTGTACCAGTCACCTCGACTCAGGGCACCTTTCAGCCTGGACAGCATTGGCAAGGCAGTGAAGGGAGGGCCTTACTCCAGAACCCACCATACTAAGAACACTGTCTCACCTCCAATCATGGCGGCCATATAGGTTGGTGAAGATCCGGTCTTCATCCTTCAGTGAGCCAAATGAGGTTTTCTTGGGTGCTGTCTGGGGAGAGAGTCAGGAGGCCCAGCTGAGGCCATGAGGGATTGGGTCAGATGCTATAGACTCTTGGGTCCCCCTATTAGGAAGGGCTGGGCTGACAGGGGAGAAGCCAAAGCTTCAAACTCTGTAGCACCATAGATACCACCAACCACTTAGTAAGCATTTTTTGGTTAGTAAGTACTGAACTAAGCATTTTATATCTAAAATTCTATTTCATCCTCATAACAACCCTGAGATAGGAATGATTTCCTCCATTTTACAGAGGATACTGAAGCTCAGAGCCAAAGGAACTCATGGAAAGCCACACAGCCAAAAGCAAACAGAATTTGAGCCTAGGTCTGTCCGTAGCCAAAGCCCACACCTGAATCATGGCACCATACTGCCTCCCCAAGCCCAGTGTGATGGCATGTCCCTTTACTTGTGTGGCTCTCCCACTGGACAAAAACTTGGTTAGGCCAGGGGCCTTATCTTACTAACTCTGCTGAGGCGGCAGAATGTGTTTACTGACGGAAAAGAAATGCCTCCCTGGGGCTGGGACACAAAGGTGATGGAGGGGGCCCACTTGGGATAAAACTGAGCAGAGGTGGGGACTGGAATTCCACACCACCCAGTGGAGAGCAACCCAGATGAGGGCTAAAGAGGTCTTGACTTCCAGACTTCCACTTTAAAAGCACTTTTCAACCACTACAGGGGGCAGAGCACTGGATGGGGAATCAAGAGGTGCGCATCCCTCTCCAAGGCTATTTTCTGCATTTGCAAAATGGAGCTATGAACACTTCACGCCCTACAAGGCTGTGGCAAGGAAGGAATAAAAGACTAGGACGCTTTATAACCCGCAAAACTTCCCCCTGGGCCGGAGAACTGTTAGATAAGGGAAGCTAGGAAGGTGGCGGGCCCGGAGGAGTCAGTCTCCCGTTGGAACCTGTTCCCCTTCTACAACTAGGCTGGAGCGGCAACCTTCCTGCCCGGCCTGGGGAGAAGAGGAGGCTTCTCCAGAAGGCACTACAGACCCAAGAGCCCGCAAGCGCAAAGGCGCGGCAGCGAGACTCGGTCAGCGAACGCCCCTGGCCAGAGCCAGGCGGGGTCTCACCGTGTCGCCACTGAAACGCACAGATACCCGCGCGGGGAGCGACCCGCCGAGCAGCCGCCGTGCCGCCAGCATCGCGGGGGCCAGCCGGGTCACTTCACGCTGTCACCTTCACAAGTCTGAAGCTAAGAAACCGACACAGACGCTAGGCGGCGCACAGGAAGAACGTCACGCGCCCAGCCCCAGCAGCGCGACCAGGCATCCCTGCGCCCCTCTCGCCCCGCCCCCGGCCCCGCCTTCTGGGGAGGGCGGAGAGGCCGAAAGCCGCCTGCCTGGCGCTGAGGCTTCTGGGAGACGTAGTCCCGCCGGGCTCGGCCCGCCTTCTTCCCGCCACCCGGCTGGCGTTTGCTAAGTGGATGTCCGTTTGCTCGTTTGCTCCATTATTCGCCCGCTCGGCTTCTTGGCCTTTGCCTGGGGACTCCCAGCCTTTGAAGCCCCAAGTTAACAAACGTCGCATGTCGCTTTCTGCTGGGTCCTGGTGTGTTCCACTTTCTACATGTTCGGCGTTCAGTGTGCACCTGCTGTACGCACCCGTGTTTGAGGGGAGGAGGGAGAAATCAGGCAGGTTGCAGCCCAGTCCTCAACTGCGTTGTGATTATTCTGTCCCACACCAAGCCCGGCCAAACCGTGAGCTTCCCCCGGACATCCATGTACATGCTCAGGGAAGGATTGCTCATTAGCCACAGAGAGCCGGGCGACTCCAAGGCAGGCAGGGGGTTATTCAGGAAGGTCTAGCTAGAGAAGGTGCGTCTCGAATCCGAGGCTGGGTGAGGCAGAGAGGAGGGAGAGGGTCGGTGGATGCGCATCTTCTTGCTGGGGGCTTCTGAGCGCTCCCAACTCTTGTCAGGAGAGTTCCAGCACTTTGCGTTCCTTTTCAAAATGCTGGAGTGGCCCCTACTGCCTTCGGAATCAGGCACTAGTCCGGCATGTAAGGGCTCCACGACTCCCTCCTCCACCAGGGTCATCACGCCCAGGCCACTGCTGTGACACCATCACCCCAGACCCCTTTCTGGCCTCATTAGGCTTTAGGGTGTTTGTGTGGCTGTCCCCGTCACTTGGTTTTCCCCTGACCCGCAGAGGTCCTCTGTCCTTTGCCTTCTCAGGAAATCTTGGAAGCCTGATGACCTCTTGTCTTTTTCAGTTCCCCAGAACGCTCTGGTTCTGGTCCCAGTGATGAGTGACCTTTTTGGTCTTCTGTCCCCAGCTCAGTTTTCCAGTCCTCATGGGAAGGAGCCATCTCTGTTCTCTCCGGCTGTAATCATCCTTTCCTGTCTCTCTCAGATGTGCTATTTACAAACTCATTTGGACCTACTTTCTCATACTCTCACAGCAGCCCTGGATGGTGTTCACTCTATTTTGTACCTGAAAAAAATGAGGCCCAGGGACATTTTATCCCTTGCCCATGGGCATGAAGCCACTGAGTGGTGTAGCTGGACTCGAGTCCAGGTGTTTCTTCCTGCACATGGCACACCCACAGAGCAACTGACATGCCTGTCCCATGGATGTCAGTGGTGTTCCCAAGAGAGGTGCCAAGAGCATTTCCACCCTGTCTGAGGTTTCCCAGAAGTGTAGGGTAGTACCAGGCCAAGAGCCCGTGAGTGCTGGCTCCCTGTCCCAGGCCCCCTCTCCTGGGCAGGGAAAGAGATTGCCCAGGCAGAGCCGAGGATTACACAGCTAATCCAGGGCTCAGACCTGAGTCCACGGATCCCTCCCTTTAGGGTGGGAGAAGGGCAGAAGAATGGAGCCAGAGGGGGGATTCTTTCCTCATCTCTCTTTAACTGGGTCAAGGGAACACAGGCTGAGGGATGCTGGGGACAGGAGACGGCCAGGCATGGTGTGACGGGAAACCGAGGATGAGGGGCAGGATCCCCTGTTCATCCAGTGCCAGGCTCTGAGCCAAGCACTTGCTATGCATTACCTCCTTAATATTCTCCCAACCCAGGGTGCAGGAATGATGAGCCCTGTGTTCAGAAGCAGACAGAGTGTATTAATAATGCTGAGTGGCCTGCCCAGGATGGCCCAGCTGCCACAACTCAGCCTGAGGTCCCCTGATGATAAATCTCCCCTCGCTTTCCACCCACTAAAGCACCTGCTTGCCAGGCTTCCCAAGTAAAGAAGGAGGTCCACTCTAGTGTCACCTCCTAGGAAGTCTCCTCTGTGGCATCCAGGCCCTGGCTTTCACTTTTTCTCAGCACGTCTCATCCTGTGCCACTGTCCATGTACCTGCCTCCCCAACCATCTCCAGGCCAGACTGGGTGGCATCAAGGGCACTTCCTTGTCCCACACACCCTGGATCCACTGCATCTGGCAAGTCTACCTTCCAAACACTCCCTATTCCTGTGTTCTCAGGCCCTGCCCCATGGCTGTGATCCTGTCATCTTTCACCTGCAATTAACAAAGCCTCCATGGGGTCTCCCCACCTTGCATCTTGGCCCCTCCAGTCCTTTCTCTGCAAACAGAACCAGCAGGATTATTGTAAATCTCATACTCATTTTACCCCTCCCCTGCCTAAGACCCTTCGTGGTTCCCTGTTGCCCTCAGGACAAAGCCCAAGGCCCTATGACCTGGCATTTAAGGTGCTGTTCGTCTGTGCCTGCCGACCTCCCCAGCTCCAGCTCTGATGTCTTTGCCCACAGCAAGCTGGGTTTGCACCAGAGGATCTGTCTTCCTCACCAGTTGGTGCCCTTCCTCCTCCTCCTCCTGGGGAACCCTTTGGATGTCACCTCCCCCAGGAAGCTTTCTTTGACCACCCTGTGCAACTATCTTGAGCAACTGTTGTCACAGGCCCAGTGTGAGTAAGACATGATCATATCTGTCTTCTCTGAGCCCCAGCACAGAGCTTCTCAAGGAAGTTGCTTATGCAATATTGTAATGGAAGCTTTTTATTTGGAAAATGCAAAATATCAATTTTTTTCCTTTGTTGGAAATTGAAGAAATACGAAAAAGCAAGAAGAAAGTAGTAACATACTTTTCCCATCTGACAATCCCCATTATCATTGTGCTGTTCACATTGTGTTTTCTAGGTGATTTTAAAACACTTCACAGTGGAATATGAATATACTGATCTGTAATAATTTGGACCTTTACAGAAAAAACTATAAAGTCTCTCCCCACTGTCCCAGAGCCAAATACTGTTGACTCTGATACTCTCTCCCAATCTTTAAAAAAAAAAATGCTTTTACATGTGCAAAAGGAAAGTGAGTGCTTGGTGCTTTTTTTTTGCAGTAATGGTATTTTTCCATAAAATGAAACTTTATCTTGCGTTTTTTCATTCAACACTATGTTTTTGAGATTAGTCCGTGTTGGTACAAATAGATTTAGAATCGTGATTATCTGCTGGTGACACCAAAGCTTCAAGGTTAAGAGCCTGGATTCCAAATCTTGCTTCCACTACTTATTAGCTGTGCGAATTTATGGCCCGGGCCGCAGTTTTCTCACGTGGAAAGTGAGGATAACATACACCCGAAAGGAGGGCCAGTGACGGCTACTGGGGGCTTGTAAGTGCTCAGGGCAGTGCCTGACACACAGCAAATGCCCCCAAGAGTGTTTCCCTAAGTGCACCTGGTTATAGATCAAGCCAGACAAGACCCACATCGTTATAATAGTGCTTCTTCCCACCCAGGAAGATTCTCAGATCTTTTAGGTCCTTCACTAAACATTTTGAATTTTTCCTTAAAAAAAATTCTGCATATATTTTAATGCAGGTATTTTATGTGATGTTTTGTGTTATTATATTTTCTCATTACATTTTCTAATCGGTTATTGTTTGTGAATAGAACACTATCGATTTGCCTTTATGGATATTGCATCCAGATCCTTTAATGCAGTGATCCCCAACCTTTTTGGAACCAGGGACTGATTTCATGGAAGACAATTTTTCCACGGACCATGGTGGGGGCGGGATGATTGTGGGATGATCCAAGCGCACTACATTTATTGTGCAGTCAAGCCTCTCTGCTAATGATAATCTTGTATTTGCAGCTGGTCCCCAGTGCTAGCATCACCACCTCAGCTCCACTTCAGATCATCAGGCATTAGATTCTCGTAAGGAGCACAACCTAGATCCTTCACGTGTGCAGTTTACAGTAGGGTTTATGCTCCTATGAGAATCTCCTATGAGAAGTAGCACAAAGCCTACTGTAAACCGTACGTGCGAGGGATCTAGGTTGCATGCTTCTTGTGAGAATCCAATGCCTCCACTGATCTGACAGGAGGTGGACCTCAGGCGGTGATGCAAGCTATGGGGAGCGGCTGTAAATACAGATGAAGTTTTGCTCACTCACCTGCCATTCACCTCCTGTGTGGCCCGGTTCCTCAGAGGCCACAGATGGGTAGTGGTCCAAGACCCAGGGGTTGGGGTCTGCAGCCTTAATGCGTATTATAAAAGTTTGCCCAATGAAGCTTTTCTATTTTCTATGCCAGTGATCATACTGTTGAGAAATAATGAGAGCCTAGTCTCTTCCTTTCTAATGTCAGCGGTCTCATTTCTTTGTCTTTTTTTAAATAAAGTAAATGTAACATTTTAAATTAAATTCATAACACATTGTATCTAGTGCCTACATCCACAGCATGTCCTATACAGAGATTGACATTTGATTGCATTGAATGATAAAATTTTTTAAATAATATAAAGTACCAAGTAAGATTTAAAAAATTAAAAATCCTTTGTTGATCAACTAAAGTTATAGCTAAAACCTAAGCCTATATCTCTGTTTGTTCCATCCTCTGCATAACTGATAGATCAACACTGTTCTTTGTTTGTTTTTTTTTTTTATTTCAGAGTATTATGGGGTTTTTCTTATCATATTGCACCAACAAAGAACTTCAGAATAAGGCTCAACAGTGGTGACCGCATGGTTCCTTATCTGGGGTATGATTTTAATGGGAGTGTGTAAAAGTTTAACATTAAGGTCCCCAATTCCATTGTTAGGGTTTTTTGTTTTGCCTTTTCTTTCCCTGTGCCTTCGGATTTCCTTAGGCCAGTAGTTCCCCACTGAATGCTTAGAAACGGAACTCGTGCGTGTGAGTTTCTGACTCTGTTTCCCCTAATTAGGAGTAGCTGCTCATGAAAATAAAGACACTGTCTTCTCCGACATCCTTTATTGCCTTCTGCCATATGTCTTCTTCCCCAGGCACTCAGACCATCTTTCATGACACCTGCTGCATCCTGGGCAATGTATCCTTAGCTTCCAACTGGCTTGCTTGCAAGCTGGGTGTAGAGGTAGTGGTAATTCAGGGCTATAAAATTCCCATTGCCCAATCTGATCTGGGCATGGCTTGCTCAGTTGCCCAGAGGCTCCTTGGAAATGGGCCTCCCTCCCAACAGGCATGAAGATAAAACACACTGAGAACTCTGGTCTATTTATCTTAAAACAATTAGTATGTGTGCCAGTTGTCATGGCAACCAGTAAGCATGAGGTTTGCTGAGGCTTTTAGTAGAGACCTGGATTCTGTTAAGGAAACTCCTTTCCAAGAGCAGTTTTGTCTTCGAAGGGGTGCTCGCTTTCACTGAATGCTTTTTCTGCATCTGAGGTGATTATATTGTCTTCTTTAATCTGTGGTTAATTATATCAGTCATTTTTCTAATCTGTTGAAGTAAGGTGGTGGCAGAGTCAGGTGGCTGAGAGCAGAAGTAGAAGCCTGTCCAGACTAAATTCTGGGCTCTACCATTTCACGAGCTGTGTGTCATTGAGCAAGTTCCTTGCCCTCTCTGTGCCTCAAGATGTCATGATGATTAAATGTTTTAACCTCTGTAAAGCCCTTAGAACAGGGCCTGGCACATAGTAAGTGCTATGTAAATGTTTGCTATTCTTATTTGCTATTCTGCACTTCCCTCTCTCCCCAGTTGTGCACCCCTGTGCCCATTTATTCTGGGTATAAACACCTATTGGTCATGATGTAATATTCTTTCTTTATACTGCTGGATTTGTTTTGTTAACATTTTATTTAATTTTTACACCAATGCTTATAAGACAGGGACACCTATAGTTTTGTTTTCTCCACGGGATCTTGTCCAGTTTTGTTACAAGATTATGCTAGCCCCTTAAAATGAGGCGGGCCACTTTCCACCTTTTTCTACATGTTGGAAGAGTTTCCTGAGGTTGAAGATTATCCATTTCCTTAGGCTGGGCTTGGTGGCTCACACCTGTAATCCTAGCACTCTGGGAGGCCAAGGCAGGAGATAGATCCCTTGAGCTCAGGAGTTTGAGACCAGCCTGAGCAAGAGTGATACCCCGTCTCTACTAAAAATAAAAAGAATTAGCTGGACTTGGTAGCATGAGCCTGTAGTCTGAGCTACTCGGGAGGCTGAGGCAGGAAGATCGCTTGAGCCCAGGAGTTTGAGGTTGCTGTGAGCTAGGCTGATGCCATGGCACTCTAGCCTGGGCAACAGAGCAAGACTCTGTCCCCCAAAAAGAAAAAAAAATGATCCATTTCCTGAAGCATGACTGCACCTCCCTGCAGCAGGTGGGTGTTCAGATACCCAGCAGATCAGGTTTCGGTATCTGGAGTGTTCCCACATTAGTCCTCTGCCCATCCTCCACTTGTCCCCTGGAGTCCTGCCTACACTCCCTTTGTCCCCTAACACAAAAGTTCTAATCTCTTCTTTTTCACCCAGCATAGCTCTGATGGCTACTTGGGATGACAGGAACCAAGAAGAGCTTACACACTTCTTCCACACCCCTCCTAAGCTGTTAGAAATGTGAAACTCATCTTCCTCATTCCTCAAGGGTTCAGTTTTTAGAAATGCCAAGCCCCATCTTGTCAATCAATAAAAAGAAAAAGAAAAAAACCTGTTGAGTTTTTATTCGTAAAGTCAAGTTGAGCTGTTTGTCTTCTGTTACATTTTCTTCCTCCTGTGACCACTTTGCTCCTTGCAAAGATAGTTTCCTCCCATTATGCAAAACTCAAAGCCAAAAGGACATTGGAGGGGCCTCATCACTGCAGCAGGTCCACAGGCCTCTGCCAGTATTTATGGCTTCCTTCCTCCATCATCACCCATGTGCCCCTCCAGCCAGCACCTCAGCTGCTCAGGGCTTCACCAGGTGGGGTGACTTTATATTATAAAGGTATTACATCACTCCAAGTCAGTCTATAAATTCACTGCAAATGCTGATCAAAATCCCATCAGCGCTTTTCATGGAACTGGAAAAGCTGATACTAAAATGTACAGAACAACAAATGGCCAAGAATGGCCAAGCCATTTTGAAGAAGAGCAAGGTGGGGTGCTGGGGGGCCTGCCCTGCCAGATAGCAAGCCTGATCATAAAGTGTGGTGATCCAGACAAAAGTAGGCCGATGATTGTGATGTATGTTGCATCTTCATCATAATTTGCTAGATGTTCTGCAATTTTGGTTTTGATTTCTTCTTTGATGAGAGTCATTTTAAGAGAGATTTATAATGTACAGCTGTTAGGATGTTTTTGTTTCCTGGTTTTGTTATTCTTAGTTTTATTGTCTCATAATGAGAGACTATTGTCTGTACTATTTCTCTCTCCCTCTCTCTCTGGAATGTTCTAAAACTTTATTTGAGGCATGATGTATGGTTATTATAGTAAATGTTCCGAGAGCAATTGAAAGGATGGTGCCTTCTCTGTTTTCCTATCGCAGAGTTTGAAATCTGTGGTTTAGAGCTGCCAAAGTCCTTGTCTACCTGTTAGCTTTTGCTTTACAAATGTCCAGGTGTATCTTTTGGTGCGTAGAAGCTCCTAACTACAATCACTTGTGACATCTCCTACTTTAATAAGACATGCAGTGTATGTTTTGGTTTTTCATGGTCTTTGTGGATTTGGGGGATTCTGAGAGATTAGTGGGAACACCAACTCCACTATTATAAACCACAAATCTTCCCTCTTCCTGTCAAATGTTGCAAATATTTCCTGTGATTTTATCATCTATCTGATGAACTGATAAGTAATAATGATCATTTTACAAGAGAAATCCTAAGATAAATGCATGAGTTGATGGTCATGCTAAACACCCTGATTCGATACAACATATATATGTATGGAAACATCAAATTGTACCCCATAAATATGTGCAAGTACAATGTGTCAATTTAAAAAAATTTTTAACAAGAGAAATCCTCAGTTCTGATATAGTCGAGTTCATTCATTTGGAGGCCTTGTTTAACAAATTCATGCCTACCCAGCCCCAGGTCATAAAGAATTTTCTTTAATTTTTTTTGTTAGTATTTTACTTTCCTCTTTCACATGCGGGTAAACCCTTTAAAGGGTTTCTCAACCTTGACGCTATGGACACTTGGGGCTGGAGATTTCTTTGCTGTGAGCAGCTGTCCTGCGCATTGCAGGATGTTGAACAGCGTGCCTAGGTGCCCGTACCCCACAAGTTGGGACAATAAAAATGTCTCCAGACATCGCCAAATATCTTCTGGGGAACAAAATTGCCCCCAGTGGAGAATCATGGATCTGTTTGGACTTTATTAAATATATGATGTGACGTAAAAGGAGTAATTTTTATTAATATGCTGAATCAGTTTTACTAATACTATCTACTGAATAAGTCTTTTTGCAAACTTATTTATGATGCCACTGCTGTTACACACCAAGTTCCCATATATGCACAGGTTTGTTGTAGTATGTGGTAGAGCCTGGTTAGATGTCACAAACTCATTTCCTCTCCCCGGGCACGGGGCTAAACTACATTTCCTAGCCCTCTTGCATCCAAGTGAGTCAAGAGTGTGTCACTTTCAGGTCTGGGCAGCTGGCAGCAGATGTGTTTGCCTTGTTCTCTCTCTCATCTCCCCTTTTTGAGGACACCTTGCAAAGGTGTGAATCTGGGGGTCGAATGGGCTCAACTAGGCCGTTCTCACTCAAGGTCTCACATGGTGACATTCAAGATGATAGCCATGGTGGGGTCACATTGTGGGCTTCTTCCTCACCAGGCTGGCACCTGGCTGGGAGAACAGCTGGAAGCTGGGACAGCTAAGACTCCTCAGGCATCTCTCTCTGTCTCTCTCTCTCTGATCTCTCCCCATGGCAGCCTCAGGGTAGCTGGACCTTTTGCATAATGACCGAAATGACTATCACAGAGAAACTGCAAAGCTGTGTGACCTTTTCTAACTTAACCTGGGAGACCCCACAAAGTCACTTCCGCTGCACTCTCTTCATGAGGCAGCCGCAAAGGCCAGCCCAGCTCCCATGTCAGGGCACAGAGACACTGAAGTGTCAAAGTATTTGTGGACATGTTTTAAAATCGCCCCCCCAAATCTGATGCAATTCTGAATTCCTTATTCCTTGTGGTGTGGGACCTGTTTGTTTTTCTCCCTCTGGAAGGTTGTAGGGTCTCCATTTTATTTCTGGAGGCTCTAGAGTTTCATGATGTGCGTTTGTTTCAGTCTTTGGTCCTTTTTCATTCTTTGTGCTAGGCACTCAGTGTGCCTTTCAGTCTGAAGGCTCATGTTCTTCAGCCCTGGGAAATTGTATTGTATTATTCATTTGATCGTTTCCTCCCTATTTTTTTCCTGCCCTTCCCCCTCTCCTTCTCTCTGGATCTCCTCAAATAATACTCTATTTTTCTTATCTTTCCATGATTTTATCTTTTTATTGTATTTTTATATGTACTTTTCAACTATCTCCTGAGACTTTTCATTTCTGCTATCATATTTTTAATTTCTAAGAGCTCCTTCTTTTCCTCCGCATGTTCTTTTTAATAGCCCCTCTTTCTTATATTCTGGATGTAATATCTTCTATTTCCCTGAAAATAATGATTAAAATTCATTTGAAGTTTTTGCATGTGCAGCCTGCATGGCCTCTCTCCTCTCCCAATGCCTTTTTTCTGTTTATTATTGTCTCTCATGTTAGAGATTCCTCTCAAATAGATGGCAGTTATTTGTTGTGCGTTGATATTTGTCGCCTTAGGAATGCGCAGGAAAGGCAACGGGAAATTCCGTGAGCGAGAGGGAGCCTGTAAACTTTAGGCAGGTTTGTGGGACGCACACCTGTTCACTGAGCGCCCCGTGTCAGTTTCACTTCTCGCGAGAGGACTCCTCCACGCTCCCCCCAGCGTGTGAAGCTGACTGCGCATGCTCGGCGGGAGGGGCGGGCCGGTGGGGCGGGGCGAGCCCTCCTCCTGGCTTTTGCTTGCCGCGGGTGGCTGTGCGGTCTGCATGTTGCCTGCATTCGTGACCTGCAGAGAGTGAGCAAATAAATGGTGAATGGAGCCACCAAGTTAGTTACCAAGAGGTGCCCGAAATCCCACTGAGTAGGCACTGGGTGGGCTGGGGAAGGAGGACAGAGGACAGGACAGGACAATCTCCTGCGCCCTCCCCACACTCGTGATTGTTAGGAACCTTTTTCTGAAGCGGGGTCCTCTGGGCCAGCGTTCCCACGGGACATGCGCATTTGCCCGCGTGGACCACCTCCGAGCCCCTTGCTCAAACCTTTTCACCAATATCCCAGCGCCAATGGCAAGTTCCTGAGCACCGGCCCCCGCCCAGGACTGTGGATGCTGACCTTAGACTTCAGTCTTCCCTGGCAAGGTGGACAGAGAGGGATGCCCCTTGAAATTTGGCCCCTGGGGAGCATCCTTCTCCAGGGCTCTTCAGGGCTGCCCACCTTGGCTGCCGCCAGCCTGCAGTACTGTGCAGAGCCTCAAGGAGCCTAAGCCTTTGGGTTTTAGTCCCCAGGGCCCTGGTCCGGGCTCGGGCAGATGTGGGCACGTTGGCAATCTGAGTCATGCAGTTTCCCACGGCCTCAGGGACTGCTGTAACCGCCTGCCCTGGAGGCGGTGCTGTTTGGCTCACTGGCTGTCTTAGTCTGTTTTGTTGCTATAAAGGAATGCAGGAGGTTGGGTGATTGATAAAGAAAAAAGATTTATTTGGCTCACAGTTCTGCAGCCTGTGTAAGAAGCATGGGGCCAGCGTTTGCTTCTGGTGAGGGCTGCTTCTGATGCAGGGTGCCCCGGGGAAGGGAAGAAAGGGCCCCCTGAACTCGACAAATGGGATCTTGGCTCCATGTTGGAAAGGATTCGAGAGCAGCCAACTAGCGACAGAAAGTTTATCAAGAGAGAGACAGACAACAGATTCTACTCCACAGACAGAGTAGAGGTCCTTTCCCAAGTAGGGACTCCTAATGGGGCAATGGTAACGTTTTTAAATGTTCGAAAACTGCGTTAGGAAACAACCATGCATGCCTAGCATTGTCTTGAGGTCAGGCCATAAAGATTAGTCATAAACTGCTGTCACAGAAAGGTAAGCGCAGTTAGTAAGGCATCCAGCTTGGTAATTCACCTACCCTGGTCCCGCCCGTGACTTGCTGATGACTTCCTTGTTCAGGGTGGTCAAGATCCGGTACCGGCCAAAACGGCTGCACTCGGGCTCTCTGGACCTTCCTTTTCTGCCTTATGCCTACGTGACCTCCACTCACGGCGGAAGGTGAAGGGGTGCAGGCATCACATGGCGAGAGGAAGTGGGGGTGGGGAGAAAGACAGAGAAGGGAGGTGCCAGGAGCTTTTCAACTATCAGTTCTGGGGGGTAGGGAATAATAGAGTGAAAATTCATTCATTACCATGAGGATGGCACCAAGATTTTCATGAGGAATCCGCCCCCATGACCCAAACACCTCCCACCAGGCCCCACCTCCAACATTGGGGATCAAATTTCAACATGAAATTTGGAGGGGACAAATAACCAAACTATATTACTGGCTTTGTATCTTGGTGTTCCCATGGGTGACACAGTCTAAAGCTTTCCCTAGAGACCTGTGACCTAGGATCCAGTTCCCCCTCTCCCACAGTCCAGAAATCAGCCAGGAGCTGTTCCTCAAAAGGCAGATACATGGGCTCCTGCTTTGTCTGCTCAAGTCTCAGATGCTCACGAAAAGGCTCCAGTCGGTGTGGTTTCCAGAGAAGCAAGACACCGAACACACAAGCGCACAGTGGCCAGACTGTAGGTCAAACAGAACTCGGGGAACCCCGGACTTTCCCCAGCAGCCAGGAAACCAACCCCTTGTCTGCAGTGACCAGCCAGGGAGCCAGCCTGCTGTAAGTCAGATTGCTCTCTCTAGGGACAATTCAGGAAGCCACACAATAACTTCTGTCACAGTCAGCCCAAAATGGCCAGGACTTGATTAATGACTGACATCTTCCCCAATTTTTGTCCCCACTTCTAACTTAGGACCAACTGGAGAAAGCCAAGTGTGCCTCCTCCCTAACCACGTGGGACTCCCACATGTCGCCCTCAGGTTAACGGCCCCCATGAGGACACACCTGAGCCTTCCCTTTGGTCCACTCTAAGGCATTCTCGTTCCTCAGCCTGCCTTTGAGTCTCTGCCAAACCCAAGTGACAGTGGCTAGCTTCCTGTCATAGCAAGCTCAGAATAAGTAGACTCTGCCTGTTCTTATTTGGCTGGTATTTATATATTTTCACAGAGGGCAGCTAGAACCAGCCACAGGGGAAGTGGAGTTTCAAAAGAGAAGTGAGGGAGGTGTGATGTGGGAAGAAGCTGGGGGGCAGGCCAAAGTCTTCGGTGGTCCACAGGGGTGGGGCCTTTGGGATGCAGGAGACAAGGTGTGCAACTGCAACATGCTTGGGCCAGACGGAGCAGGCCTGGCCCAGCTCTGAACTCACCCCTGGCTCTCCCCAGTGGCCTAGGTCTCCCTGCAGGGCTCTCCAGGCCTGGGCGCTGTACCCAGGAGCAACACCAGTGGTGCCCACAGTCCGTGGATAGGGCACCCCAGCACCTAGCAGGGCCCCTTTAGTCTGTTCCACTTTCTCCACCCCTGTAGCCAAATGCCCATGCCAAGAAGAGAGCTGGGCCCTTCAGTTTCTCTCTCCTATCACCCACCTCCCCACCCTTCCATCCCCAAGTGAGCTTTTCTCACTTCCCCGTCACTGACAGTTCTCAGGATCTGGTCTTGGGGAGCCATAGGAGTCTAGTTTTGGGGGGCTACACCAAAGTCATAGCTATCTCTTTCTCATCTTCCTCCCTGACCAAGTTCAAAGGCAGGATGAAGTTGGGAGGTCATTGGATTCCATTAGCCTGAGCTGAGAACAGAGGATGTATCAGACAGGTATATATGGTCAGGTTATGCTGCAGTGACAAACACCTCTAAGATACCAGCAATGTAAACAACAGGGTCATTTCTCAGCCCCACCACATGTCCGTCCGTCACACATTAATGGGGGACTCTGCTCCACATTGTCCTTATGTGGGGACCAGGCTGGCAGAGCCTCCACCATCCAAGACATCCCTGGTTGTGGCAGTGCAGGGAGGACAGTGCTGGGGTTTCCTCTGTTCTGGAAGAGGCTCACACCACTCTGCCCACAGCCTGTTGATCCGAACATGTCAAACAGCCCCTCACTAATAGGAGGGGACAGGGAAGTGCCATTTCTCCATATGCCACAGATGAACAGTAGACAAAAGTCTCTTGCAGAGAGGGCTGCAAGCAGTCGCCCCCACCCTGAGTGCTCCGGAAGAGCTTGATGCGGCTTCTTTGTTCTTTTTGACAGCAGCATAATTCACTGAGCATGTGCACTTAATGTACTTAGTTGCCTACTGATGGGCATTTATGCTGTTTTCAATCTATTGTGATTTCAATAATACAATGAATAACCTTGTCTGTGCCTCAGTTCACATGTATGAGTCAGTAACCTAAACGTTCTTTGACTCAGTTTCCTCATCTGTAAATAAGAATAATAGTACCTACCTCAAGGGTGGTGAGGATTAAATAAGGTTATATATATGTAAAGCATTTGGCATATGTCTGGCATGAAGTAGGCACATACTCAATAAGTATTAGCAATTCTTGTTATTATTATTTGCAAGTGCAGCTGTCCGTGGGGCAAGGATGTGTGCATTTTTAGTTTTGATCACTTTCCCTGAATCCAAAGGTCTCCCACTGGCAATGATAGTTCCAGCCTCCCACCCATTTTCCCTGCCTCCTGGGAAATGCCTGGCACTGCCCTCAGCTGCTCTTTGCACCCAGGGCTTCCTAAGGGTATTCAGACATTCCACCCTGAAGCTAGAGTGGTGACTGCTTTGACGCCATGAATGGCTCCAAAGTTGGGCCCTGAACGGGTGGAAATTTACTAGGTGCTCATGGCACGGGTGACAAAGAATTTTCAGACAAAGTTTAGGATAGAAAGAAGTATAAAGTTTATTTATTTTCCCAAGAAAGAGAAAGAGAGAGAGAAGGAGAGAGTAGCCATGGCACACAGAGAAAGGAGTCAAAATGCCGGGTGGTTGAGGAAAACTGGCTGCTGTTTTAAACGGTAAAGATTGCTTTTTTTCCTCTCTCTACTTGAGCAGACTGATAACAGAAGCGGTGGCAAAGTTGTTGTAGGTGTTTTTTATTTTTCTTCTCTCTGTGAGGCTGGGTTATGAGTCCTTGAAGTCTGGTGCTGGCGAGAACTGAAGTGGGGAGTTCACACCCCTACTGTCCACTTAGGGCTTTACAAGGCTGAGAAAACAAAGTCTCAGAGATAACAAGTTAGACCACGGGTGTTTTAATTAAACAAAGCGTAGTTGTGTTGTGGTTTATTTCCCTTACTTTCTGTTAGCTAGGTTATTTTCCTCTGTTAGGTTATTAGTGAGGCCACCTTTCAGGCCTGACCCCAACATTCCTATGGCATCTGGGCAAAATGCCTCAACCAGGACACAGACGCCTCCTTCCTGACCCTCCAGTGACATTTCCTGGATGGCCTCAACCTACTATAAAGAGTTCTCTCAGAAATGGAGAGGGAGATTGATTTCCTGAGATCCTGAGAGTTTCCTGTACTTGGGGGTCTGGAGCCTTTGGGCTAATGGGAGACCCTGACCTGGGCAAATTCCCTGGAGACATGTTTCTGTTCCTCCAGGCTGCACCGCAGGAGCCCCATGGCACCTCCCTCCAGCTGTCCCTGGGAATGCTGAGGGCCACCTCCTGCCTCCCGCTCCTCCAGCCCTGTCCTGCTCACGCCCCAGTGTCTCTGCTTTGCCTGGGCCTCCCACCACTGTGGACACCCCCCTGCCTGTTCTCCCAGGCTGGGTTTCCTTTAGCAAGCTGGATGGTGAGAAGAGGCAGTGGAAGAGCCTTCTGGATCGTCCAGGTGTGAAGGTGAAGGAAAAATGCAGTTCCCCACCACACAAAGATGCTACCATGGAGTGCTCAACAAAATCGTTACAAAATAGATTAAGCAAATATCAAAAGATAGTTACAAGGCACAGCAGATATGCCTTAGCACTTTCTTGAGGCGGAGGCAACCTGTGTAAGCCAGCCCTGACTACTTTAGAACCCCTTTAGCTGACCTGTAATACCCTTTAGCTAATTGTAATACTAAAATCTCTGCGAGATTTATAATCTTACAGGAGAATTATAATATCATTACATAACATGTGTCGGAAGAAGCTGCATGATGCTTGCACCGTGCATGCTTGATGTATTTCAATATGAACATGTGATGATACAATGTAAGAGCTCTGTGTCACTCACTGGAAAAATAATTTAAGGCAATACCAAGGTTAGGCAGTGTGGTTTTTACTCTCTGAAGAACTGCACTGCCCAGGAGTGAATGCCTGGAGAACTCCAGTGCAAAGAGTGAGCGCCCTGTGTAAGTAACCTCTAATAAACTCACCCAACTCTCCAAGCTGGACTTGCCTGAGTCATTCTTTGGCTCCATCACAGTTTGGGGCAGTTTTTCTATACCACCCTGGGATTTTCCCAAAACAGAGGGTTAATTTTATATATCAACTTGGCTGGGCCATGAGATGCCCAAGTAGCTGGTCCAACACCATTTCTGTGTGTCCGTGAAGGTGTTCCCGGAAGAGATTACTATTTGATCCAGTGGACTGAGAAAAGCAGATGGCCCTGCCCGAGTGGGTGGGCGTCATCCAATCTACTGACGGCCTGAATGGAACAAAAAGGTGGAGAAAGGTTGGATTGATTCTGCCTTACTGTGTTGGGACATTGATCCTCTCCTGGCCTCAGCGTTCCTGGTCCTCGGGCCTTCACCCCAGACTGGAATCAACACCATCAGCTCTCCAGCTCTAGGACTTCAAACTAGACCAGCTTTCCTGGTCTCCAGCTTGCAGATGGCAGGTTCTGGGACTTCGCAGCCTCCATAATCCCATGAGCCCCCAAGACCTTATAATAAATCTCTTCATATATATGTATGCATGTGTATATTGAAGGAGTTAAGAACATGCCACCCCAAAATATGCCACTCCGACACATTGGCTATTTTGAGTTAAAGACACTTGAAAAACAGCAGATGCAAGATCACTCTGACCTTCCTTCTTCTTCAAACCAGGAGACAAAGTTCCCATGTGAAAGATGCGCCCCTGCTCGGAAAGGAAAGTACCATTTTTATCATCGAGGATGACAAATTGAGGCTGAGGGAAATCTGTATAAATGAACCTTATAATTAAACTGCCATATTCCTAGTCACTTCTCTACCCAATTAACTACCCTAGCCCAAGCCCCTTGACCTTGTCACTTTTTCACTGTTTACCCACTCTTTGTCCAGCTCAGTCTGTGAGTGTTCAACTCTAACTGCGTCCTCGGGTCTCAGTTTCCTTATGCAGGCTCCCATGCCAAGTGAAACTTGTATTAAATTCATTTGAATGCTTTTCTCCTGTCTTAATTTGATTTAATTCTGTCCTATGTCAATTTAATTCCCCACCGAAAAACCCGAAGCGGGTAGAGGTAACACATTGCTTCCCCTACAGGTTTCTGGTGACAAGCGGACTCACTGGCTGGGACACTGCTAGCTCTCGGGCAGCTACAGCGGAGGAAACCTGAGACATCTGACAACAGCCGGCAGGCGGCGAGGGTTCTTACCATGTCAGTCTGTGCTTTGCCCCTGGAATGCTCTTGGATTGAAGGCCTGAGGACCAGGAGCACCGAGGCCAGGAGAAGATCCATTGTCCCAGTGCAGTCAGGCAGAACTAATCCAACCTTCCACAGCCCCCAGCACAAAGAAGTCAGGTGTGTTGATGACCTTTTACGTTGTAACCAAACCAGACAAAGTTGCTCTCATCGGCTTCCTCATCCTCCTAAAGGCATTAGCCCACTGAGGCCATAAAACATCCCGACCTAAACTTCAGTGGGTGCAAACAACTGTTACTGACTTAGGACCCCAGACCTCTTAGGGCATTCAAAAGCTCACCCCCAAATTCCTGCAGTCAGTTTTGTCCATCTCTGTCCCTAAAACTAAAAAATAGGTACGAAAGTTTCTAGGGGCAGCTGGCTACTGCTGCCCATGGGATTCCTAATCTTGCGGCCCTTTCTAAAACCTTCCTGTGCCTCCTCCCAGATCCCACCTCAGAGATCACTTCCCAGCTCCCAGAGGCATTACTCTCCTTGGAAGCCTTAAATTAACATTGTCCACCCCCTTGCTCTTGGTTTACCTAATTTTGACAAATCTTTTCCCTTATATTGCCCTAAAAATAATGGGATTCTTGCAGGTATTCTAGGACAATCTTTTTCCCCTTAGATACATCCTGTAGTGTATTTCTTGGATCGGTTGGGCCCTGTGGCAGCAGCCATGTCCCCATGCCGGCACCCACTGGCCGCAGCCACCGCCCTAATGTCAAAGCCCCTACTCTTACATTAGTGTCCCCCACTCACCTCTATGCTCCCATTAAAGGATAAACTTGAGCACATTTAAATTTTAAAGAGTTTATTTGAGCATTCAGGGATTCAGGAACAGGTCAGCTCCAGACCGGAAGCCACCACTCCACTGGGAGGGGCAAGAGAAGAAACTTTTATAAAGTGTTTGTGCAGAATCAAGACAAAGAACACAGTTTTGATTGGTTGGAGTGGAAAGTCCATAGTTAGAGGTTAGTTGGCATTTTCTGATTGGTAGTTTCTAGTTTCATTTTACTTTTTACATTGGGCTTTGTTTTATTTATGTAGGAATTTAAAGTGCCAGAGCCACCCTGGTCTAATGAATTTTTAACAATTCCCTCTTTTTGGTCAGCCTCTCATTTGTGAGAGATTCATCAAAACTTGGGCATCAGCGCCCCTCTCTGTCACCATCATGGCTGAGTTTTCTTTGTCTCAGTGTGGAATTCTGAGGTCACGACAGCACGCTTATTGAAGAAAGGTTTCTTTTGTAGATCACCTTACGCTTGTTGCTCTAATCGCACTGAGACCCGCTGGTGTGTGCTGATGGACACAGACGCACGTGGGAGGCCCCTGAGAGAACACGGCACTGCAGGGACAGTATAATGACGAGTGACGGGAGGACAGTACCACGGGGCTGAGGCATGCTCCTTCACCAAGTCCCCACGAACAAAACCAACTACTGTTTTTATGGGAAGAAAAGCAAAGCAAAGGTTAGTGATTGGAACAGACTACAAATTCAGTCTCTGAGTCCAGGGGGCAGTTAATTGAGAAGACTTACAGATTTGAGCTGGAAGCATATTTTTCTGGTTGGTAGTTGGAAAGTCTCTGGTTACGGCATAAAGCATTTCAGCAAACTTCCCTGAGTGGTCCGTACATCAAGCATAAGGCTGGTTCTCTGGAATTTCCATCAAGTTGTCCATTTCCAGCTTGTAGGGCTTCAAGAACAGAGTAATTCTTGTTCTTAGTGATGCCAAGTGAGAAAAGTGGGAGAAAAGTGGATTGCAGGAACCTAAAAGAATTCAGGATCCAGTCTGGTCCACAGGTAGATAATAAAAACTTGAAAACAATGAACTGGGCAACAATCTAATAATAACAGATGTGTAATAGTTTTCTTCTGAAACATAATCTTTCCCTACAGTCACTCCCATTTCTGATAATCACATTAAGACCAATTTGTTTGCAAAATAGGCCTAGTTTCATTAAATATGGCCTGATTATTTACATAAGGGCAGCAAGAATAGAGACTGGAACGTGCCTATAGTCCCAGCAACTTGGGAGGCTGAGGCAGGATCACTTGAGCTCAGGAGTTCACGGCTGTCATGCACTATGGTCACACCTGTGACTAGCTACAGCACTCCAGCCCGAGCAACACAGCAAGACCTTCTCTATTAAAAAAATAAATAAAAATGATTGACCACATAGGTGCTGAAAGTTTTCATAAGAAATCTCAGATTGGACTTTTAAAAAAATACTCTTAAGCCAAGCAAGGCAAATAAAGGGCTTGCCATCAGGCTGCGTCTGTAATACCTATAGATTTGGGTGAATTCTTCTCTTGAGGTCCTTAAAATGCCTTGAGGTTCCTGGGCCCACCAGGAAGTGACATTTTTACTCACTGTACAGCTGGGAACCATTCAAGACAGGTATTCTGATGTTCATTCTCAAATATGACATGCCAGTGAAAGACCTGGTCATATAACCAGTAGTTTCATTTGTGTTCTCTTACAAAGAGAACTTATTTTTATTGAATAATTATATTGACCTGAAAATAAAAATACTAATAGTTTCTGAAATGTGGAGGGATCATGTAGGAAGAAAAAGTTAAATGTTTCCATTCTGTTTATAAAAGTATATGTTACCATCTTGATGTAAGGTATAGATAGCTTAAGAGAAAAAAGAAAAGGTTTCCTTAGATCTGGCAAAAATAACACTGAAATAAAGAACCAGAAAATTTTCAGATAAAAAGTCATGAAAACATCATCTTCATCAGTTATTTTAGTCCTGTGTAACTAATTCTTGTTCTGCTTGATCTTGGGGCAGCAGTTTCACAGAGCCACCAGTTTCTTCATTAGAGTTTTGGAAATTCTTACCCCATCCAAGGATATAATCTTAAAGTTATCAGAAATCTATAATTGTCAGAGTCCTTTCTGTGAATCTTCTTGAAGAAGAAGCAATTGCAAATGCTTTAGTCTCGAGAAGTATCAAAGTAAAACAATAACTGTCTGTGGATGACAAGACTTAGAACAGCCAGAGATAAAAACCTGAACACATACTAATAACATAGCCATGTAAATATAAGTCATAGAAAGTTAAACATCATTTCATAGTTAATAATGATTTCCATGTAATTTAACATATCAAATAAGCCTAATTAGTTTAATATCTCTCTTTTTGTAAATCCTTTTAGATGTTCCAAGCGCCTTCTGAAACATTCCAAACTGACTTTGAGATCAAAAGATTTAATCTAGAATTTAAACTTTGGGAAGTTTGTCAAAAATGTCAAAGGTTTAAAGCACTTGATTAATCAGGATAGCCAGTCATTACGAAACCACTAAAGCCAAATCCAGAAAAGTTACATAGTTGTTTAAAAAAAGGAAAAACACCCTGGAAGGATCACTTTTCTTAAATAATCAAAAGACCTAATAAAAGACAACATAAAGCACAATAAATTACCTTGATAAAACACAGAATCTCTTTTTTTCCCCTTAGGAAGAACATTTAAAAGGGTAAAGAAAAGCCTTCACATTATCAGACACATACTATAGCAAACTCTACCAATTTAACAGAGAAGACTAAATTGCAGTTTTGCATTAGTGTACCACTAAAGCTAATTTTAATAAAATTTTATAAATAAACCCATCTAATCTTAGCCAGCTTGATCACACAGGAAATTCCTTTTCAAAATTTCTTTTTCACAAACCTTTTATAATCTTTTTATATCCATTTAGTTGTCCTATACTCCTTCTCTTTCTCATTGTGGAATAATCAGTCACTCTACTTTAAGACAAAAATTACTTTCTTATTTCTGGGACTTACCAGTGACGACCTTCAAATGTGCAGTGAGAAACAGAGTGCAAGGGGCTCCGTGGGGCACCTATGCCTATTTGCTCATTGCTTCCAGGGGTCATCACTGGGGGGCGTGGGCTCCTTTGGATCCCACTTCTAACACCAGATCTGTTAAAACATAAACTTAAGTATATTTCTTAAAGAGTTATTCGAGCATTCAGTGATACACAAATTGGGGCAGCACCACACCACAGGTGGCTAGCACTTCTCTTAGAAGGGTAAGGAGGGGAAACTTTTATAATGTGTTTACAAAAGCCATACAAAGAAAACAATTTTGATTGGTTGGAGTGGAAAATCTTAAGTTAGAGGTTAGTTGGCAGTTTCTGACTGATACAGTTTCTAGTTTCATTTTACCGTTTACGTAGGGATTTAAAGTGCCGGAGCCACCCCAGTCTAACGGCCTCCCAATTAGAATTTTGAAATAATTCCTCATGCTGCATTGCTGTCTTACAAGATCATACGACACAGCACCTCTCTACATGACAGACCACCTATGAACAGGCCTTATTAAACATTCCCTCCACCACCTTACGTCAGTGTAACGCCTAAAATCCCGCTGCTCTCCTGCCCTCCCTGATGATGCAGAACCGCACTGCGTTCCACATGACTGCTTGCAGCTATAGAAATGGTCTCAAAGTCACGAGAGGACCTTTTAGCAACCCCTTAAACAACCCAGACCTACCTGTATTTCCTGAAAGCTCCTGTAGACTAAATTTCCAGGGAAACATAATAACTGGCTATGCCATATTTTCCCAACATGAAACACTTGAGGCATAATCTCTGCCCAGCATACAGTCAGCCCTAGCTGCTGATCTCATAACTCTTACTAGAGCTTGCACGCTGGCAAAAGGAAAAACTGTCACTATTTACACTGACCAGATATGCTTTTGGAGTCTGCCATGCTGTTGGCATCATCTGGAAATCCCATGAATTCTTAACCTCTGCCGTCACTCCTATTGCTGATGGGCATATAATTGCTGCCCTATTATGTGCTGCTATGGTCTGAATGTGTCCCCCAAAGTTCATGCCTTGGAAACTTATTTAATCCCCGCTGCAACAATGTTGGGAAGTGTGGCCTAATGGGAGATGTTCAGGTCGTGAGGGCTCCACGCTCATGAATGGATTAATACCACTATAAAAACAGCTTGCAGGGGTGTGTTCACTGGCTTCTGCTCTTCTGCCATGTGAGGACACCACGTTCCTCTCTGGAGGACACAGCAACAAGATGCCATCTTGAATCCAGAGACAGAACCTGCTGGTGCCTTGATCTTGGACTTTTCAGCTTCCAGAACAGTGACAAATAAATTTCCAGTCTTTATAAATTACCCAATTTCAGGTACTCTGTTATAGCCACACAAAATGGACTGAGACACAGGCTATTCATCTCCTTGGAAAAATTACTGTTGTTCCCTAAGCAGTCTGTACTAAAAAGACTGATAATATAGCTCTAGGGAATGATAGTGCTGATACAGCTGCCAAATATGCAGCCGAAAACGAAGCTTTTTTTCCTACACAATTTATAAACCTGTCTTTAGCTGTGACTGATATGACTGTCAGGCAGATGCCCCATAATCTGAAAAAGACAAATGGATACAAAAGGGTGCCAAACAATTCTCAGACAGCTTAAATACTGGGCCCAAACGGACTTCCTGTGGCCCCTTTCTTTCGACCTTTTAGCTTGCACTTATCTCTCATCAGATGGGACATGTGCAGCCAGGGAATGGTTAAGGAACTAAAACATAATTGGTTCTGCCCTGACACCTACAAAACTCATTCCCCAGTGCTCCACTGAAAATCTCACCATGCTAAGTTCTTTTCAGTATGGAGAGCCCTTTCGCCAGCATTTGGAATTTATAAAAAGGCAATCTTAAATCTTTCCATAGTAAGAGGACAAGGGTTCAACATTATTATGCAAACATTGGAAGCACTCCAATAAGTTAGTAATTAAGTGTTTGTTGTACTCCAGAATCACCATGCCCTGGATACACTGAGAGCCCAGTGAGGAGGAGCTTCCGAGAGCATCAGTGAAGAACATGCTTCCGTGCAAAATGCTTGGGGCAAAAAGCATCTAATCTGTACCTTTTAAAGAACAAGGTAAACACTCTTCATCAGATAAGATAAATGAGGCTCAGCATTTTTACTGCACCTACTCCCAGGGATAGGAGATTGGCTTATGGAAATATGGGGAAATGTGCTGAATTTTGTTTTGTTTATTCTTCCCATCTAATCTATTTTCTTCTCTCCCTTTGCGGATCTCTTACCACTCAGTTACTAAACCAATTGTCTCCACAGCCACCAACTCAGCTTTTAATATGCGAAACTTCTAGGGAAGTTTCAGATGAGGGCACATGAAGGGGCTCTGGACAGGCCACCCCAAGATATGCCACCCTGGCATAGTGACTATGGTGAGAGAAAGACACTTGGAAAACAGCAGGTGCAAGATCGCTCTGCTCTGCTTCCTTCTTCTTAAGAGCAAGAGATGAAATTCCCATGTGAGAGATGCCCTCCCTATACCAGAAGGAAAGTATCATTCTTATCAAGGATGGGAAATCTGTACAAACAAACCTTATTAAACTAACCTAGTCACTCACTTCTCTACCCAGTTAACTATCCTAGCCCAAGCCCATTAGCCTTGTCATATTTTCACAGTTTACCACTTTGTCCAACTCAGTATATGAGTGTTCAACTCTAACTGCATCTTTGGGTCTTAATCATTATGCAGGCTCCATACCGTGTGAAACCTGTATTAAATGCATTTGAATGCTTTCTCCTGCTAATCTGTCTTAAGTTAATTCTCAGTTCCAGCCAAAAAACCTTAAAGGGACAGAGGGAAACTTTTGCTTCCCCTACAGTATCTTACTGGTTTTGCTTCTCTGGAGAACCCTAATAAACTGGTGTTGCTTGTATGCCTAGGATACACTGACCTTCACTAGTCAGCAAGAAGCCAGGACAGCCACACCCTCCCGCCAACCCAGCCGACCCAGCCGACCCAAGCCGGGGCTGCTCAGAGCTCCCCAGCTAATCCTCCAAAGTCCCAGGAAGGGAACTCCTCTCATGTCCCTCCTCAGCCCAGAACCCTTCGGCTCCTGCTGTCCTGGAGTGAGTCACTGTGGTAGGCACCTGCTGGGACTAGAAAACATGTTGATATGTGACACTTTTCTCCCTCTGGGGTCCTCCAGAGGACAGTGACCAAAGTTAATTCTCTTTCTGGTTTCTTTTTCCCTCTTTCTGTTTGTGAGGTTCGGTAAACACAGATGGGGTTGAGGGTTCCAGGAAGACACTCTGATTGTGCTTCAGGACCTAAGGTTCCCAGCCCTCTGCCCTGCCTTCCTGCCAAGCCTGACAGTGGAGGGTCCCAGAGCCCCTTCCCAGGAAACACAGTGCTCACAGCGCAGCTGCTTTCTTAGAAATTTTATTGGTCCTGGGGAAAGGCAGGCCAGCAGGCTCTGCCTCCCCCCAGGGTCTCACAGGCCCTCACTGTTTCCCATTGCCGTTGATGGGGCGGTTCACGTGATCAGGGGAGGCCAGGAAGGCCTTGAGCTTGGGCCGGGCACTGAGGCGCGCCACGTAGGCAGACAGCAGGGGAAATGCATTCAGGCAGCCGGGGACGAGGACCTCATGGATCAGCAACAGATCCAGCAGGTTGTAGTCAGCGAAGGAGATCTGCAAGGCAGGGGACCGGGGACTTAGCCAATGGGAGCAGGCTGGAGGCGGGGCTGGGGGAATGGCGGGCAGGGGGCTTGAGGCCATCCCCCAGGTCTGCCCCACTTTGCTGAATGAATGGCTCATACCCGTGTCCATCTGTAAGAGGGTGGTGAGGACAGGGCAGGACAGGGCCAGATGCTCACCTGGTTGCCCACAATGAAGGCCTGGCCTCCCTGGTTCTGGGACAGCAGGGTCTCAAAAGGCTTCAGCTGCCCCGGCAGTGCCTTCACATAGTCATCCTTGCCTGCCTCCTGCCGGAGAGATACCACCGTGCGTCATCCTCCTACCCCCAGCCCCCAGCCCCTGCCCCACCTGAGGCACCCCCCTTCTGTTGGCCACTGGTGAATGGCACGACCCACTGGGCCAGAGACTGGAGCCCCAGACGCCCCTCTGCTCACCACCCCCCCACCCCCACCCCCACACCAGGCTAGTCCCAAATCCTTTCATTTCAGCTGCTAATTCTTTTCCAGTCCATTCCGACTTTCTGTCCCTGCCAGGATCTCTTACTGGATTATTGCAAAACCCTCAGAGCTGGCTCCTCGGGAGGATCCTCCCAGACCTCACATTCAGACAGAGCCCTGCATAGACTCCTCCATGCCCCACTGCCCTCAGGAGAATCCAAACTGGTGGGTTCAAGGCCTTCAGGACCTGGGCCGCTGTTCCCCCATCTCCATCTACACACACACCCGAAGACAGGCATGCACATGGGCATACTCTGCCTCTGCTAAACTGGTCCCAGGTCCTCGAATGTGCTCTGTGTCTGCATATACTTTGCTCTTCTGAAAGTGCCAGCATCTCCTTCCAGAAACTGGCTATAGATCTTCTGCTCCTATGGCTGCTCCAGGAAGCCCACCCCAGGAGATAAGAAACCACCTCTCCCTGGTGTCTCTGTCCTTGCACTCTCCCGCCATTGCCCCCAGGCAGTGAGGGTGAGGGTAGTGTCTTGTCCACAACAGCCCCTGGCCCCCAGCACAGAGCCAGCTCCAGCCCCAGCACCCTGACGAGGGAGGGGTCTGCCAGAGCCATGTGCAGGTGGGGTGAGCATGAGAGGCCCCTTTCTTCCTTCACCCCAGCACCCAGCCACTGGCCGTGCTCACGTAGTTGGTGTAGATGAGGCTGACATATTTGCAGCGCAGGTCCTCCACGCCGTCGTTCACCACGTCCACCAGGGCTGCCTCCCGCTGGTCCTTCCCATATAGCCCTGTGGTCAGGGGGAGCAGACAGTGTGACTGGGCGTGACTGGGCGCCTGATCAACACAGGACCACGGGCTGATCCCCCCCAGGCCACGTGGCTGTCTGTGGGCCACAGCCTGGGAGGAGGGCTGAGCCTGACACACAGTAGGTGCTCAGAGCTAGGTGAGAGGAGCCTGGCACAGGGCAGGGCTGCAGGCAGATCTGGGCTGTGTCTCTGCTTCCCCAGCTGCAGAGGGCCACATGGCAGCTCCACCTAAACAGAAGGAGCCCAGAGGCAGATGCCAACCCACCCCTGCCCTGGCAGCCAGGCCTCAGGACTCACCGAGGGAGCGCCCCAGGTGACGCAGCATGGCATTGGACTGGTACAGGGTGAGGTCTCCATCCTGGAACTTGGGGAGCTGCCCATACAGCTGGGGGGAGGCACGGCTCCATGAGGGACACTGAGCCTGGCTGCCTCCACCCTAGTCCTGCCCCCCAAGGCCCAGCCCCCACCCCTTGCCCGGACATGGTCACTCACGCAGGAGGCCTTGAGTGAGCCCTGCTGCCAGGTCTCTGCCGTCACCACCTCCTCCTTCCAGCTCTGACCCTGGTCCGCCAGTAGCATGCGCAGGGCCTCGCAGCGCCCTGATGTGAGGGGACAGGATAGGGGCATGGGGACTCCAGGAGAGACCCAGCCTCACAGCGACCTGAGGAGGGGTCAGGAGGGTGGGGAGGGGACATGGGAACAGAGACTCCACCGAAGATTTAACAAAATACTGGGAAGGGATCGGACACGGTGGAAGAGCTGAACACAGGGAAGGAGGCCCGGGCTTGTAGCCACAGGACGGAGGGTTGGGGGCTGGGGTCTCCCCGGGGTGGGTGAGGGACCATGGGCTGCAGCCTCCACCCCTGCCTCCCCTCCCTCCCAGGCTCAGGCTCCAACCTCGAACGGGGAAGTAGACGATGGTGTAGGGCGGCACTGCGGCGGACAAAGAACAGTCTGTTAGCGCCTGCGGAGCGCATCCTGGCCGAGGACGCACCGCCCGCCCTCCCTGGGTCCCCTCCCTGCTCCGGGCGCTCCCGGCCCCCTGAGCGCCTCTAACTCGGCGCCGGGGACGTCCAGGGCTCCCCGGTATCCCCGTCCCGGCCCCGGGGGGAGGGTGTGGGGACGCGGGCCGGGCCGCGCGGACTCACTGGTGCTGCGCAGGCGGCGGAGCTCTGGCGCAGACCCCGCGGCTCGCGCCTTATATGGGTGGTCCCGCCCCGCTCCGCCCCCGGTGCTGAGTCACCGCGCCCGCCGCCGCCCAGATCCCGCCGCGCCTCGGCGGCGCAAGGGCGCCCGCAGCGACTGCAGGCGGGAGATCCCGTCCGCCCCAGGTGCCGGCCGGGCCTGGGAATGGACCGTCACGGGCGGAGGGACGCGAGCACAGGCGTCCAAAGTTACTGCGTGCAGGGACATCGCGGGAAAAGACAGTAGCCCCGAGCGCACCGTGCAGGGGCTGATACACCTTAGCAGGGGAAGGGCAGGGTGTGCAGCCGCTCAGAGGAGAGCAAATGAGCCCTTGGGGGAATCGGTGGAACACAGGGCGGTGGCGGGCGGGACAGTCCGCTGTGCTGGGGCGCACTTGTCTCTTCTCCTGCTACTCCCGGGAGGCGATGGGCAGCCGGGCCTTTCGCAAGAACCGTCTTTACACAGATGCGCGGAGTTGGAGGAAGCCGCTCGCTGCGTTTGCTGGTTTTTAAGTGCTTCTAACGTCTACATAGCGGTTCTCCAAGATACCACCCATCCCCCCCACACCGCCACACAACCCTTTCACACACTCACTGTCCCGCGCTCAAACACACACACACGTGCTGTCATACACGCACAACTTACTGCAATTCTCACCAGTTCACACTGTCACACACACACACAGGGACCCGTGGTCTCACCAAGCAGCACGTGGCCTCCTCCGGGCCCTCCAGGGCCTGCCAGGTGTAGCCAGACCTGCCGCGCTGCCGCCGGCTGCGGCTCCTCCTGCCCCGCCTTTCTCTCCTCAGGGTCTTTGCTATGCAGGCTGGGGCCTGGGTCTGGGCTGGTAAAGGTGAGGGGCTTTCCACGGCCGCTGTCCCCCCTCCACTGCCCCCACACACACCTGTCCGCCACTGCCCTGACTGGGCCTCTATGGCCTTCTCACCTCTCTCACTGTGACCTGGTCAGACTAGCCGGACTCAGCCTCCTGTGAGCGCTGGGGTGTGCGGAGCATTTCCCGCCCCCCCTGCGCTCCCCACGCGCCATTCCTGTGCCCTGCGGGCCATGGATGTTTCCGTGGTCATGGAAACTTGTCCAGTCCCCCTCTCCTTCCACAGCGCGGTCCCAGGGTGGTCCTGGGCCATTCTTCCTGGTGTGCTGGCCTGGAGGTGCTTATGCCTGGGGGGAGGGGACACATTAGTGCGCTCCTGGTTCCTAGCCCATTATTATCTCTGGTTTGGGCAGGGTCCCCCTCTTATTTGTATGTGTGTGCTTACGTGTTCCCTTTATCTTCACACTCCGCTGGCACTTCCTGCAGGTGGTGAGTTTGTTGGGCTGTGCGCCCTCAGTGCAACTGCTGCGCTTCAGGTATGGAACACTGGGCTTGCAAAAACAGAGCCAGCTGGCCCTCCCGAAGGGCTGCACCAGCCCATGCCACGCTCCCCGCTGCCGTGGGACTCTCTCTGGCCCCACATCCCCTCCACCTAGAATTGCTAAGGATTTTGATCCTCTCTGCCGGTGCTCATTGGATTTTGTTTTCTGCTTCTGGAAATTGTTATCTTTGTACCATTTTCTTTGGCTTTGCTGTCTCCTTTCTGTTGATCTGCAGGAGATCTTCATTTATTCTAGGCACTAATTTCTTATTGGCTTTAATGTTACAATCACCTTCTCCTATTCTGTCAACTCTCTCTTAACTTTGCCCAAAGTGTATTGTTTTCAGTATTTTAATTTAATTTTCTAGTGGAAAATTTACGTATCTCCCTCACCCTTTCCTTTAGGTTAGTGTGACAGTTTTCCATAATAAACTACTTAAAGAGAACTTTGGTCAGAAATGGAATGAAATAGCAAAAAAAAAAAAAAAAAAAGTCACTGCTGCTTTTAAAAACCAACACTTTCACCAGTTTTATACTCAAGCAAAACTGCGCAATATTTGCACGACATGTGTTTGCAGTGTTTCCTTGGGGCTGGCTTTCCGCACCGTCCAATGGCAGATCGGCCACCGTTTGTCCTGCTGGATGGCAGAGGTTCACTCAACTTCACATTATCTGGAGGCCCTGGATACAAGACTTTAGGGTCTTGAAATCCCAAATTGTCATGGCTCCATCGATGTCAGTAGTGCAAAATTTTCCACAATCTTGTCTGTTCACCTCGTAAATAGCCACTTGAGTGATGCTATTCTGGAGCAGCGTCTCCAAGACTGTATTGTGGTCCTCGGTTGTGGCCCTCTTGTCCATGTTGTGCTGGATGCTCTGTTTTGGGACATCTACCTTGGAGACAAAGGTCAAGCAGCCACGGTCATCACAGTTAAAGAGCGCTGGGCAGCAGTCATGGCCAGCAGCCACACACTATTCTCTGAAACAAATGATACTCTCAGGAGTGGTAGGAACTCTGCCACTGTTCCAGAGTTGAGACCTGCATGCCTTTTGGGGCATCAGCAACAGATATGGTGCTGTGGTGACTGGCCCAGGCCAGGAGGCTCCCACTGGCGGAGAAGCTGACCCCACGGACCCAGCCGCCTGTGCCACTGCCCCCAAACTCTGACATCAGCTGACCAAAAGGCATCTTGCTGCCTCAGGGCGTACTGGCTGGCTTTTTATCCCTTCTTTAATATAGGCAGAAAACACTCTGCATTTGAAGTCACATGATCCTGCTGCCAGCAAAACATTGTTGAGATGCCAGTCCAAGCTGAGGACTGTGGAGCCAATGGGCTTTTTATTTTTTATTTATTTATTTTTTAATATAAGAGACAGAAGTTTATTTGTCACTTTATACCGGATCATTCCTATACAAGTCACAGTAACATAATCTTAGTCTCATTGTACTCATCTGTAAAATTTGAATAAAAATATTTATGTTTTAGGATTCCAGTAATTTTTTCTTTTCTTTTTTTTTTATTCTTATTTCAGCATATTGTGGGGGTACAAAAGTTTAGGTTACGTATATTGCCCTTGCCCCCACCCATGGGCTTTTTAATGTGCTTGCTCACCCACCAGTCATTTCAGACTCCACGAAAGAGACAGAAGTGAGCCATGCTCCACGTCCCACGGCAAATTTGTCCGCCAGGGGGCACCACTTCACAAAAGTGGCTGCGCAATTAATTCTCAGGGTCACCAGGGTTGGCTTGCAGACACGGCATTGCGGTCAGCCCCACAGGGGACCATGTGGTCGCTCTTGGGAGCCCACTCAATACCTGTGATGTGTCCGTTGCGCTCCTTGAGTTCATGAGCCTTCGCCCACCGGCTCCCCTTTTCTTACAGATGTGCACGTCGTGATTGTTGGGGCTAAGGGCGATTTGAGTGCGATTCCTGTTCCCGGCACGACAGGTCTAGTAAAAACCAATGCAGGGACATTATTCTTAGTGTTTTCAAAGAACAGAAAGCTGGGGTGGGGCCGGTCCGGACGGGATCAGAGCGGAGAATTCGCGGACTTGGGTCAGTGGACATGAACAGGCTCGGCGGGCGCAGGCGGAGGGCCAAAGTATCTTTCATTAAATAAATGTCCTTCATTTTAGTGTAGTCAAATCCATGAAGGGTTTTTGTTTGTTTTTTTCTGTAGGGGAGGGTTGGTGCTTCTGTTTTGTGCTTTTGAAACTTCATTTAAAAGCCGTTTGTTACTGCGCTGGGTCACAACAACATTCTCCTATGTTGTCTTCTGTTAACTTTGTCTTTTTATCTTCACATTTACATTAATCCGTGTAGAGGCCACTCTTGCATGTGCTGTTAGGTAGGAATCCAGTTTTATTTTCCTCCAAACAAAGAGCTGTCTTCTCCAGCACCATCTACAGAGCATCTGTTTTATCCCATGCTAAGTTCCCATAGATAACCGGGTCTGCTGGTTCTCTGTCCTCTGTGTCTGTTTGTTCTTGTGCCAATACCACAGCTTTTTATTACTATGGCTTTATAAATTTGGTAGGGGAAAAGTACACCCTCTAGCCTTTTTTTTTCCCTGACATTTTCTTATTTTGGATCTTTTTTCATTTCCTGAGAAAATCTAACTGGGATTTTGATTAGGATTGTATTACATTGAGAGATTTACTTGGAGGGGATGCACATCTTTATAACATTCCCTACCCTACGTGACGGTATATTTCTCTCTTTATTCAGAGCCTCCTCTCTAGTCTTTATTTAAGTTTTCTACCAAGAGGTCTACATAACCTTTTATTTATTTAATTTTTTAGAGACAGGGTCTCGCTCTGTCACCCAGGCTGGAGTGCAGTGGCGTCATCACAGCTCACTGTAGCCTTGAACTCCTGGGCTCAAGCAATCCTCCTGCCTCAGCCTCCTGAGTAGCTGGGGTTACAGGTGCATGCCACCATCCCCAGCTTATTCTTCCATGTTCTAGGGACTCTGTGTCTTGCTGCTGTGAATAACATTAATATCTTCTTTTAGCTGGATATTGGAGATGTAGAGAAGTGCTAGGAATACTATTGGTTTCCTAGGTTTGTGTCCAGTAATGTTGCTGATTTTGCTTCTAACAAATGGTTATTCTGTTGATTCCAGTGGCCCTTCTAGATAAATGATCACATCATCTGCAAATAATGAGAATGTCATCTCCTCCCTTCTAATCCTTACAGCTTTTCTTTGTTTTTTCTTTCTTTATCACACAGACAAGGACCTCCTGTACTACATGAAATAGTAGTGTCTTGTTTCTGATCTCAAAGGGGCCTCGAGCATGAAGGAAGAATGGGGATTCCTATAGTCTCGCCGACCCTCTCCCAGCTCTGGCTGGTGGCAGAGACTTTTGGCATGGAAACTGTGTCAAGTTCAAGAAGCTCCCTTCTCCTAGTTTCCTAAGACTTTGTATCGGAAATAGGTAACAAATCTTACCAAATGCTTTTTCTACATTACTTGATGTTAATGACATGCTGTTTCTCCTTTATTTTTACTCGTGTGGAGAATTATATTGATACATTTTCTGATGAATTCATGGAATAAACCCAGCTTGATTATGATGTATTATTTTTAATACGGTCTCCTGCATTTTGTGTGGGACTTTCCCATCTGTGCTCACGATTGAAAAAGAGCATGTAATTTTCTTGTTTTGTCCTTATCTGGCTTAGAAATCCAAATTTACTACCTTCATAAAAATGTCTGGGAAACTTTTCCTTGATTCTATTATCTGAAATAACTTGCCAAAAAAGTTAGAAGTTATTCACATCTGCTCCTTTTCCTTGATGAGTTTTGTCCAAAATTCTACTGTCGTATGAAGAACCAGCTTTGGGTTTTACGAATTTCACTGTTGTGCCTTGGTCCTTGTTTGCTGTTCACCTCTTGTCTTTCCGATCCGTTGTTTCTTACAATTCACTCTGTTATTCTTTTCCTGACTTTGTGATTTCAATGATTTGCTCACTTATTTTTAGCCATTTTTATTTCCTGATAAATATATACGTATGTATTTTTTCAATCCCATCCTAAAGATGAGACTGATAAATATATTTAAAGTGATAAATTTTCCTCAAACTACCATTTAGCTGTGTTCCACTCTTTCCACATATAGCATTTTTATTCATTCAGATATAAATGTTTTTAAATTCTCTTCATGGGTTCCTCATTAACTCAAAGAACATTCAATGGTATATTATTTAATTTCTAAACATGGAATCTTTAAGCTATCCTGGTTTGAATCATTGTAATTCTTAGATAATTTGTATTAACTTCAACTGGGAATATTTATTCTATCCTTTTTGTCTTTAATTTCTAATTTTATTACATTATGGTCACAGAACATACTTGATCTCACATTTATCTGTTGTAACTTATTGAGGCTTTATTTGTGGCCAAGCTCCTGGCTTGTTTTGGAACTGTTCAGAGGTACTCCAAAAGAAAGCTTATTCTCGTTGGGTGTAGATCATTGTTCGTGTCTTTGACGTTAGTATTTAATGCTCTGGTGCATGTGTTCTGTCAGTATATGAGACAGGTATGGGGTTATTGTCATTTTGTCTACATGTCCCTACAGTACTCCCACTTGCTACTTGCTCTCATCGGAAGCTGTATTGTTATAACTTCATTGTTTGCCCATTGTGATTTTTACCCTTAAATTATATATTTTTCATATGTTGAGATTCCTACCCTGGCTTTCTTTTTGTTCACATTCACTGAGAGTACCTTTTCCTATCCTTTTATTTTTTATATGTCTGTGCCTTTTAAAAATTGAGGTGATTATATTCAGTGGACGATATGATGCATTTTGAAAAGCGTGTGCACTGGTGGAAACAGCAGCTGGTCGAGATGCAGAGGAAGCCGACCGCCTCAACGGGCCCCGTGGCCCGGGCCAGTCCCTCCCCACCCTTCCAGGCAACCACCGTCTTCAGGTCTAGCACCATAGGTTTGTTTTGCCTCTTCTTGAATTTCCTGGAAATGCAATCATACAGTGAATACTCTTGTGTCTAGCTTCCTTCACCCAACATGTTTTTGTTAACTTTTTAAAAAATTTAGGTATGATTTGCATTTAGTAAAATTTACCATTTTAGTGTTTGGTTCATGAGTTTGACAAAAACCATCATTATGGCCAGGCCCAGTGGCTCACACCTGTAATCCCAGCACTCTGGAAGGCCAGGGCGGGAGGATTGCTTGGGGCTAGGAGTTTGAGACCAGGCTGGACAACATAGCAAGACCCCATCCCTACAAAAAATAAAAAAATTAGCCAGGCTTGGTGGCACATGCCTGTAGTCCCAGCTACTTGGGAGGCTGAGTTGGGAGGATTGCTTGAGTCCAGGAGTTGGAGGCTGCAGTGAACTATGATCAGGCCACTACACTCCAGCCTGGACAACAAAGTAAGACCCATCTCTAAAAAAGACCAAAAAAAAAAAAAAAGCCATCGTTACAATCAAGATAGAGAACATTTCCATCGTCGTCCAAAGTTCCCTTGTGTCCCTGTATAGTCAGCCCCTCTCCCACCTGTGGCTCTGGCAACCACTCATCTGCTTTCTTTTCTGACAGTTTTGTCTTTCCAGAATGTCATTGAAATGGAATGATACTGTAGGCCGGGTGCGGTGGGTCACGCCTGTAATCCTAGCACTCTGGGAGGCCGAGGCGGGTGGATCGCTCAAGGTCAGGAGTTCGAGACCAGCCTGAGCAAGAGCTAAACCCTGTCTCTACTAAAAATAGAAAGAAATTATCTGGCCAACTAAAAATATAGAAAAAATTAGCCGGGCATGGTGGCGCATGCCTGTAGTCCCAGCTACTCGGGAGGCTCAGGCAGGAGGATCGCTTAAGCCCAGGAGTTTGAGGTTGCTGTGAGCTAGGCTGACGCCACAGCACTCACTCTAGCCCGGGCAACAGAGCAAGACTCTGTCTCAAAAAAAAAAAAAAAAAAGAAAGAAATGGAATGATACTGTACGTAGCATTTTGAGTCTCTCTTCTCTCACTTGGCATAATGTCCTGCTGTGCATCAGCAGTCTTTTGCTTTTTGTAGCTGAATTGTATTCCATTGTGTGGATGAACCGCAGCTTGTATCCACTGGCCAACTGAAGGGCCTTTGGGTTCTTGGCAACTATGCGTAAAGCTGCCTTAAACATTTGCATATGGGTTGTTATGTGAACATAAATTTTCATTGTCTTGGATAAATACTCAACAGAAAGATTGCTGGGTCATGTGGTAAGTGCACATTTAACCTTACAAGACGTTCCCAAACTGTTTTCCAAAGCAGCTGTACATTTTACGTTCCCACCAGCGGTGGATAACAGTTCCAGTTACCCTCCGTTCTCACCAGCTTTTCCTCTAGCCGTTCTAACAGGTTTATAGTGTTAACTCATTGTGGTTTTAATTTGCTTTTCTCAAATGACTAATGATGTTGAGCTTTTCATGTGTTTATTTCCCATAGAGATATCTTCTTTGCTGAAGTGTCTGTTCCAATCTTTGCCCATTTAAACTGAATTATTTTCTTACTGAGTTTTGAGAATTCTTCATACACTCTGGATATAAATCCTTCATCAGCTATGGTTTTTGCAAATATTTCCTTCCAGTCTATGGCTTGTCTTTTCATTTTCTTAACAGAGTTTTTTGAAAAGCACAAGTTTTTAATTTGGATGAAGTAATATGTATTACATTTTACATTTCATGGATCATGTTTTTGGTGTCATATTTAAGAAATCTTTGCCTGACCCAAGGGAGAAAAAGATTTATTTTATGTTTTCTTCTAAAACTTTTATACTTTGTGCAGTGAGCTATGATCACACCACTGCACTCTGGCCTGGGCGACAAGCGAGATCCTGTCTCAAAAATAAATAAATAAATATTTTTAAAATTAAAAAAAAAATTTTATACTTTGGAGTTTTACATTTATGTCTGTGATCATTTTGAATTTTATACATGATGCCAATTGTGGGTTGAGGTGCCCTTTTTTGCCTGTGGATTTCCATGCAGTTGCTCCAGCGGCATTTGTTGAAAGGACGACCTTTTCTTCATGACTGGCCTTTGCAGTTTTATCGAAAACCACTCACTGTGTATGTGTGGGTCTACTTCTGCACCTGCGGTTCTGTTCCGGTGACCTAAGTGTCTGTGCTTTCAAGAATACCACACTATAATTACTTCTGTAGTCTACGACATCTTAAAATCAGGCAATGAGAATCCCGTAACTTTACTCTTTTTCAAATTGTTCTGATTATTTTGGTTTCTTTGTTTTCCATATAAATATTGGAATCAGTTTGGGATTCTGATTGGAATGACACAATCTCTAGCACAATTTAGGGAAAATTGACATCTTAATAATATTGGTACATCTCTCCATTTATTTAGGTCTTCTTTAATTTCTCTCAGCAGTATTTTGTAGTTTTTCAGAGTACAGATCTTGCATATGTTTCATTAAATTTATCTGTAAGTAGTTCATGGTTTTTGATGCTATTATAAATGACATGTTTTAAATTTTATTTTCATCTTGTTTTGCTAGTATACTCTACAACAATTGATTTTTTATATTGACTCTGTATTACATGACCTTTTATAATTCACTTGTTAATTCTAGTAATTATAACTTCTTTAAAATTTGGGGCCGGGCGAGGGGCTCACGCCTGTAATCCTAGCACTCTGGGAGGCCGAGGCAGGAGGATCGCTTGCAGGTCAGGAGTTCAAGACCAGCCTGAGCAAGAGCGAGACCCTGTCTCTACTGAAAAATAGAAAGAAATTAACTGGACAACTAAAAATATATATAGAAAATTTAGCTGGGCATGGTGGCGCATGCCTGTAGTCCCACCTACTCGGGAGGCTGAGGCAGGAGGATTGCTTGAGCCCAGGAGTTTGAGGTTGCTGTGAGCTAGGCTGACGCCACGGCACTCACTCTAGCCCAGGCAACAGAGTGAGACTCTGTCTCAAAAAAAAAAATTTGGAATTGTTTTAAAAATTTCATTTATAATCTTTATTGCTAGCATATAGACTGACAATTGATTTTAGTATATTTTATGGCCTATAATATGTGACTTTGCTGTACTCACTTATTAGTTCTAGTTGTTTTATAAATTCTGTAGAATTCCCACATAAATAATCATGTCATCTGTAAATGGAGACAGCTTTTTTTTTTATTTTAAATGCATGTGGAATAAACTGGATTTATGTTCACCAATCCTATTTCCTTTTTCTGAGCATTCCAGAAAACTACATTTCACAGACTCCCTTGCAATTAGGTTGAGGCCATGTGACTGGGCTCTGGACAATGTAATGTAGGCAAAATTGATGTATGCCACTTCTCATGGCTATAAAATGTCCCATACAGTCCTCCTTGATGCTTGTCACCCTCTTTATTCTTTGGCTTGGAGACTGGTAGAAGACCCCAAGAAAGCCCCAAAGAATAGCAAAACCACAGATAGAAAAAACTTGGATTCCTGAGTCAGTGCCTAGAGAAGAGTTACACAGGAGTACAGCTCAATCTGCATTAGATTTCGATGTGAGAGAAATAAATATCTGTTGTTTATAAGCCATTCTGTCTATGGTAAAAAAAAAAAAAAAGATTTTGATGTGAATGATAGAGAAACTTATATTTTGTTAAGCCACAGAGATTTCAGTGTTTATTTGCTGCCACAACATAGACTAGCTTACTTGACAAATACTAAGGGTTTCTTGAAACATTGTTATTGTATCTTAACACATTGACTGCCATGTGAGTTGTATTTAACTCAGGCTAGTTTTGTTCCCAGGGCCATGTGAAGCAAAACCCTGCAGTTGGTTCGTGAAAATCTTACTTGTTGATGTTCTTATTCTTACAATTAAAATTGACAATTTAATTCTAAAAACGTGGATTGTGTTGCATATAACTCACAAACAGAAAACAATAAAAAACAACAAATTAGAAAGGATTATCTTGTTTTAATAAAATACCATGGCCCCAGGGAAAAATTTTTTTTTCTAGTGTGGCAGTCAATATGTTAATGAAAAAAAAAAAATCTAACTTGACATTCTCTGTTTCAGTTGGAAGGATTTAACCTATTTACATTTATTGTGATTAGTGTTGCATTAGGATTTAGTTCTATCATCTTATTTTCCTTGATTTTTCCCCCATTCCTGCTTTCTGTTGGATGGATCAAATTTTCTTCTACTCATTCTAATTTTGTTCTTATGATAGTTGCTCTTAACCTAAGAGACTTGGCAAGGGGAAGATATGAATATCGATAAGTTTAAGAAATCAATAGGGTATATAAACTTACCAATATCTGTACCTTCCCCATACCAAGACTCTTAGTCCATCTTCCTCCCATAATTTTGATCTTATCTAGAACTTTAATTCTGGATTATAATAGATACATGGATGCTTTCTTTTCTTCAGTAGTAGCTTTTTTAAAAGACAACAAAAAACTTTACGAAGTTATTTGGTCATCCTTGCTTCCACGTGTCCTGTGGCATCTCTTGTATGTTTCTGTTCTTATTTGAGCACTTTTTCCCAAAGCATTTTCCCATGAAGTTTCACGTGACAAACCTTCCGAGGCCTCACATGCTCGAGCATATTGTCATTACCCCCTCACATTTTGTTGTTGTTGTCTTGCTTCATCTTCACCCATTCAGAGAACACCCTTACATTTACATACCAATTTGCTGGATTTAAAATTCCGGTTCAAAGTTTTTTTCCTTCAGCGTTGAAAAAATATTGTTATGTAAGCTGCCTGCATTCGCTGTTTCCGTTGAGAAGTCTGATGTCAAATGGAAGCTTGTTCTTCTGTAAGTGATCTGTTCTTCCTCTCTGGAAGCAGTTTACAAGATCTTCCCACCTTGGACAGTCTTCAATTTCGCTCTAATTGTCCAGGTTTGGTGCTCTTGCTTTGCCAAACTCTCCGGCTGGTCTGGCACTGTCAGACCTTTTGGCCTGAGTTGGATCATCTTTATTCAGTTTGGAGAAATGTATCTCCGTTATTTCTACTGATATTTCTTCTTCTCCATCTTTATTTTCTCTTCTGGGACTTGTGTTATCCAGATAATGGCCCTTCTGGGCTGTCCTGTCATTGCACGGTCATGTGTTTTTCTGGTTTTTCTTTGCTGAGTATCCCAGCAGATCTCTCCACTCAGCATCTCATCCGCCAGTTGTACAACTCAGATGACTCATCTCAGCGCTTACTGGCTTTTTCAGTTATTGTTCTCATGCCTACTATTTCTTCTTGGGTTTTTTTTTTTTTTTTTTTTTTTGCTGGGGAACTTCCTATTGCCAGTAACTTTTCTTATACCCTTGTGTGTTTCTATTATGTGTATTCTGTGTGGTCTGTGTGGTCCACTAGTTCTGCATCATATGATATCACTTGTCCCCTGAGATGTCACCCTTGGGACCTGTGAGCTTGTGCCCCCTGGTGTAATTGGTCATTCTCTTTCGTAATACACCAGCCTCAAGGAGAGGGAAGGAGTTACCCCCAGGCACTGCCAGGCCATTGCCAATCCCTCTCCCCTTTGGTGTCACTCTGCAAGCAGCATCTGCGCTCAGAGCTTCCCCTTCAGACCCTTGGGGAGCAGCACTGTGGGAGGTGGCTCCCCAAGTTCTAAGGTGCTGGGCCTGGGGGCTTGCAGGGCAAGTGTGGACGAGAGGAAGCCCACAGCCCGTCAGTGTCCCTCTTCTCCCCTGTGTCTCACCCCAGCAGAGTCTTTGCAACCCTGATACGCTTGAGTGAAGCCTGCACTAGGGCTGGTGTTGAGCAATGACAGCCCCTCGAACACTCCAGAGGGCTAAGAACCAAATACAAACTACTTCCCTCTCACATCCTTTTATTGCCACCTCCAGCCACACTCACCCTCCAGCCACACACACATCTACACGCACAGATACGCACGCGCCTACACACATCCCTATACACTCACTCACTTAGGTTCAAAACAGCCATCAGTCTCCAGGAAGAGGTACGTCTCACTTTTTTGTTTAATTTTGTTTTTTCCTGAAATCTCTGTTTCTCTCTGCAGTTTCTCCTGTATTCCTACCAGAGAGGGAGCTGACAGTGTGTGCCACTTCACCATCTAATCCAAAGGTCGGGACACTATGGACCACAGCTCATCACCTGCTTTTGCCAATAAAGTTTTATTGGAACCCGGTCAAACTCATTTATTACATGTTATCTGTGTTTGCTATTTTGCTACAATGGCAACAATGAGTGATTGCAACAGAGGCTATGTGGTCCTCAAAGCTTAAAATATTTGCTGTCTGCCTTTTACAGAAAAAATTTGCTGACCTCTGACCTAGACCAAGGTCCTGAACCCCAACTCTGGGAGACACTAGACTTCCAATGCCATCTATTCTACCTTCCCCAAGAGAGCTGCTATGGCGTGCTCCATAGCAACACCCTCCATAGCAACGCCCTCCATAGCAACACCATCTCCCCCTTGCAATGCCCAACACCTCTCTGACCTCCAGCGTCACATGAGGATTCCAAGCCAGGGTGAAAGCCCCTGGGAAGCTCCAGAAATGTGCCGTGAGGGCGCGCGGGGCATCCGGTGAAGCTCCCTTACCACCTTGGAGAAGATGGAGCCACTTATTGAGTGGTGCAAGCAGGTGGAGTTGTTTTTCTTCCCACCCTCATCATCAAACATGCTTCTTTAAAGGAATCCTTCTCTCCCCTGGAAGAAATGAACGGCAGATCCTATTGCTTAGCAATCACTCTGAAGTCATGAAAGGTCTTCCAGGCACCTGGATAGCTCTGAAGGTCTAGTCCAGCACAACCTTCAAAGTTTTGAACTCTCACTCCACGTGGAGCTTCTCCCTCCCCCTGCTTGGGTTAGATGCTGGCTTGGAAGCCTGGATTGGAGGCAGGTGGCATTTTCCACCATCCTCTAGCTCCTCTCCACTCACCACCTCTAAGGGCAAGGTTTAGGGGCCAGGGGACAAGGGGGAAAGTGTTGTCCTGTGTGGGTGGCTCAGTTGGGCCCTGGCAACAGTGCCCTCCGAAGGGAGGATGCGCAATCACTGGTTTTCTCATGGGAGGGCTTTTGTGAGATCCTTGGAAACACACACACACACACACACACACACATGAATCCTCCTCTTGACACAGCACTGAAAGCTCCACCTGGGCACTGAAAGCTCCCCTCAGCCCCTGGGCTTCAGTGCTTTCCTGCTCTCTGCTAGAGTTGCCCTCCTGGTGGTTCTCTTGGGCAAAGACCCTTTGAAGAAACTCCAAGGTAGCTCCCTCCACATCTGGCACTTGGGAAACATATCCCTTTGTCCCACTATCACCTGCTGTGCACCCTAACTTGCTCTGCTCTCACCAGGTGGCCACTCCAGGAAATCTGTCTCCTTTAGAATTCCCATTACATTTAGACACCAGTCCCAGTACTCCCCGAACAGTAGAACTAGTCCAGGGACGTTCCTGGACACTGCTGTATAAGAAACCCGGAGAGCAAATGGTCTAGGAAAGGAGGGAGAAAGTCCCACAGGGAAGCTTCTGAGGAGAGGTAGGCAAAATAGAATACATGACTGGGTGGAATGTTGAAATAAACGAAGATAGGATGTATATAAGTAAAGCAAGAAAAAAAGAGAGGCAGTTATAAACTGAAAAAATAAAAAGCTATACAGCAAAGGCACTGTAACAACACTTACACTCTTCTGGGAATGATTCATGTCACAACAATGTGTCTATTGATTTTTTGACTTTTAGAATCAACTTATAAACAAAGCACAGAAGTCTTAATTATGGTTATCAAATAAATTATCATTTTTCAACACTGACTGCATAAAGGAGTTGATGACAGAAGTTGAGAAATGGAAACTAAAAGGAGAAGTGGTTGTGCAAAGATCTTCACCTTACAAAGTAGAGACTTATGACATAAAGTCTGTAGTTTACAACATGAGAGTTTTTTTAGAGTTCCAAAGGAAATAATACTATAAAAATATGGAGGGTAATGTGGATACTGGGGTCTCAGTTACAGTAACTAATAGAGGAACTAAAAATAGTACTAAGCTACATTGGGCGGCGGGTAGTAGCAAGTATGAGCTACATTCTCACCTGTCAAGCAGGAAGTCAGCAGGTAATATCCAAAACTGATGGGTCAAGAAATGGCAGTAAAGAGGAAACCACCACCAGAACCAGATATAGGAGTTAAAGCCAGGCGTGGTGGCTCACGCCTATAATCCCAGTGCTTTGGGAGGCTGAGGCAGGAGGATTGCTTGAGCCCAGGGGTTTGAGACCAGTCTGGGCAACATACCTAGACCCTGTCTACAAAAAATTTAAAAATTAGCCAGGCATGGTGGCTCGAGCCGGTAGTCTCAGTTGCTCAGGAGGATGAGGCAGGAGGATCCCTTGAGCCCAGGAGTTCAAGGCTGCAGTGAGCTAAGATTGGGCCACTGCTCTCCAGCCTGGGTGACAGAGTGAGACCATCTCTAAAATTAAAAAAAAGAGTTAAAGTGTTTGCCTCTGGGCATGGGATGGGAGGATGGAGTAGCGCAGGGAGCATTTCTACTCATTAGCTCTTCCGTATCATTTAATTTTTAAAAATTATGCTCTAATATTATTTTGCTAAAATGGTTCTAATGTTCTAAGAGCTTCTACTGTATTATTTACACAGCTGGGCTGTCTCAGAGGCATTGGCTGGACTCCGCAGCCTATAATGAGTGAAAGGACAGTCCCCAGGGTTCTTCCCTGGGCTCTGGCCCTCGAGTTCCCAGGGTTTGCTTCCCTCCTGAGGCCCCTGGAGGCTGAGTGTGGAAGCAGGTGGCTCCTCCTAGCTGCAGCAGGCTGTGTCCCCGTCACGATTTACATCTTTAGGCCACGCGGTGGGCGCAGCCTAGTTCTCATGTCCTCTCCTGCCCGCTGCCCTAGATGTCCAGTCTTCCTCCAGGCTCTCCAGGCTGGGGGGCTGTACCCTGCAGCCACACCAGTTGTGACCAGGTCATTGTCCTGGCCACCCAGTGTCCCATTCATCCACTCCAGTTGTCAGTGGTCAGATGTCAGTGCCATGGACAGGACTCTGGCCAGAGCCCTGTGATCACTACCCCCAGCTCTACGCTGCCCCCAGCATGTCCTTCCTCTGCCTCACCCAACGTCAGCCCAGCACTGGACAGCTGGCACCTCCCATGGGCAGAGCTTCAGGGGGAGACTCAGGGGGTGGGTGGCAACCCCAAATCAGCATCACTCCCTCCAGTGTTCTTGAAGCCCTTGAGAGCCCCAAATTGTTCTGCTGGCTCCTGGGGAAGGGCTCAGCAGCCCACAGTGGAGCAAGGGAAGGGAGCCCCAGTGGCCTAGTGAGGACTGGCCTGTTACGAGGCCAGGACGGGTAGGGAAGAGGTGCAGCTACCTGTGGCTGCCCTGGGCATCTGGTAGACCACGGTTGTGGGTTCATACTTCCCTGAAAGTTGGTGGTGACAGCCCATTTCAGGGCTGGGAGCTCCACTCTGTGCATGAAGTGCTATTTCCCACGAGCAGGTAGACCGGTGCTGGTTGAAGCCCCTGGCCTCTGTCCCTTTCTCGGGGGTGATCCAGTGCTGCTCTGTGCCCACCAGTCTGCCATGTGCAGCCTGACCAAGGCCTCAGGCTCCGGGCAGCAAGGCTAAGCCGGGCCCTGACCGCCCAGCTCACAGGCACAGGGAGCAGCTCCGGCTCCAGCCCAGCACTTTCCGGGGCACCAGAGGGCAGCTGGGCGCATGGGGGCTGGATCTCTGGGCTTTGGGGACTTGTTCACGCCATTTGTGGCATCCCAGCCAAACTCGATAGCCTGTGTGAGCTCATTTAGTGGTTTAGTGCTCAGAGTAATCCTCTCCAAAGCTCCCGGAGGAGCTCCAAGCCCCAGAAGGCTTTCATCCTCCGTCAGCGCTGGAGCAGGGCCAGTGGGTGGCAGCCAGCCTCTTCCAGGCTGCGGTCTGTGCTCCGGGGAGAGGGGGGACAGCTTCAGACACTACTGACCCTCACAGTCCTTCAGACTGCAGCCTAAGGTAGCAGCGTGGTCCACGTAGAATGACCCTCACCTCTATACCAACCCCGCAGGGCCACTGGCCAGCACCTGGCCCGCTTTCCTGGAAGGCTGCAAGGATGCCATAAGCCGAATGGCAGGAGCTGAGGAGGCACCAGCTGGAGGGTCTCTGGAGCCCCCTCCCCGCAGAAGGCTGCCCAAAGCCTGCCCCTCACCGTGGACAGAGGCCCAGCCTGGCGGGGCCCAGGGCCACAGGGCCGAGGAGCTGGGTCAGGGTGGGGACCAAGGCCTGGGGCGGAGGGAATGGGCCCAGGTTGCTGTCCCCTCCTGCTCCCCTGGTGATGAAGTGGACAATGACAGACAATGTTGACAACCCAAAATCAGTGACTGAGGCAAAGATCTCAAGGCCAGAGTTTGAGGACACACCCAGGAAAAACACAAACCACAGATCTGCGACTGTGTTTCCAAAGAGGAATTTGGGAACTTCAGTATTTAAGGGAAGCCTTACAGAAAAAAAAGTGAGGGGGGAAGGTAAATGGCTACATCCCGGTGGGGCCCAGGAAATCTGCACTTTACATAAGACAAGGTGGATGTTAGAAGAGAAAAAGGCAGTGAAGGAAGCGTCTCGACAATACACTGAGATAGCAGAGTTTGCAATAAAGAAAGAGTTTTTTGTTTATTTGTTTTTGAGACAGTCTCACTCTGTTGCCCCTGAGTAGAGTGCAGTGTCGTCATCACAGCCCACTGCAACCTCAAACTCCTGGGCTCAAGTGATCCTCCTGCCTCAGCTTCCCAAGTAGCTGGGGCTACAGGTGCGTGCATGACGCTTAGCTAATTTTTCTATTTTTAGTAGAGACAGGGTCTTGCTCTTGCTCAGGCTGGTCTCGAACTCCTGAGCCCAAGCCTCCCAGAGTGCTAGGATTACAGGAGTGAGCCACTGCTCCCAGCCAAGAAAGAGTTTAAGACCACAGGGAGCTGAGTGAGAAGTAATTTCTCAAATCCATCTCCCCAAGAATTTGGGGGCTAGGGCATTTAGAAGTGGTTTGGTGGACACAGGGATAGGGAATTGGGTCTGCTAATTGGGTGGGGGTGAACTCATAGGGTTGGAAAGCAGAAATTGTCTTCTTGTGCTGAGACAGTTCTGGGTAAAGAGGGTCACAGGATCTATGATAGCAGTGAGCTAGGATGATGCCACTGCACTCTAGCCTGGGCGACAGAGCAAGACCCTGTCTCAAAAGAAAAAAAAAAAAAATCATCTAACAAACACCTGAAACAACCCAAATGTCAACCAATGGGAAAATGGAAAACTAAACTGTGACATGGTCATACAATGAAATACTGCCACACACAACAAAGATGAACCCCACAGACGTTATGCTAGGCACAAGAGGCCACGCAACAGAATCCATAGTGCATAACTCCAGTCATATGAGATGTAGAAGCAGGCAAAACCGATCTGTGGTGTTAGAGTAGTGTGTGCCTTCGAGGGTATTGACTGGGGGGATATGAGGGAACCTTCTGGGATGCTAGAAATGCTCTACACCTTGATCTAGTGGTGGTCTCACCGGTGTGTACGTGTATGGAAGTTCACTGAGATGTGCACTTCCCAGTACACATGTAACACCTGGATTTTAAAAAAGATTTTAAATCAAACCCTTAAAATTAAAAAACAATAGATGAGGTAATAGTTCTTTGGTTGCTGTTTTGTTTGTCGGTTTGCTCTCAGGGAAGCCGGGATTCTCTGCCACGCATGTGATTCGGTGATCCGGAACGTGGTATGAGGCTCTGCCAAGGCTCCCGAGAAACAGCCCCTGATGCGCAAAGACTCAAGTTAGCTTTTATGATTTGCTTCCAGCTCACCTGCACTGCGTACAGAAAACATACTTAAGATTTCAAACCACTGGAGTATGTTGGTGTTCCTGGCCCCGCACAGGACCGATTCTGTAGGTGTTGCACGTGTGCTTGAGAAGAAAGTACATTCTGTGGTTGTTTAAACCTTCAATGCTGTTCTGATTATCTTCTCTGTGTGTTCTATAAATGACTGAAAGACTGTGTCAAAATATTCCACTATAGATTGGGAGAAAATATAAATGAACCTAATTGGCAAACATATGCACACACACAAAATACTTGCTGTTTGGTCTATTTCTCAGCATAATTCCGTCATGTTTTGCTTTATATGGTTTTCAGCCATGTTGTTAGATGCACACAAATTTAGAATTTTTATAACTTCCTGGTAAATATTGAACCTTTCATGTTAACTAATTTTCCTCTGTATTTTAAAAGTTTTGGTTTCTGTTTTGAGATGGGGTGTGGCTGTGCCGCCCAGGCTGTCCATGTAGGATCAGGGCCCTTCACAGTGTATGTGCAACACCTCAATTAAAAAGGTGGCCATTCACAGGTGCGATCATGGCACACTGCAGCCTCCAACTCCTAGCCTCAAGCTGTCCTCCCGCCGCAGCCTCCCCAGTGTTAAAGGGTTTTTAAAAAATTTATTTATTGATTTATTTATTTTGCTTTAAAGTGCTGCTGGCCTGACTTTAGTATAGATGCACTCGCTTTCCTTCAGTTAGCACCTGTGTGTCGTATCTTTTTCCATCCTTTTACTTTCAGCCTTTCTATATCCCTGTGCTTTAAATGTGTTCCTTGTAAATAGAAAAGAATTTGATTTTCTTTGTTTTTCATTAGGACATACTTTACCTTTTAATTAGTGCACTTAAGTCTATTTACTTTTTTTTTTTTTTTTCGAGACAGAGTCTCGCTTTGTTGCCCGGGCTACAGTGAGTGCCGTGGCGTCAGCCTAGCTCACAGCAACCTCAAACTCCTGGGCTCAAGCGATCCTACTGCCTCAGCCTCCCGAGTAGCTGGGACTACAGGCATGCGCCACCATGCACGGGTAATTTTTCTATATATATTTTAGCTGTCCATATGATTTCTTTCTATTTTTAGTAGAGACGGGGTCTCGCTCTTGCTCAGGCTGGTCTCGAACTCCTGAGCTCAAACAATCCGCCCGCCTCAGCCTCCCAGAGTGCTGGGATTACAGGCGTGAGCCACCGCGCCCGGCCATCATTAAGTCTTAATCTTCAGAGAACAACATCTCCACAAGGTTGGCTTGAAGACACTCAGATTCTACCAGTTTTTGAGGTGTTCCATATTTAAGTAGTGTAGGCACTGCAGTTATTGTCAGGGTTTTTCTGAAGTCATTGTTTGGATCTTTCCAGTAAGATTTTTCTCCTACTTGGCAGTGGATGAACACACATCCTTCACTAACATGCTTCAGCCTGTCTCGTACGACTGGTTCAGCCTGCACACAGTCAGGACACTAGCTTTTCCCTTCGTCGTCCTTAGAACCGGTAAAGTAGGCGAAAATGGTCTTGCCATTGTGCTGCTCCACAGCCCGGCTGAATTCCTCAAAGCCGGACACGCACACCTCCTCGTAGCTAGTCATCCGGACCGCGCTGCAGACTCTCCATTTTCAATTAATTTTGTATAAGATGCGAGGTTAGCTTGACATTTTTTTTTTTTTTGCTTATGAAATTCTAATTGCTCCAGCACCTTCTATCGAAAAGGTTATTTTTTTCTCCATTGAATTGTTTTTGCATTTTTGTAAAAAATCAAAGGAAATTCTGACACATGCTTTGGCATAGATGAACCTTGAAAACATTGTGCTAAGTGAGTAAAATGGCCAGCCACAAGAAGAAAAATGCTATATGATTCTACTGATGTGATGTACTTAAGAGTAGTCAAAATCATAAAGGTAGGAAGTAGCATGATGGTCGCCAGGGGTTAGGGGAAGGGGACTGGGGAGTTAGTGTGTTTAAGGGGTATAGAGTTTTGATTTTACAAGATAAAAAGAGTTCTGGAGATGGTGGTTATGGTTGCACAACATTATGAATATATTTGATACTACTAAATGATACACTTGAAAATGGTTAAGATGGTAACTTTTATGTCGTGTGTATTTTACCACAATTTTTAAAAGTTTACGGCGGGTCGTGGTGGCTCACGCCTGTAATCTCAGCACTCTGGGAGGCCGAGGCGGGAGGATCGCTTGAGGTCAGGAGTTCAAGACCAGCCTGAGCAAGAGTGAGACCCCGTCTCTACTAAAAATAGAAAAAATTAGCCACGCATGGTGGCACATGCCTGTGGTCCCAGCTACTCGGGAGGCTGAGGCAGGAGGATTGCTTGAGCCCAGGAGTTTGGGGTTGCTGTGAGCTAGGCTGACGCCATGGCACTCTAGCCCACGTGACAGAGCGAGACTCTGTCTCAAAAAAAAAAAAAAGATTTAAAAAAATCAGTTGGGCATCTCTGTGTGGATAGTCTAGTTACATTTAATTTAATTGCTAATATATTTGTGTTTCGATCTGTCTTATTTTGTGCTATTTGTCCTCCCTCTTCTGTTCTCTTTCTTTTCTTTCTTGCCTTTGTTTGCACTAGTTGAGTACCTCATTCCATTTCCCCTTCTACGAGTTTATATGACATACACTATTTCTGTTCTTTTAGAGTTACCCTGGAATTGCCACATGTGTTCACCTCCTTGCTTGCTTTCTTGTATCTCTGTTCTACTTGTGATCGTTCACCATGTGCCTGAAGACCATCAGTGGCCAAGTGCAAAATGACCACAAATTCTTCCCGTTCCCACGCACAAGTCCCTCCACAATGTGGTTTTGCTGTTCTGCCCATGAAGAGAGAGCGTATTTCCTTCCCCATCTCCTGAATCTGGGCTTGGCTGTGGGGCTTGCTTTGGTCAATGGGATTTTAGTAAAAGTGACATGAGCAGGGGCCTGGAAGCCACCTGGGCATTGAGACCTGCCTTGTCTCGCCCTGGAAAACCTGCCGGCACACGGCCAGGCTTGGGCTGGCCTCCTGGAAACTGAAAGACCTTGTGGGAAGAGACCCCAGCCCTCCGAGCTGACGCCGCTGGGCAGAGTGAGGCACCCACACCATCGAGCCTCAGCTGAGCTGGCTCAGCCCAGAAGAACCGCCCAGCTTAGCCACAGAAACAGCAAATAAGAAATGTGTGTTGTTTTCAGCCAATAAGTGCTGGAGTGGTTTGTTGCGTAGCAAATAACAAATACATTTACTTCAATTTTAGGCTTTCTTGGACCCAGTGGTATCAGCAAACAGAGAGTGACTCTGTGGAGCCAGAAACGTTCAACACCTTGGTTTGGTTGTGGTTACACACGTGTACAGGCGTACATATGAAAACATTTACTGTTGTACACGTAAGATAAGTGCATTGTATGTAAGTTATAGCTCAATTAAAAAGTGGAACGTAAGAAAAAAACCAATCTACTACTCTCTTCTCTCAAATGTTTTCTAGTCCTATAACAGGGAAGCAGACATGTAAATGAGCATTCTTTTTTTTTTTTTTTTTTTTGAGACAGAGTGTCACTCTGTTGCCCAGGCTAGAGTGAGTGCCGTGGCATCAGCCTAGCTCACAGCAACCTCAAACTCCTGGGCTCAAGCAATCCTCCTGCCTCAGCCTCCCGAGTAGCTGGGACTACAGGCATGCACCACCATGCCCGGCTAATTTTTCTATATATATATTTTAGTTGTCCATATAATTTCTTTCTATTTTTAGTAGAGATGGGGTCTCGCTCTTGCTCAGGCTGGTCTCGAACTCCTGAGCTCAAACAATCCACCCGCCTCGGCCTCCCAGAGTGCTAGGATTACAGGCGTGAGCCACCGCGCCCGGCCAAAATGAGCATTCTTAACACAACACAGAATGCACTCTGGAAACCTGGAGGCCCAGATAGTGCTTCAGCTACGCAGAGGGAAACGGGGGACACAGCCTGTGTCCAGCCCGCGCACGGAGAGGAGCAGATGTTCTGGCGTCAGAGTGTGAGGGGCGTGGGGAGGAGACAGACTAGGCTGAAGACCATGGAGGGCTCAGATGCGAAACTACAGGCAATGTGGGTTGTATCTTATGCACAAAAGAGACAACTGCCAAAGCTGTTTAGGATTGTTAATTTTATATGGCAACTTGACTGGGCCGAGGGATGCCCAGATTGCTGGGTAAACTTTATTTCTGGGTGTAGCTGTGAGGCTGTTTCCGGAAGAGATGAGCATTTGAATTGGGGGACTGGGCAAGGCAGATGGCTCTGCTGGGGTGGGCGGGCACTGTACAGCCTGCCCAGGGCCCGAATAGGACAAAGAGGCAGAGGAGAGTGGAACTCACTTTCCGCCTGACTGCTGGGGCTGGGATCCATCTTCTCCTGCCCTCAGACTGGGGCTCACACCATCGGCACTCCCGGTTCCCAGGCCTTTGGACCCAGACTGGAATCCAAACGGTCGGCTCCCTGGCTCTCAGGCCTTTGAACCACACCACAGGCTGTCCTGGCGGTGTCTGCTGCTGGTTCTGCTTCTCTGGAGAACCCTAACACCCCGTCCAAGCAGGAGAATCACGTATTGAGGGCTGTGCCTGAGAAAATAGCTTTTCAACCTGATTGATGTGATTAGAACAATCAATCTGGTTTTCATTCTTAAATGATATGTTGATTTTCAAAACTGAGTAATAAAATAAAACTTGGTTTAAAAGAACTCTACTTAGAGAGAAATTGCAATATAATAATATTTCTTTGTTTCATATTAGACTCAAGTGACTGATGGCTTGGCTAAAAATTTCAAATTTCAAGTTTAGCCAGAGGTCAATTCACTGTCTATTTTTCCCCTCTCTTACTGTTAGGTGAGATGAACACATCAAATTGTGTTCGATTGCTTGTTTGTACAAAAGATATGGCAGAAGAAGAGATGTTGTCTTTGTAAGACGTTCAAACAGCGCCAAAGGTAATGGCGACGCTAGTGCCTTTGAAGCTGGGTTTTCAGCCATTTATCGAGCACCTACTGTGTGCTGGGCACTGCTGGATGTTTCAGATGCATTATCTCGTTTAGGTATCTGGCTCGAGATCACACAGCAGAGCTGGGACCTGAAGTCAAGCTGAGCACCTGCTCTCTTAACCACTGCACTCTCCTACCTCTGCAGCGTGAACGAGCCACGCGGGAAAAGGAGCTATCGGAACGTGCACCGCTGGTCTGCCAGCCACACTGGGATCACAATCAGGAATCAGGGGGCCATCAAAGGAAAGGATCCAGCTTGAAGGACGTGCCTTTATCCCAAGCGCTGACAAACACCCTGCCAAGCAAAGTCGGGGAAGACTGCAAACCTCGACTTCAGAAACCAGACCCTGGGAAAGTGCTCCTTACGCCGCAGCGTCTGAGCCTCGTAAACCACTCGCCTGCTGTCCCGAGCTGACGCCTGATGGCGTCCACTTGGTCCCGAGGTCCCGACTCTATATTATTTATCTCTTGCTTAACTCAGCAGCTTTAAACAGCAACCATTCATCATCTTTGTGTCTGAGTCAGAAGTTCAGGAGTGGCTCTGCTGGGTGGTTCTTGCTGGCGTCTCTTGCAAGGTTGCCACCAAGAGGGTGGCTGGGCTGCAGTCGTGCAGGCTTGCCCGGGGTGGGAGGGTCCACTTCCAAGACGATGCACTCACGTGGGTGGTGACTGAGTGCTGGCTTTGGCAAGAAGCCTTCATTCCTTCCCACCAAGACCTCTCCACAGGGCTGCTCGAGCATCCTCACAACATGGCGGCTGGCTTCCCCAGAGCTTGAGACCCGAGAGAGCAGGATGGAAGCCACGTGTCCTTTGTGTCTTGGCAGTCACATGCCACCACTCCCACTCACGGAGTCTGGCTCACACTCAATATGTAGGGAATTAGATTCCAAATTTTGAGGGAGAAATTGTCGAAGGATTTGTGGACGTATTCTGAACCTATCACAGTCTCTTTCAGCTGACGGTGCAGGTACTCAACTCCAAGAGGTAGGCATCTGTGGGCTCACATGACCTAACCAGGGAAGGGAAGGTGTGGAGCGGGACTCTCAGGGACTGGAACCAGGGAACTAAATTCTCATTCTCTCTCTCTCTCTCACACACACACACACACACACACACCTGCTTTACTTGGTACGTGAGCTCCACTCTCTCGGCTATAACCAACACCACAGTCTGCTTTGAATTCACATCCTCACAGCCTCTTGACCAGAATAGAAATTCCAGTCCCAGAGGAGGGGAGGACTCGGTTCATGTGCTCTTGGACCAATCCCTGTGTCTGGGGCACAAGGCCTAGTACCAGCAGGGGACTCTGGGGGCAGCAGGGTAAAGGAAGAGAGCTGGGTGGCCATCCCAGTTGTGAGTGCAACTGCTCCCTTGGCTGGATTTATGAGCCAAAGGTCAAAGCTGCCCTATTTTTGGAATAGCAGGAAAAAGCAACTGCTTCAAACCTCAAAATGGTAACTTTCCACAGGAATGACCTAGTCAGTAGATCTATTTGAAGACTTAAATGTACTGAGCCTGAACCTATGAGAGGCCACTGTCTTCTCATTGTGGACACACTTGTAAACCAGAATCCAGTCGCGGACACAGCAGATAGGTGGGCCACAGCCTCCACTGTGTCTCCTTCCTGGACACCTGCTGTTAAGAACAAGGCTCCTGACATTGAATTTAAAGGAAGCAAACAAAACTCATGCCCACATGATCCAGGGCAACCTCCCTGACCTTGTTTGTAGCAGAAAGTCCCATCAGGAAACACAAAGGTTCCTCTCTCACCCTGTCCAAAGTCTTCCAACGGGAAGGTTTAGAGTTCAATTGTGGTTTCATTGACAAAAACAACTCCCAAAAAAACACTGTAAAGTGGGTATCTTAAGACCTGCCAAGTGTCTGGCCTGTAGGAGGAGCTTGGTCAACAGCATGACACTTTGTGACAGCCCCAGCAGTTGGAAGAAGAAACGGGCCCAGAAAGTGTCGACCACTTGTCCAAGGCCACACGTCTGGGAAAGGGCAGCATGAGCTTCAACCTCTAGTAGCAGGGTCCCCGACCAGAGCAGGGACGAGTCCTCAGGCCACTCAAGGAGGAGATGGGGCGGGCAATGGGATCCACAGAGCCGAGCTGGAGCCGCCTGAGACCTTGACCAAGCAGGGAACAAGTAGCATGGGCAGAGGCGAGGCTGGGAGGGACGAAGGCCCCTGGGCTGAGACCTGATCCCAAGCAAGGCCTGGAAGCATCATCAGGTTTTCTGCCTTAGGTCTGGAGTCACTGCCCGCCTTGCTCCTCCCCCTCCCCCGCTGATACCCCAGACCCCTCAGTCCCGGGGAGCTGCCACCAAAGGGCACACCCTCAGGTGTGCTGACGCTGGACCCCTTGGTCTTCCCCGTCTGCCCCATCCTGAACAGCAGCTGGCCAAGGACCAGGAGTTCCTGCCGAGACTGGCAGCATTTAGTCTGTAATGGCATGTCCTACCTCCGGGCTAGGGTGCCAAGCCAGTCACTAGTCACAGATGACTGAATGGACCCCCTCTTGGCCAAGGGGACCCCAGAAATACCCGAAAGCTGAGTTGCTGGCCATGAGAACAGAGGTCAGACAGGCCTTGTCATGCCTCCTCCCTTCTTAGAGATGTCCTTTGTGACTCATTACCAAGCCTAAGGCCATGCAAGGCAAAGCTTAAACCACAGCTGCAGGTCCTCAATTTACTGAACAGATCACTTGAGTCTATGTCCGGTATGTGTCTGGTGACTTGTCTCTGATTCACAGACGTCCTTACCTTAAAGCATTCCCAGCCTGTAGACAAAGCTCCATTTCTTTAACCAATTACAAATGAAAGAATCTTCAAGCCCACCTATAACCTGCAATGCCCCGCTCAGAGACCCCTGCCTTTTCCGGCCAAACCAATGTACGCCTTCCATGGATTGACTAATGACTTTTCTTGTAATTCCTGTCTTCCTGAAATGTAGAAAGCCAGACTGTGACCCAGCCACGGCGAGACCACTTGCTCCAGGCTTCTTGAGCGCGGCTCCGGGCCATGATCACACGTACTCCGCTGGGAGTAAACCTCTTTATTTTTCAGATTTTGGCTTCTTTTCCGTTGACAAAATGTTCCAACCTTCAAACCAAAACCAGTCCCACTCCCACTCCCACCCTGATCAGCTAAAGCCCAGCCTTTCTCTTGGGGGTCCTGCCCCTATGTAATCAGGGGAGTGACCAGCGTCCCCAGCCCCCGCAGTCACTCTGTACCAGAATATAAAGAATAGGAAACACAGTAGCTCGAGCCCCACGCACGGCAGGGTTGATTCAAGCACAGGCTCTGGAGCCAGAGAGCCTTGATTCAAATCCTGACTCAGCCTCCTTCCAGCTGTGTGACCTTGGGCAGGTTACCTCACCTCTCTGTGCCTCAGTTTCCTCATCTTGAGAATGGGGATAATCATAGCTCCTACCAGGTGGGTTCTTGGTGAGGACTAAATGAGTTCATATATGTGAAGTGCTTGGGACATTGCCTGGACAAAGCTCAGCCCCTCCCTTCAATATGCTGCCAGGGAGTCCCAGCCACATGTCCTGGGTGTCACCTTTCACCTCTCCAGCTCGAGGGGCTCCCAGCCTCTCCCCAACCTAGCCGTCTGGTCACTCCCACACCTGTGCACCAGCTCATGCCAGTCCCCAGCTGCCCAAACAGGGGCCCAGCCACTCCCCAGAGTCCCTGTTCCCGGCCCCAGGGAGCCTCCTCTTCATCCATACTGCCGAGGTCTCAGAGCCACACGGTCAAAATGCCCAGCCCAGTCGCCCTAAAGAATGAGAGGGTAGTTGGCTACAGGAAGCTTTGAAAAGAGCAACTTTTCTCCTGCTGCTGCCCTGGGATGTGCAGGAGGCAGCCTGCCCTGTGACCTCCCATGGCCACTGTCTGCACAGTGAGCCACTGTGGCCTAGGAGTCCAGCGCCACCCGTGACAGTGGCCAGCAGGCTGCCTGTCCCCCATGCATCAGGGCACCCGAGGCACACTCCAAGCCCTCCCCAGTGCTCGGGGACGAGGCACGCAGTGCACGGAGGGGGCTCACAGGCTCACAGGCCATGGCTGCGGGCCCTTGGCCCTTCCAAGCTGTGTCCCTGGGGCAGGGTTCTGAGAGCCACAGAGAGGAGACCCCCAGGCTACAGTCTGCCTTCTGGGCAGCGGGAGCAGCAGGGTTTCCCCTGGATAATGGGCGTGCTCCACTTTCCTCTTGGGGACCACCCAAAGGGCTCAGCTGTCCTGCAGAAACCAAAGCCACCAGTCAGCCCCCCGAATCCAACGTACATAAGACCCCCCATGGAGCCTCTGCTGGTGTCTCAGTCAGGCCCCGGCTCCTTTGAGGGGCAGCTGGGCCCCAGCCTGGGAGTGTGGAGCCCAGAACATCATCTTGGCCCAACTACCGAGTTTCTCAGTGAACCTCTCTGGGCCTCAGTTTCCCTATTGTAAGGTGTTGAGTTCAGTGGTGCCCAAGGCCTCCTGAGAAGTCATAGGCTGATTCCTAAAAGTCCTCTTCATATCAACTTTCCTGCTCAAAAGCCTGCAGTGGCTCCCCAGTGCCCTGGGAATCGGTCCCTTTGGCTGGCAAGGCCTCTGCCACGGACACCAGTGCCCCTGCCCACACAACCCCCCAAGGGGTCCCTGCCAGCCTCCAGCTCCTGCCCGTGCCCAGGTCATCCTGCCCATGAGGCTGCCTCCTGCTCTCTCTGGCCCCCGACGCCCTCCCATCCTCCTGTTCCAAGGACCACCTGCAAAAAAGCCTGGGACTCACTCGGCCCAGGTTTGAATTCCAGCTCTGCCATTTAGGACCTGTGTGGCCTTGGACAAGTCAGCTCACCTGTCCAAGCTTCGGCTTCATCCCAGAGGGGATTAGATGAGACAGTCATCTAAGTCACCAGTGTGGGGCCAGCATGGGGTGGGCGCACCAGGCCTGTGAGCTCCGTCAGGTGTCTCCGACAGGTTTCTTTTTTTTTTTTTTTTGAGACAGAGTCTCACTCTGTTGCCCGGGCTAGAGTGCCATGGCGTCAGCCTAGCTCACAGCAACCTCAAACTCCTGGGCTCAAGCAATCCTCCTGCCTCAGCCTCCCAAGTAGCTGGGACTACAGGCATGTGCCACCATGCCCAGCTGATTTTTTCTATATATATTTTTAGTTATCCAGCTAATTTCTTTCTATATTTTTTTAGTAGAGACGGGGTCTTGCTCTTGCTCAGGCTGGTCTCGAACTCCTGAGCTCAAACGATCCTCCCGCCTCGGCCTCCCAGAGTGCTAGGATTACAGGCGTGAGGCAACTCGCCTGGATTCAGACAGGTTTCTGATGGGGACACTCTTGTAAAACACCACTGGGTTGATGAGAGAGCAGAAGGGAGGGAGAGGCAGTAGCAGGTGGGACACAGAGTCAGCTCTGGCTGGTGCAGAGAAAGGGGAGTCAGCCACCTCCCCTGGGGACAGGGGACACAGAAATGAACCAGACCCAATCCCTGGCCTCAGAGGGGGACTGTAAGGTTCACCGGAGACCAGAGAGTAAGCCAGGTCCCCAGGGGCACCCGAGCCACTGCAGGAGGGAGGGGTGGGGAGTGAGTGTTGGGCAGGGGGGGTCCCAGGGGCCAAGGCTGGGAGGGCGTCACTGGGCGTGTCTGGAGAGCTGAGAGGCAGCGTAAGGGTGAACAGGACAGCGACGGGTGGGGAATATTCTGAAGGGCCGCACGGGACGCGTAGGGGGTGGTCTTCACCCTGAGGGCAGCAGGTCTGCACAGGGAATGACGGATTCTCTAGAATTTTCTGACCCCAGATTACCTAATAGCTGGCAAGAGGTGCCAGGCAGGCTCAGGGACCATGGCAGGAAGTGTCCACAGCAATTCAGGAAGGAGAGGATGGGGGCCCTCAGGGTTGGGGTGAGGCCCACTCGCACTGACAGAGGCTTCCTGGAACTGCGGGGGACCCTCGGCCCCCTCAGTCCACGAGCAGCAGGAGGCCACCCAGAGCTCCAGGCCACCTTCGGCCGCCACTTGGGCCCTTCTGGCTGCCTGCTCCACGGGCTGGTGTCTGTGACCTTGGGTAACACGTGAGAACAGGGAACATTCACACACGTGTGTCGCTCCCGAGGGTACGCGTGCACACTCTCTGTGAGTGTGTGCGGACAATGGAACTCACGCTCGGCCGGCAGCTACTGCCCATTTTGCTCACGGCTGTCTTTTTCGTGGATTGAGACCTCCGGGTTGCTACAATGGTAACATCCTGAGAGGTGAACCCCTCCTGCGAGGTGAACTCCTCCTACAGGCAGTCCCCTGGGTGGATCCTGCAGCTTTAGCACCTTTAACTCCTCTGTGTCTCCAGACTGCTCTAGGGCCCCAAGTCCAGCCTCAGACTCGCCCTGCATGAGACAGCGCAGGAAGGGGCAGAGGGTCCCCTGTCCCCACCCCTCAGTGACCACAGCACAGCTTTCCTGTCACAATTTGTATTGGTCGCCAAGGACAGCCCCTCTCCCAGGGGAGGCCAAGTGGATTCATATCTTGCGGCTGCCAAAGATGGGGCGGTTCACGTGCTCAGGGGAGGCCAGGAAGGCCTTGAGCTTGGGCCGGGCACTGAGGCGTGCCACGTAGGCGGACAGCAGGGGGAAGGTGTCCAGACAGCCCGGCACCAGGACCTGGTGGGCCAGCAGCAAGTCCAGCAGGTTGTAGTCGGCGAAGGAGATCTGCAGGGCAGGGGGCAAGAGGGGCTCAGCCAGGCCAGGAGGGAGAGAGGCTTCGGAAGCCGGAACACTGGCTGCTCCCCGGCTCTGCCTCTCCTGCAGTGAACGGGCCCACTCTGGGCCTCAGTTTGCCCTTCTGAGAAATGGACCTACAATGGTCTGGGAGAGGCTCACCTGGTCACCCACGATGAAGGCCTGGCCCCCCTGGTTCTGGGCCAGCAGGGTCTCAAAAGGCTTCAAGTGCCCGGGCAGCTCCTGAACATACTGGGCTTTGCCCTCCTCCTGCGAATGGGAGTGATCCCAGCTGGGGGCATGCAGCAAGGCTGACCAGGGTGACCTCCTGGCCCCGATCACCTTGTCCCAGAGCACCAGCCCTCACTCACGTAGTTATGGTGGATGAGGTGGCCACAGCGCTTGCGATGGTCTTCTACCCCGTCGTTGACCATGTCCACCAGCGCCGCCTCCCGCTGGTCTTTGCCATAGAGCCCTGGGTCAGCAGCCAGGCAGCCTGATCAGGTTCTGTCCTCTCCCCCAAAAGCCCGAAAGCCTCAGGCCTGGGCCACCAGGACCCCTCTCCGATCCCTCGCTTTGGAGGCCTTTTCTGCCCACCTCTGCTGCTCCCATCTGCATGGTGTGAGGAGTCTGTGGGCCCACACTTGTCTTCTGGCTCCCTGGCACTTGGGCGTTCCCTGCCCAGATGGCACCAACCCCACATCTGCCCCCACAAAGGGAGGACCAAGCCTCTGATGTGTGCCTCCCTAGGCCCAGAGGCGGCTGTTTGTGGGGCCCTGGACAGGACTCAGGTGGGAGGGCTGCTGTGTCCATATGCACTGCAGGACACCATCAGGGCAGGAAGATGAGGTGACAGACCCGGTGGGGGACCTCTGTCCTCACCCTTGGGTCCACAGAAGTTGGAGTAGGCTGGGCCTGGACCGCTCCCGCTAATCCTCTGCCCCCTTCCCTGGTTGCCATGCCCTCTGGGACCCTGGGCTTTCCTGGACCCCACAAGCTGGCCAAAAGGAGACAGCATGTCCCTGAGCCATGTTCCTGCCACTCCTGAAATGTAGCCACAGGCCAGCTCACTGTGAGCGTGGGTTTCCAGATTCAGATGTGACGGAGAAGAAACGGGCAGGGAGGTCTACTTGGAAGCCCCTGGCCCTACGGGAAGTGGCTCCTGGCCTGCACCAGAGCACTCATGGGGGTTGGTGGCTTCCTCTGCACTGTTGTCCAGGAAATGGGTACAGCAACCCCACCTGGTGCTGCCTGGCTCGGGGCTAGCCCAAGCTGCACAGCCCCTGACCTTCAGGAACCCAGGCTCTGCACCTTCCTCTAGGGGCCACTGGCCTGCCCTCCAGCAGGGTAGGACTTTGGTGGCTGCAGGGGCAGCAGCTCAGGCCCCAGGATGTCCTGCCAGGTACCTATCAGGTATCTTTCTGGACTGGGCCACCTGAGGTCTCAGGACTCACCGAGGGAGCGCCCCAGGTGACGCAGCATGGCATTGGACTGGTACAGGGTGAGGTCTCCATCCTGGAACTTGGGGAGCTGCCCGTACAGCTGGGGGGAGGCACGGCTCCATGAGGGGCACTGAGCCTGGCTGCCCCCACCCTAGTCCTGCCTCCCAAGGCCCAGCCCCCACCCCCTGCCCAGCCATGGTCACTCACACAGGAGGCCTTGAGTGAGCCCTGCTGCCAGGCCTCTTTGGTCACCACCTCCTCCTTCCAGCTCTGGCCCTGGTCCGCCAGTAGCATGCGCAGGGCCTCGCAGCGCCCTGATGTGAGGGGACAGGATAGGGGCATGGGGACTCCGGGAGACACCCAGCCTTACAGCGCCCTGAGGAGGGGTCAGCAGGGTGGGGAGGGGACACGGAGACAAGCCAGAAACCCTAGCGTGGGAGCTTCCTAGGGAGAGGATGGAAGTGTGAAGAAAGGGCAGAGTCCATAACCCAGCAGTGCCTTGGAGAGGGGGACTAGTGGAGAACCCAGCCCTGCAGGGAAACAGCGACCCAAAGTGCAGCCCGTGGCCCTGGGGAAGGCAGGTGCAGGCCCCGCCCCCTCCTGTGCCCGCCCGGCCCAGGGAACAGCCTCAGGGCCCCCAGCGCCTTTTGTCCTCCTGCCAGAGCTGGGCCGCACCTCGGGCCGGGAAGTAGACGATGGTGTAGGGCGGCACTAGGAAGACAGACAGACAGGACGATGACCGTGATGCAGGAGGACACCAGCCGGGGCAGCAGGGCCCGGGGGCAGACAGCTGGGGCCAGACCCGGGACAGGGTATGGCCCGGTCCCACCCCGCCCCCACCGGGGCACCGGGTACTCACTGGCAGAGCAGCGAAGCGCAGCAGGAAGCAGGGAGGCGCCCAGAGGTCTTATATTTGCTGTTCTGCTCCACCCCCTCATCCCTTCCTGCCCGCCCCAGGAATGCACCCAGTCACGGAGCTTGGTGTGGCAGGTTGGGGCAAGAAGGCGATGGGGTGTGGCCTGGCAGCACTGGCCATCTGCGTGGGGCTCCCCTGCCTGCAGGGCAGTGGTTTGCAAGAGGCATCCACACCTAGCATCACACGTTAACACCCCCCGCAGCACACACCCCCAAACCACACAGCTCCTGGTGGCCCACAGAAGGCCAGGGCTGAGGACCTTGGACACTGCCGTGTTCCCAGCACCAGCACACAGGTGCTCAGTGAGTGCTTGTTGCATGAATGAATGCAGTTTCAATAAACAGACATATTCATATACACACCTTCTCTTTGTGATGATTGCAAGCCCTAAGGGCTGAGAACTTTACATACATCACAACCCCAAGACCCATGCTCATTTTACACAGGAGGAAACAAGCACAGAGAGATTAAATGGCATCCCAAGGTCACACAGCTAGTAAACAGGACTTAAATGCAGGTCTGGCAGGCTCCAGGGGCCTCACTTTTAACCCTCATTCTTTCCTTTTCTAGGCCTTGTCATTTAGGGAAACCAGAATATGACACTCCAAAATACGCCTCTTGGACATAAAAATTAATTTTGAGCTGAAGGCAATTTAGAAGCAGCAAATGGAGGAAGAGCTTTCTCTGCCCCTCTCCTGTCCTGCCTAAAGGTAGAATATACATTCTCCTTTACTGGAGACCACTCTAGATGCTTATTACCTTAGCCCAGGTCCCAGAAGAATTCCCAGACAAACCTTGCTCTATCAGCTTCCTGCCGTATATTTATCTTCGCACAGTCTCCCACCCTTGGCAGCCTAAAACTGCTTTCTTTGTCCTTTGACAGGACAAAGGTATTGTTCCTTGCGGAAGCTGCGGTGCAAGTGGAGTTCTAGCCACTGCTTGGAGTTCCTTTTCATTCGCGGTTTCTCGCCCAGCTAAGACTTCATGAAGGTTGAGGAAAAAATTGTATTTCCTCCCCTACATAGTCTCCAAATCATGTCTTGACTGAGTCTGAGAGCCCTACACCCTCCAAATAGAGGCCGGGCACAGTGGATGGGAAGACCACGGACTGGGGTGGGCAGGGTCCCCTGGGCCTAGGAGGGCTGAGTCCTGCCTGGCAGAGCCCAGTGCCACCTCCCTGCAGGCTCACCTGGCGCCCCCAGTCCAGCTCTCCTCCCGGCTGCCCCCTGCCCCGAGGGGTCTCAGGGGGTGCTCTGTCGGAACCACAAGGAAAGAGGAAGGTGTCCTTCCCAGGTGCAGAGCTCCCCACCCAAAGCAAGGGGTAAAACCAAAACGTCACCCTAATCAGGAGCACCCCTGCAGCCAGGGCTTTCCACTCCGCTCACTGGAGCCCACAGCTGCCCGGGGCTGGGGAGCGGGGTTCTCATGCCTGACTCACAGCTGGAGGAACATCTGCCCAGCATGTAGCAGATTACAAAGAGCTTTCAATACAAATGGTCTCATTTCATCTCCATGACAACCTGGACGGGAGGGGGAGTTGTTCCCATTACACAGAAGAGGACACCAAGGCTCAGAGAGGTTCATTCACCTGCCCTGGCCTGGAGCACCACCCGCCCCCACTTCCTTTGTGCAAAAGTTTCACAGTCTGTGTGGGTGGCTGTCCCTCAGTCCGGCTTGGCACTGTGCTGTGGTGTTCCACATGACTGCTTTTACCCACAGTCCTCTGGCTCTGCAGGCCTAGCCTGTGGGCTCGCTCTGTGGCTACTCTGGGGCCTCCTCCTCTTCCTCCCAGAAGCACAGCTTTCTTGGGTTGATGGGCCATGACCTCCCTCTGGCCACTCCCAACCTCCAGTGCATGTACACATCAGCCTATCTTTGGTGGCTTTTAAATATATACATAAGGCGGGTGTGGTGGCGTGCACCTGTAGTCCCAGATAGCCGGGAGGCCAAGGCAGGGGGATTACTGGAGCCCAGGAGTTTGAGGCTGCAGTGAGTGAGCTATGATTGCACCATTGCATTCCAGCCTGGGTGACACAGTGAGACCCTGTCTCTAAAAATAAATAAACAAACAAACAAACAGCTTTATTATTATGTAAGATTCACCCTTATAAAGTCTACATTCTGTCGTTTTTAGTATATTCAGTGTCATGCAGTCATCACCACTATCTAATTCCAGAACATGTTCGTCATGCCAAAACAGAAACCCACACCCATTAGCAGGCACTCCTCATGCCCCTCCCACTAGCCCTTGGCAACCACTGATCTACTTCCTGTCGCTATGGATTTGCCTATGCCGGACATTTCACATAGACGGAATCATACAGTATTTGTCCTTTGGGGCTGGCTTCTTTCACTTTGCATCACATTTTCAAGGGCCATCTGCACTGTAGCCTGTGTCAGTACTTCATTTCTTTTTATGGCTGAATATCCTGTTGCGTGGATAGACCACCTTCATTCACTCATTCATCAGTTGATGGACATTCAGGTTGTCTCAGTTTGGGGCTACTATGAATACTACTTCTATGAACATTTGTATAGAAGTCTTTGTGTAAACATATGTTTTCAATTCCTTTGAGTATACACCTCTCAGTGGGACTGCTGGATCATGTGGTAACCCTTTTAAAGGAACTGCCAAACTCTTTCCCAAAGTGACCGCACCATTTTATAATCCCACCAGCAGTGTATGAGCTCCAGTTTCTCCACATCCTCACCAACACTTGTTATTGTCTGTCGTTTTCATTTTAGTTATCCTAGCAAGTGTGGGGTGGTTGTCAACACAGTTTTGTGTATGGCGCTTACTAGGGGCCAAGCTCTGGGTTCAGCTTGCGGGAAACATGGGGGAGAAGGAGCCATCATCTTTGCCATTAGAGGAATCACAGTTCAGAGTCGGGGGAGATGGACAGACACATGTCTTCACTCATACATTCGCTAGTATATACCAGGCAACGCATGGGCTAAACATCATAAGGGACACAGAAATAGGTAAAATATGATCTCCACCCTGATGAATGCTTTTAATGGAGAATAGAAGACCTTCACCAGCAGTCCATCCACCCAGTTGTCTATCCACTTCCATCTGTCTGTCTGCCTGTCTATATACCCATCTACCCAATCATCCATCCATCCAACAATCAAACATTCAACTACCAGTCCATCAGAACTTTCATATATCCATTTATCCATCTACTCATCCAACTACTCATTTACCCACCCAATCATCCTCCACTTGCCTATCCATCCATCTTTTCATCCATCCGTCCAACCAACCATTTACTCAACCATCTGTCTATGCAATCATCCATCCATCCATCTGCCAACCATTTCACCACTAGCACATCGAATAATCTACCCATCTTTCTGTCCAGTCAGCACTCACCTGTCCATCCATCCATTCAACTCCCAATCTACCCACCCAACTATCCATTGACCTTTCCATCCATCCAACCACCTGTCCATCTGTTCATCCTTCCATCCATCTGTCCATATATCCATCCATCTATTCAATCATCCATCCTTCCAACCACCAACCATTCAAACACCAGTCCAGCAGATTATCCACCCACCCATTCTACCCAGCCAACCATCCATCCATCCGTCTACCCATCAGTCAAACCACTGATCTACTATCCTGGACACTGGAGCTGGGACCTCAGCTTGGCCAAGTCAAGCTGGGCAAGTTAAGGGCACGAAGAGGAATGTTCCAGGAGGCCTCACATTGAATCCCTCAGGAGAGATTTCCAAGCCAGGCTTTGTTCTCTGCCTCGACACAAAGCCGTTGCTCCCTGACTGAAAACTCTTTTACCCACTGTACTCTGCCCAGTTATGGCCCCCACTGCTTTGCATTGTACTTTGGGACACACGTTTCTCACCACTTCCTGCCTTCTTACATGGTCATGTAGACATGGGATCATTCATCACATGTGGTGCCCACCATTTTTTGAGCCCTTCCTATGTGCCAGGAACCTGCCAGGTCCTTTATCATTTAATTTTCACAATGGCACAGTGAGGTGGATGCTAGGTCAACCCCCATTTGTCAGATAAGGAAACTGAGGCTAAAAGAGGTGAAATATCTTTCCCGGGGTCACAAGTCCAGTGCACAGGGGAACCCAGGCCCGCAGGCACTTTCCACAACCTTGTAGAGAACAGAGGGGATTCCTGTCTGCGAGGAATGTTTCCAGGGGTGTTACTGCCTGGGAGGCCACTGCAGAGGGCTGAGGGACGCTGAAGGCTGAGGCAGAGTGGAAGATCCCTTCCTGCCCTGACCACCCGGCCAGTGGCCACACGCCTCTCGCTCGTGGCCTGTGCTCAGATCCTCAGGCCCACCTGTGGGTGCGTGGAGGCTTCCCTTGCCCTCTACTGCGTCAGCTCCTCGGCCCTACTCACAGCGAGGTCCCTGGAGGCCTGCAGGGCCTCTCCCTGCACAACCAGCCGCTGTAATCCTGGTTTGCTGAATGTGCATCTCCCATCAGGTGGAAGGTTCCAGGAGGCAGAGACTGGTTCCCAGCACCCAGGAAGGAACATGCAGGTGCTCAACAAACATTTGCTGAAGATTCAGCCCCTCTGAAGTGTTCCCTGACCTCTTGCCACCCTTAGCCCCTCCAGAGGCTGCTAACCCCTCCCTCCCTCCTGAGGGCCTCCACAGACATAATGCCAGGTTCCAGCTCCTGGGACCCTCCAAGCTCATGGCTGGCCCCTGCCAGGAACCCCAGGTCTCACCCGGGGCCAGGCACAGCTGGAACACTGGCAGGCAAAGCCTAGAGTGCTGCCCCATCCCTCACCTCCTGTCGCGGTGATGCCATGCACTTGGAGGCTGTCTGGTGTCCCTTTTCCTTGTTAGATGTGCCTGAGATTGGGGTCCTCAGGGAAGGTGGGGATCTGTCATGTGGCCCCAGAAGCTGGCCCAGGGCTGGTCCCAGCCAGCCTCAGAGGTTTGCCAGGGGATACATGAATGGATGGCCACATGTGGCCGGGAGAGGCCAGAGCCACCAGCTCAGGTGGCAGGCTGCTGGTGGGATCTGGTTCCCTTGGACAAAGGCTGGTATGGGGGCAGGTGAATAAATCATGAAGGGCCTGGAGCAGGGCCAGGGCAGGCCGACTGACCTCATTCGGGAGTTGAGGAGCAGGCAGCTGGGTGGTGAGTGGGCTGGGGCACGGCACGGAGGCACGGGAGGCCAGTGGGGGCTGCCTGGCCCACCGCCACCCCATCCGTTAGAAGCAAGAGGCTGCAGGTCAGCAGGACCAGGCAGAGGCACCCCAGGAGGCGGCGAGGGGTGAGGGGAGCGCAGAGGCACCCTGGGGCCGGGGGGAGCATAAGAGGAGGGGGAGCTGCCTTTCCAGAATCCTAGAGCCATCCCGGGGGTGGGGGGGAATAGGAAGACCAAGGACAGACAGACAGAAGACAGACCGATGTGAGAAAGAGGAAGGGAGAGATGGGCAAGACCCAGAGACACAGCTGCACAGAGACAGAGACAGATGGCGGCGGAGGGGGGTGGAGAGAAGGATCACAGGTGACACACACAGAGACATCCACAGAGCAGGGGGCAGAAGGCGAGATGGAAATAGAGGGGGAGGGCGTGGTGGGGCAGGAGCCAGAGAGACTGAGGCAGAGCACTAGGAGGGAGGAGGCCAAAGGCAGGCAGGAGGGCAGGGGACCAGGCCTGCAAGGACAGGCAGGGGAGACCCAGGTGCAGTCTGCAGCCAGCACGAGGGGCTTTGCCAGGCTGATGGGGCTACGTGAGGGTCTGCATGGAGCTGAGAGCGATTTCAGGGGCCTGGGGCTCTTCCAGCTCTTGGAGGGAGGAACAGGGAGAAGAGCTGCAGGGATCCGGGGACCACACCTGCAGCTGCCCACTAGGCCACCCTCCCACAGGACTCGGGAGGCTGCACAGGGACAGCGTCCCTCAGCCAGGAAGAGGTGCCTCACCTCGCCTCGTCTCTCCATGGCCCTGCCCCAGGGCCCGGTGGATGGCAGCTCCGACTTGGGGGACCCCAGCCCCTCTGGGGGCGGTCCAGGCACCAGCCAAGCCTCTGCCAGCCCAGCAGCCACCAGGCGACGGGTGCTCCTCCGGGAGCTCGAGGCCCAGGTGCAGGCAGCCTACGGGCAGGTAAAGGGGGTGGGGGCGTCCTCAACTGGGGAGACCATGTGTGAACAGCAGGGATCCCACAGCCCAAGTGGGGCCCTGCAGGACAGACCCAGGGCCAAGTCCAGGAGGGGCCCGAGGACACACACATTAGATGGAGGGCTCTGTGGGTTGGTGCCCCTCCCCTACCTCTGTGCTCAGGGAACCCTGCCACCACCACCACCACCACCACCACGGCAGCCAGAGCAGACCCCTTGCTGGCTCCTCGCACAGGGCCAGGGGCCGGTGGGGCTGGTGGGGGGCTGTGCAGGGCATGCGGGCTGGGAAGCACCCCGAGGCGGGGAGCCCGGGGTCCTGGTAAGGAGAAGCAGGGGCTTTCTGCCTGGGCCAAGGTTGCCGCCCCTCTCTGGAGGCACTGGGGGAGGGTCTGCAATGCTCCTGGCCCCTGGAATGCACTGCCATTCTGAGGGGAGAGAAGTCCCACCCGCCCTGCACACTGGGCACCTGCTTCCCTCCTCCCAGGACCCAGGTCCTGCTTCTGAAGATGTCAAATCTCTCCTGATTGGGAGAGATTAGGGGCAGGGTGGGGGGAGAAGGGTGCTGGAGAGGGGGTGTCTGGAAGACCCTCAGGAGGAAGTGTGAGGAGGCTGTGCCTTCCAGGGGGCCCTGGGCCCAAGTGGCCTCCCTCACCAGCAGAGATGTTCAGAGATAATCCCGGATTAGGACCCAAGCCCCGGGCCCAGGGCCCCCCGCCTGCCCACCCGCCCCCGATCTTCCCCACAAAACCCCAGGAAAATCCCCTGCAGTACTCCCAGGCTGGCACTGGGAGCGGCTGGGGGCTGGCGGGCATCTGCAGCATCCACCGAGTCCCGGCCCCGGGCCGCCCCGGGGACTCCAGGCCTGGCATGGTCCAGGGCCCATGGGGAACTGTGCCAAGCGGCCCCGGCGCCGGGGGCCTAAGGTAGGAGGGCTAAGGGGGAGAAGTCAAGGCCAGACAGCAGGGCTGGACCTCGAAGGGCCAGGTGGGGTGGGCAGAGTCCTGGGAGGGCCAGGCTGGGGTTGGAGGTGGGCACAGGAATGGGGGCTCGCTATGCGCCGCCTCAGAACGAGATTTTTTTCTTGGAAGCCCCCAGACTCTGCCTCATCCTGGTCTTCCCTCCCACAGACCACTGGGTCTCCCTGCCAAGCTCCCCAGGTCCCCAGCTGCCCGTTCGGCTGCCCCAGCCCTGCGGCAGGTCCCTGCTGTCTGCCAGCCAGCCCTGACTGGGAGACACAGAGCTAGAACACAGGGTCTCACTCTGCCCCTGGCTTTCACAGTGACCTTGGCCAAGTCCCTTGCCTTTTCTGGGCCTGGGTTTGCCCAGCTGAACAGTTAGGGGATGGCCCCTTCTAGCCTAAAGTGTTAATGGGTGAGGGTCCTCAACAGCCTGAGCCCCTTCCCCACGGTCCTGTGCTGGGTTCCAAACAGAGAAGAGGCTGGTGAGTGGGGGTGGGGAAGGGCGGTGGGAACTGGTGCTCAGCAGCCACTGCCCCAGCTCACGGCCGGCTCTGCTGCAGGACCCCTGGCAGTGGCCTGGCTCCCCCGCTGGGGGCTCCCACCACAGCCTCAGCCCCAGCCCCAAGGAGCAGGGGGGCCCTGGGCCGGGCGTCCAGGGCTACTCGGTGCTCAGCAGCCTGGTGGGCCCTGCCTGCATCTTCCTGCGGCCCAGCATCGCCGCCACCCAACTCGTATGTACGGCCACCCACCCGCAAGCCTGCCTACCCTTGTCCCCTCGCTTTGCCTCTCCTCGAACTGGGGAGAGATTGAGCGGGGACATCAGAGCAAAGGCATACAGATCCAGGGTGGGAGGCAGAGAGGGGCAGAAAGTGACAACTCAAGAAACAGAGGAGAGATCAACAGTGATACTGAGGCTGGCAGGGCCAAGTCTGAGCTTCTACCTGTCCCCCAAGATCCACCTCTGGCAAAAGGAGCTCCGTGCCCTAGAAGAGGGTGACAGGGTGGGTGGGGAAGGCTGTGGGAGCGACCTGGGCAGGCAGCAGGGAGGGAGCACCCCAGTCGCCCAGGCCAGTGAGCAGGACTTGGGGGGAGCCAGGTCTGAGCGGCATCAGACAGACACAGGCCCTGTGCATGCGTGTCGAGGGGCAGGGCTGGGTGGGGAGCCACGAGGAAAAAGAAGGGTGGGTGCAGGGCCTGGGAGGACCAGGAAACCCCTAACCCTGCTGTGCCCCCCAGGACCGGGAGCTGCGGCCCGAGGAGATTGAAGGTAAAGGTCTGAAAAGGAACTGGTTCCCCGGAGGGTGGGCACGGGGTGGAGACACAGGGTATGGGGCATCGGGTGGGGCCTCAGCAGTCTCCAGCTGGAACTAGGAGCAAGAAGAAGGCTACAGGAGACCGGTTCCGGGAGATGGGGACAAGACTGAGCAGGAAGGGGTTAACAGACGCCCCCACTTCCAGCTGTCAATTCCTTAGTCTCATTTGCCAGGCGGGTCACATTTGTTCATTCAGCTGACACTTCCTGGGTGCCCACTGTGTGCCTGGCCCTGTGCTGAGCGCTGGGAAACTTGGCAGACTGGATAGACACAGTCCATGCCCTCTCAAGACCGACATCAATAAGTCAGCCGAGCACCAATGGTGCCAAGTACTCTCCAGGAAATGAACAAACAGGCTGGCACAGGACAAATTGAGAGGGAAGCCTTTCTTTAGTCGGTGACATAGGACCAAAGAGGAGGGGAAATGTTCCAGAATGCAAGCTCCATGAGGTCAAGGATTTGTTCCTTCCTCTTCCTTTCTGTCTTTTTAAATTCACTGCTATATCCCCAGTGCCTAGAGCAGAGCTTGGCACACAGTAGATGCTCCTTAAATATTTGCTGAAAGAATAGAAGGAACAGCATGTGAAAAGGCCCTGAGGCAGCAAAGACAAACCGGTGTTTACAAGGAGGGACTGATTGGACCAACGGGAGAACAAGGGTAGCTGGTCCAGGCCAGGATCCAGGGGGCCGTGGGGGAAGGCCTGACTCCACCCCACCTGGCAGAGCTGCAGGTCGCCTTCCAGGAGTTTGACCGAGACCGGGACGGCTACATCGGCTGCCGGGAGCTGGGCGCCTGCATGCGGACCCTGGGCTACATGCCCACCGAGATGGAGCTCATCGAGATCTCGCAGCAAATCAGTATGTGCCTCAGACCTGCCCCACTGCCCAGTCCTCCCCATGCCCTGACCAGCACCGGGGAAGCCAGCAGCCCAGGCACAGAAGTGACTGCACAGGCTGTCCCCAGAGCCCAGGACCCTGGTCACTCTGCAGAATCTCACCATCCTCTCTGAGGTGGGCGGAGCAAGGACCATGATCCCCATTTTACAGATGAGGAAACTGAGTTTCCGAATAAGTGACTTGTCTAAGGTCACACAGGAAGTTCATGGAGCCAG
>CM052438.1:178228385-178256956 GCA_028533085.1 Varecia variegata
GCCAGTTCATTTCCGTATCCTCAGCATTCAGCACAAGAGATGGAGGAGTGAATAATAAAATGTTTGTGGGATGAGTGAATGAATGTCCCAGGGACGAAGAAAATCTACAGAGCTGGGGGCATGACGGCACACAGGCCAGAGAGGTTTGGGGAAGGAGCCTGGGAGAAAGGGTCCGTGAGGGGAGGAGGGTCTGAGATCTAAGTTTGTGACGAATGAGATATGAAGTGAGGGGCCTGGGTGGTGGAATGGAAAGGTTTGGGGGCACTGGAGAGGGATAGGAAAGAGGGGAACGAAACAATAAGCATCTTAGGACTAGTCATCCACACAACAGCCTTATGAGATAATTATTGTCCCCATTTTATAGATGGGGAAATTGAAGTATATTGAGGTGAGCAACTTGCCCAGGGGAAAATCGCCAGTGAGCGTGGTGTGGTGGTGATTCGAAACCAGCAGGTTAGCTCCAGCCGGTGCTCCCGTGCGCGACCCGTTGGGTCCAGGGCCTGGCACACATAAGTATTCGATGAAGGTCAACCGTCACGCTCTCGTTATCTGGGGCAGAGGCGCAGGGCCTTCGGGAACGGGATGAAGGGTCTTTGAGGTCGCCCTCGGACCTAGCATCACCTAGACCTGAGGACCAGCCAATCCAGAGGAGGAGCCTCGGGTGGTGGCGTTGGAGAGGGACCCGTTGCCATGGAAACAGACGGCCCCCCCCCCCCTCAGGCGAGCGCATGCGCAGATCGAGGAGAGGGTGTTGAACCGGTGAAAGGTGACGTAGAAGCGCACGGGGTGGGGCGCAGGGCTCGGCACGTCAAACCCCTGCGTCCTTCGACCCCGAAGCGGAGAAGAGGCGCGCTTGGCGGCAGTGACAGCAGCCCGTGCTGGACCGAGACCGGGCGGCGCGGAGCTGACGGGCGAAGCAGCGCGAGTGAGGCGTGAGGGCGGTGCCCGCGCCCGGGAAAACCCCGCGGCGCGAACCGGCGGCCCAGACCCGGTCCCGGCTCCCGAGGCCCCGCCTCCCGGGCCTTGGGACTAATCGGATTGAGAGCGCGCCGGACCGGGCCGCGAACTCGCCAATTGCGGAGGGCGGCAGCCACCGCCCAATCCCGAGCAGACAGGTGCGAGGTCCGGAAGGCGGAGGCCAATCTGCAGCGGTTGCGACCTGTTGGGGCAGGTCTCGGCCAATGAGGCGTCTCGAGTGACATCTTTGCGCGCCAATCGGGAGTGAGGGAGCGCTCGTGCCCGCCCGCCCTTCCGGCCAGAGCTCTATTTACCAGGGGCGTGCAGCCCGCTTGCCAATCAGAGCGCGGCTGAGCGGCCCGGCAGCCAACCCCCGAGGAGCGGCCGGCTGGCGTCCGCCGCACCCAGGAGTTGGGGATGTCCTACAAGCCTATCGCCCCCGCCCCCAGCAGCACCCCTGGCTCCAGCACCCCTGGGCCGGGCACCCCGGTCCCTACAGGTGAGGATCCAGCTCCACCCCTGCTCGCCTGCCCGGGCCGTCTAGGTCTCGAAGAGAAGACGGCCTGAGTTCTGCGTTACCCGGCCTGCCGCCCACCGTCGCTGGGCCTCAGTTTGCCGGCCTGTGAAGTGGGCGTGGTCGCGTAAGGGCTTGTAGGTGGAGCGCAGGGGGAGGGGTTTGTTCCTGTAGTCGGTCGGCATGGAACGAAGCATCCTTTGAAGGGAACCCGGTCTGGGGCTTGGAAAGCTGGGAGGAGGCGTCGCTGCCTCGCTCTGACCTCTTAACTCGCGCCTGTTGCAGCCGGAAGTGTCCCATCACCGTCGGGCTCAGTGCCAGGAGCCGCTGCCCCTTTCAGACCACTGTTTAACGACTTTGGACCGCCCTCCATGGGCTATGTGCAGGTGAGTGGGGCCAAGGGTTTGGTTATGGATGGCGACTGGAGTCCCTCTGACCCCCGGGGGCCTGAGCTCACTGCCCTGTTCTCTTTTGACATAGGCGATGAAGCCACCCGGCGCCCAGGGCTCCCAGAGCACCTACACGGACCTGCTGTCGGTCATAGAGGAGATGGGCAAAGAGATCCGGCCCACCTATGCTGGCAGCAAGAGCGCCATGGAGCGCCTGAAGAGAGGTAAGTGAGGCTAGGCTCACCCTGTCCTGCTCAGGAGACTGACACTGGACAGTCCTCCTTCGTTAGGAAAGGAAGGACACCTGGAAGCCACCTCAAGCCTAGACTAGAGCCAGTATCGCTACGCAGAGAGATGTTTTGAATTGAATTGAAAAATTGAGTGAATTTCCAGGGAAGAGCCTGGGAATTTGTATTTTAACAGGGTGAATTTGAGGATTAGCCACACCGCTAATCTCATACAGCCCTTCATTAGATTTGAATTTCTCTTGCTGAAAGGAAAGGGAGTGGAGAGGGAGGGGTCTTATTCCTTTGAAGGGTGGGGATGGGGCTGTGGAGGGTTGCTGAGACCCCATCCCCACCCCACTCCTACCCCAGGCATCATCCATGCCCGGGCCCTAGTCAGAGAGTGCCTGGCAGAGACAGAGCGGAACGCCCGCACGTAACAGGAAGCGCCTGAGCGTCTGGACCTTTCCTGGCCACTGCAGAGCACCTGCTTCTCCCTTGCCTTCATCCCAAGTTGCACTAACCATCCTGAGCTTCCTGTCCTGTGTCCCTTGGTGGGTGCCCTCCAGGAACCAGGGGGCGGTGCTCACTCCAGTCGGCAGCACTAACTGTCCCCCCCAAGATTTAGCAGCGAGGTCACTGCGAGTCCCACCCATGACCTGCTGACAGTGTTGATCCAACTGGGGCTTTCTCCTCTCTGTGGCCCCACCACCAGCCCTTCCCCAGCACTTCTCACCACTTTGTCCCAGGCCTCCTCCCCCAGCAGGGCTCAGAAGTTCCCTGCTTTGTCTACTGGGCCATAGCAACTCTTTTCTCAGTGTGTCTTTTGCTAAATATGCCCTTTTTATATAAATAAAGGATGATTTGGAGTTGTTCTCTCAGTTCTGAGCCTTTCTGGGTCTGGTTCTGCTAAGCCTGGTGAACCAGGCAGAAAGTGGGGCAGAAGAGACAGGGAAGGGGACAGGGTGGGGCGGTGCAGGGAGGAGGACGCTGACTGAGCCTGGTTTTGTCTTGCCTCTGCTGTCCACAGCCTTGGGTGGGACGCTGCCCCTCAAGCCCTCAGCTGTGAGTAGTGGAAGGGGCTGAGAGCCCTGCGCGCCTTCATGTGGTGCCACCAGGGGGCAGTGCGGGGCCTTGGCTGCCTCCACAGCTGGAGGCACTGCCAGCCTGGGCCTAGAGGGCTCTTCCTCTGGATTGGCCGTGGTGCCCGGCAGGGTGGAAATGCCAGTTCACTTGAGCCACTCCCTCACACACCTTAATGACCTAACAACACCCTAAACTCTGAATAGGCCCAGAAATTCTCTGACCCCTCAGAGGGAGAGGGCACTGCTGCTCCTCCACCAGCACTCGGCCGCAGGGTCGAGGGGAAAGGCCTGGCTTCCAATGTGGGTGAGACCCAGCTCTGTGCTGCCATCCACAGCCCCAGCACCTTCTAGCAGGCTGGGCGTGACCCCATGAGCCCAGCCCTTGGTGTCTTGGCCTTTACCCAGGGTGGCCCGGTGGCCAGACTTACAGACCTGGAAGGCATTAGCCCGGAAGGCCTTGTGGCACCATTCAGGGACTAGCCCAAGGATTTGCAGTGAAGGCCTGCCTCTGCCTGGGTGTGTAGCTGAGTGACCCCAGAGGCCTGCGGCCGTGGACCCCAGCCCCGGGTGGAAGCAAGTCAGAGCCACCAGCTTCTAGCAGACTGTGGTGGGGAGGCATTTCCCCTACCCTGGGTCCCCGGTTCTGGGGCTGCCTAAGGTGAGGAGCTGGGGAAGTGGGCCTGGGACCGTGCCGGCTCAAGCTCCACCCCCTCATTGCACATAGGAGGGCTGGGCCAGGGTGGAGATAGGAACCAGGAGTCTTTGGGGACCCCAAACAGCACAGAGGGAGTAAGAAGCAACATTTGGGAAATGGCCTCTTCCCCTGCTGCCCTGGGGAAGGAAGGCAGGGGCCTGCCCTCCTCCGCTGCGGGCGGGGCTGCCGGGACCCCGCAGGGGTGGGGAGGGCCTGCCGGGCCCAGGAAGGGGGCGGGGCGGCCGCAGTGACGCGGCGGGCGACGGGGAGGGACGGCAGGGGCGCCGGCGGGCGGACGGAAAGGAAGGTCGGGGCCATGGGCCGGCGCTGCGCCTCTGAAGAGTCCGGCCACTGCTGGAACCCGAGGCCGGGGCCGGGGCCGCTCCGGGCTCCGACCCACTGGCCGGCTGCCCCCGCCCGGGCCGGGTGAGGAGCACCCGCCCTAAGCTAGAGGTGAGCCGGGACGTCGGCAGGCGGGCCAGGAGTACTGCTGGGAACGGGCACGCCGGGGAGCAGAGGGAAGTGGGGACAACGGGGCCTCTGGCCTGCTGGCTGGGTGCGAGGTGGGAGGGGGTGGGAGGGGTGCCTGCAGCGGAACTGTGGCGCCCGGCCGGGGCGCAGGTGGGCGGAGCGGGTCTCCCGGGGCGGGGGCCCGGGGGACACCTAGGGGAGCAGCTCTTGCCTCTGCTGAGGAGGGGGTCAACCGCCGGGAAGGATGACAGGATGGCTACATAGGCGAGTGGAGAGTCGGCCAGGGCCAAGGGTCCAGGAAGGATGCTTGGGACCGGGAGGTCTAAGACCTGGCTGCCAGCCAGGTTGGGGAAAACAGGGATATCTGGTCCTGGAGGCAGGTTCGGGTGCAGGGGCACAAGGGGCCGCTCCGCGCAGAGGCACCCAGGCACAAGGTTCTTGGTGGACGTCCGGGAGTGGGGGACACCTACGCCGCCGAGTCGGAGAAAGGGATGCAGGGGGCGGGCCCCCGAGGGGGCCGGTCGTGGAAGGCGGACCTGGAAGGAGGGGCCCGGAGGCTCCTGGGGGCGCGCCACCGAGGGATGCCGCTTCGAAGGGGCTCAGGACGCGGCCGCGGCGGGAGAGGCGAGGCTGGCCCGCCCGCCCGCGGGCCGGAGCCCGCCGCTCCGGGGGGCCCGCGTCAGCGCACGGTTGCCATGGCGACGGGCGGGCGGGGGGCGGGGGCTGCGTGGAAAAGAGGTCAGCGCTCAGCCTCGCTGCGGCTCCCGGCCCCCGGCGGCGCGGGCTGCAGCTCTGGGCTCGCCTCTGCGTCCCCCGCGGCGGGCCAGGGCATGGGGTCCCGCCGCACCAGCCCCTCGGCGGGCGTGCAGGGCTCGGGACCGCGCGCCGCCGCCCCGCACTGACGACCGCGCCGTGCCCTGCGCCAGGCGGAGCGGAGGCTGCGCGGCCCGCCGAGCGCCTTCAGGATGCTCATCAAGGAGTACCACATTCTGCTGCCCATGAGCCTGGACGAGTACCAGGTGGCCCAACTGTACATGATCCAGGTGAGGGCGGTGGACAGAAGATGAGAGGGGCCGACAGCGCGGCGCAGGCCGCACAGGGGGTAAGGGGTGGAGCCCAGCGGACCCCCCAGCCCTGCTCCGGAGGGCTGGAGCCCAGGGGAGGAGAGAGAGGTCCCTCTTCGGACGCGGGGGTGGGTAAGGGCTGTGGGGAAAGGGGCAGAAGGGCTGAGTGGAGCCCCACCCACTAAGTGCCCAGCCTTTGCTGGCCGCTCAGCCTCCTGCGATCTCTCTTAATCCTCCTCAGAATCTGTAATCCCATGGGGGAAAGGAGGCAGCCGATGAGAAGGCAAGGGTGAGGAGGGGGACCTAGGTGCAGAGAAGGGCAGGAGGGGGTCTGGAGAGGGTGTAGGGTCTTGGGAACCACAGGAGGTCAGGGAGAGGGGGTGAGGATCAGGGTGCAGAGGGAGACAGGGATGGGGCAGGTGGGGACGGGGGTGAGGGAGGGGCCTGGGCTTGGACTGTGAGGAGAGTGGGCCAGGCCCAGGTGGGCTCGCAGGGAGGTGAGAGGGTTGGTGCAGGGCCCTGGGCAAGTCTGCTCCAGATCTGTTCTCCAGAACTGTGGGATCCAGCCTCAGGGGGGTGAGAGGGCCAAGTTTGGGCTCCAGAGCTATGAAAGGACAGGATCTGGTGCTTTCAAGCTATGAGGGATGTGGCAGGTGCTGGCACTGGGGTCCCAGAGAGGGAGGGGACCAGGCTTAGGGCCTCTGAGAGGTGGAGGTGCCGTGTCCTCTTCTGGTCTGTTCTTCCATTCCAGCCACCCTGGCCTCCTTGCCGCTCCTCAAGCACATCCAGCTGGCTCCCACCTGGGGGCTCGCACTGGCTTCTTCTCTGCCTGGAATACTCCCCCACCCCACATCCACTGGGCCCCTCCCTCGCCTCCTTCAAGTCTTGGTCAAGTCAGGGTCATGTTATCTTCTCAATGAGGCTTTCCCTGACTGTCACATCAAAGCTGCAGTCCCCAAACCTTGATCCCCACTTTCTTTTCTGTGTTCTTTCCCAGAACACTTAGCACCTTCATAAATACCATATAATTTGCTTTTTCCTGTTGTCTGTCTCCCTAAACTAGAACCTAAAATCCATAAAGCCAGGGGTCTTTGTTCTAGTCATCAATAGATCCCAATTAATAATCCCAAACAATGTCTGGAGTGGGGCAGTCAGTAAATACTTGGATGACTGAACTGAGTGCTGAGTTACAGAACCCCACAGGGGACTGGGCAGCATCTGTGACCCTGATCCCAGAGAGCTGCGCGGGGCCAGTCTTGGGTTTCAGGGAGTTGAAAAGGCCAGGACCAGAGCCCCAGAGCTGTGTAGGGCACAAGGCTGAGCTGGGGATTCCAGGAGCTGAGCTAAGGCCAAGCTCCCTGTTCTGCTCTGCCTTGGGCTGCAGAAAAAGAGCCGGGAGGAGTCTAGTGGTGAGGGCAGCGGCGTGGAGATCCTGGCCAACCGGCCCTACACGGATGGGCCTGGAGGCAGCGGGCAGTACACACATAAGGTGTACCACGTGGGCTCCCACATCCCAGGCTGGTTCCGGGCACTGCTGCCCAAGGCTGCCCTGCAGGTAGAGGAGGAATCCTGGAATGCTTACCCCTACACCCGAACCCGGTGAGTGGGTGGGGTGGGCACAGGTCATGCCCTGAGGGGACAGTCCTGATGGGCACAGTAGTGAGCCCCAGCCCTGCCCTCTGCCCAGGTATACGTGCCCCTTCGTGGAGAAATTCTCCATTGAAATAGAGACTTATTACCTGCCTGATGGGGGCCAGCAGCCAAATGTCTTCAACCTGAGTGGGGCTGAGAGGAGACAGCGCATCCTGGGTGAGGCCTGGCACTGTGGAGGGACCCTGGACCCCCTCTCAGGCCCCCTGCTGCCTCAGTGTGCTGCCTCTGACAAGTCCCAGCTCTTTTCAGGGCTCAGATCCTATCTGTGAAAGGCTGTCCTCCCAATCCCAAGGGGGAAGGGGGCGAGGGCTTGAAGTAGCTGGCGTTGCTCAATGCTTGCTGGAACCCCCCCCGGCCCCCCCCACCACCAGACACCATCGACATCGTGCGGGATGCAGTGGCCCCAGGCGAATACAAAGCAGAAGAGGACCCCCGGCTGTACCGCTCGGTCAAGACAGGCCGAGGGCCACTGGCTGATGACTGGGTGCGGACAGCAGCCCAGACGGGGCCCCTCATGTGTGCTTATAAGCTGTGCAAGGTGGAGTTCCGCTACTGGGGCATGCAGGCCAAGATTGAGCAGTTCATCCACGATGTCGGTGAGCACCCGGTGTGGGAGGTTATGCTCACCCAGCATGCACCGTACCCTGCGTTTGCAGCCAAGGATGCTCCCTGTCTGCTAAGGACACAGAAGCAGAAAGCCACCACTTCTATTTGAGGTGGGGGCACAGAGGTGGGGGGGGCCACAGCATAGTGGGGGGTCAGGGAAGCAAGAAGCTGACATCATGATCTCTGAGATCCATGCTGGCTCTGACATTCCAAGATGCTGCTTCTTCCATCAAGATTCTAAGATTCTCCATCATCCTCTGAGTCAAGAGAAACTTAGGGAATCTTGGGAGGGTCGCCAGCCCCAACCAGCAGCACGATAAAGAATGCAGGTTGGGAGGCTGTGACTCTGATGTCATTCTCTCTGGGGTACTGTCCCACACCCAGATCCAAGTCCCAGCCTCTGGCCCTGGTGTCCAGGTGCCCCTGTCCCACACCTCCCCTCAACCTAACCCCTGCAGCTCCTGCAGCTCAGCCCTGCCTCGCTGCCCAGGTCTGAGCCACACAGAAGGACACTGCACATAGATGGACGATCCTCCGGTGGGGGAGCCCAGCAACCTGGCTTCTGCTCCACCACTGACCCCACCGTGGCACCCCCAGCAAGCCACTGGCTATCTCTGTCCCTTAACTTTCTCTTCTGTAAATGAGGAAGAGGTTGGGCCAGATATTAAGAGCTAATATTGACTGAATGATCATAACCCACGAGACCCTTTGCTAATCACTTTTTGTACAAGATCTCCTTTAACACCCACAACACCCTGCGAGGCAAGGATGATTACTGGTCCCATTTTACAGATGAGGAAATTGAGCTCAGACAGTGATGCAGACTCTTTGTCTTGCATTTAGAAAAAATACCCAAAAGCACAAATAAGAAAATTAAAATCACCCACATATAAGCACAATTAAGATTCTGATCTATCTCCTTCTACAAGTTTATATTATAATTGAACCACTATTACTTTATTTCTTAGACACGTAAGAGTTTCTAACTTTATTCATCTGCTTAAGATAAAAATATCCCAGAATGGGTATCATCTTTTGCCTATAACCTTCATTGAGTGCCAACACTTCCATTAACTATTAACACCTTCATTAACCATCAACAATTTCATTAACTGTTAACCCTTAATTAACTGTTAATTCCTGAGAAATGAGCAGGAAGCCAGCTGAAAACAAGAGCAAGCAGTGGTCCCAGCTTCTACAGTGATGGGGTGGGGTCAGTACTCAGAGTCAGGGTGTCCAAAGAGACAGATGAGGTGGTGGGCAAGGAGGGATTTGGGGCAGGAAGACAAACACCCCAGTTTCCACTCCCTTCCCCTAGACAGCACTGGCCCTGCCCCACTTTGTGGCTCTGGGTGGGTGGTATACCCAGGGGAGCCATTACCCAACCTCGATGGCTGGGCATGCGGCTGTGGTGGCAGGGAAAGGCAGTAGGGGGCATGGCTCTGATGCCTAGGCACCTACAGGTCTACGTCGGGTGATGCTGCGGGCCCACCGCCAGGCCTGGTGCTGGCAGGATGAGTGGACAGAGCTGAGCATGGCCGACATCCGGGCACTGGAGGAGGAGACCGCCCGCATGCTGGCCCAGCGCATGGCTAAGTGCAACATGGGCAGTGAGGGGCCCGAGGCCCAGCCCCCCGGGAAACCAAACACCGAGGCCCGGTCAGGGACCAGCAATGCTGGCACCCCTGATGGGCCTGAGGCTCCCCCCGGCCCCGATGCCTCCCCCGATGCCAGCTTTGGGAAGCAGTGGTCCTCATCCTCCCGTTCCTCCTACTCCTCCCAACATGGAGGTGAGGCTGGGCGTGGGACAGGACGGGAGGGAGTGACCCTCCCAGGCTGGGTGCCCAGGCTGAGGCTGAGCCGCCCCGCAGGGGGCGTGTCTCCCCAGAGCTTGTCCGAGTGGCGCATGCAGAACATCGCCCGAGACTCCGAGAACAGCTCCGAGGAGGAGTTCTTTGATGCCCACGGTCAGCACTGAGGCCCTGTTGGGGGGGCGGGTATCTCTGAGCAGCTTCGCCCACCCCATGACACAGCTCCCTGTCTCTGCAGAAGGTTTCTCTGACAGTGATGAGGTCTTCCCCAAGGAGATGACCAAGTGGAACTCCAATGACTTCATTGACGCCTTTGCCTCCCCAACAGAGACTGAGGGGGCACCAGGTAAAGACCCCACCTCAAGACACCGGCCACCAGCACCCAGTGGGGACTCAGGGAACAACTCAGTCCTAAGTTTAATGGGGTCCTAAGATGAAACTCAGTCTGGAGAGGGTGCTCATTAAATATACAGATGAAGGAAATGGATGATGGATGAATGGATGATTAGAATGTAGCCACAGTTCAGACAGAGCACTTAGGAGACAGGAATTAATTTGGAGTCCATGACGGCTTCACGTGGGAGGTGATGTCTGTGCTGGATTTTAGATAGGACCAGAGCTGGCCAACAGAACTTTTTGTGATGGAAATGTTCTAGAACTGTGCTGCCCAATATGGTAGCCACCAGCCACATGTGGCTCTCAGGCACTTGAAATGGGGCTAGTGTGCCTGAAGAATTGAAGTTTTTGTTGTATTATATATGAATTTATTTAAATTTAAATAGCCACCTGTGGCTAGTGGCCACCACACTGGACGTGGCAGGATTAGAAGTTTGCCAAATAGGCGCGTAGGACTGGCACAGGCAAAAGCCTGGAAATGCAAAACGACCTGGGAGAGTCAGAGGAGAGGGCAGACACCAGACTGGGATACCTGAAATGCTGGATGAGAGGATCCCACGGTCCCCTTGGTCCCCCTCACTGGCTCTCCCTTGCCCTACAGACCCTGGAACCGAGGCTGCTAAAGGCATCGAGGACAGAGCCCGAGCACCCAGGGAGTCAGAGGCAAGTATGGTCAGTCACCCCATGTCGAAGTTCTGCCCACCTGCTGGCCCGGCCACTGCTCTGACACCCCTGGCACCCATTGCACCCTGCAGGGCCCAGATGGAGCTGGGGAGCTGGGGGCCGAGGCATGCGCAGTGCACGCCCTCTTCCTCATCCTGCACAGTGGCAACATCCTGGACTCGGGACCTGGAGACGCCAACTCCAAGCAGGCGGATGTGCAGACGCTGAGCTCGGCCTTTGAGGCTGTCACCCGCATCCACTTCCCTGAGGCCCTGGGCCACGTGGCACTGCGACTGGTGCCATGCCCACCCATCTGCGCTGCTGCCTATGCCCTTGTCTCCAAGTACTGGCCAGGGGTGGAAGGGCAGGGAACACACAGGGTCCCCAAGACACAGACTCCTAGGATCAGGAAGGCCCCATGGGGGGAGGGACATTAGTCATGGGGGACAGTCATTGACACGGCTGGACCTCTTTCTGGGGAATGGCTCCATTTCAAATGCCTCGTGGGTACTGATACTCCCCCAAAAGGACGTGCAGAGCCAGGGCTTGCCAGCAGGCCAAGGGAACATGGGCGGTAGCAGTGGGACTGCAGGCCCCCCACCCACCCACCACACCCCCTTCTGCAGCCTGAGCCCCTACAGCCATGATGGCGACAGCCTATCCCGCTCCCAAGACCATATTCCACTGGCCGCCCTGCCACTGCTGGCCACCTCATCGTCCCGCTACCAGGGTGCCGTGGCCACTGTCATTGCCCGCACCAACCAGGCCTACTCCGCCTTCCTGCGATCACCAGAGGGCACCGGCTTCTGCGGGCAGGTCAGCGACTAAGGACATTCCTGGGAAGCAGTCCATCTGCTGCCCTCCATGCAGCCCAGAGGGGCCTGGCCTGGGTGAGGACAAGGCCTCTCCTGACGGTGCCCACCCTCTCGCCCAGGTCGTGCTGATTGGAGACGGTGTTGGGGGCATCCTGGGCTTTGACGCGCTCTGCCACAGCGCCAACGTGAGCACCGGGAGCCGGGGCAGCAGCCGCCGGGGGAGCATGGTCAGTGTGACCGAACTTGGCCTCCTCAATAGGGGGGTTGCCTCTCTCCGTCTAGGTCTCTGTCCCCTGAAATAAGACCTCTCTGCGAACGGCAGGTCCCCTGCTGCCTTCTTTTCCAGGCTCCTCTGGGACTCTGCCACACCCAACCCCCAAACCCCTCTCCTCACTTCTAAATAAGTAGAAATTGAATGGTCTCCAGGCCTAAGGATGTTTCTGTCCCCTGTTCCATCTAGAACAATGAGCTGCTCTCCCCAGAGGTCGGCTCAGTACGGGACCCCTTGGCAGATGGGGTGGAAGGGCTGGGTCGGGCCAGCCCAGAACCCTCAGCCCTGCCTGCCCAGCGCACCCCCAGTGACATGGCCGGTCCTGAGCCTGAGGGCTCTCAGAACAGGTGACGTCCCTGCCCCATCATCCCCGCCCTGGGCATGGCTGGACTACAGAGGCCACAGCACTGAGCGCCCCTCTTCCCTCACAGCCTCCAGGCAGCCCTCCCAACGGCCTCCTCTGGGGAGCCCCGGCGGACAAGCACAGCCTTCTGCCCACCCGCTGCCAGTTCCGAGGCTCCCGACGGCCCCAGCAGCGCTGCCCGTCTGGACTTCAAGGTCTCTGGCTTCTTCCTCTTCGGCTCCCCACTGGGCCTGGTGCTGGCTCTGCGCAAAACCGTGATGCCCGCCTTGGAGGGTGAGCCCTCTAGGTTGGGGTGGGGGCTGCCTCTCATCTTTTGTCTGCCCCTCCCCGCCATTTCCTGTGGCCTCTCATCCCACCTGAGCCCCTGGCATTATCCTGGCCGCTCCCCACTGTGCATGTTAAAAGGCCTGGCCAGAAAGGGGAACCTGAGTCCCAGAAAGAAAGAAGGGGCTTGCTGGGGCTCGCTCTCCCACAGTGCACTGGGAGGAGCTTCGCCCCACGCCATGTTCCGCATCACAGTCCACCAGGCCCGGCAGCTGCTTCATCCTGAACCCCAACAGTGGATGGAAGGCTCTGATCTCTTCTTACCCAAGAGACTGGTCTCACTTTACACAGGACACTAGTGACTTCCCAGGGAGTGCAGTTTGGGAAGTGCTGATTCAGGGTCACTATGCATGTCTGGTGTTGCCTCCATACCCCCAGCTCCCAGAATGCCCAGCTGAAGCCCCTCCCCACCTCTCTCTATTTTCTTGGTACCCAGTGGCCCAGATGCGGCCAGCCTGTGAGCAGATCTACAACCTCTTCCATGCGGCTGACCCCTGTGCCTCGCGCCTCGAGCCCCTGCTGGCCCCCAAGTTCCAGGCCATCGCTCCACTGGGTGTGCCCCGCTACCAGAAGTTCCCCCTGGGGGACGGCTCATCCCTGCTGCTGGGTATGCCCCAACCAAGATAGAGGGGAAGAGAGAGGGCGCACTGACAGGGAGGGAGGGGATAGCAGAAGGCATGAGGTGCTTCCCATGTCATGGGAAACCTCTCTTGTCACCACTCCCAGGACCAGGGACCCCTACCCTGGCCCCTTGGGGGGTCTGGATCCCCAGGACCCCCTGACCTTCCAAGCCCAGGAGTGAGTAGGGGGGGCAGGTTAGCTAAGCTATGCTAGAGAGAGACTAAGCTAGGGAGGGGGACAGAGTGTTGCAGGTGTGCTGGTGTCTGAAAGCAGCCAGTGTGTGTGTGTGGAGTTGTACACTGTGTGCATGTATTGGTGGGGGGCATGCGCAGATATGCATGCAGTTGGGGACCCACTGGCCCCATGGCACAAGTGGGCCTGTGCCAGGCATAGGTGTGCATGTGCTTGGGCAGGTGGCGATGGGCATTCTGGCAGGAATACAGCTGGCTGCTGGGGTGAGCTTAGAGGAGAGCATGCCTTCCACTTCACTTCCACCCAGATACGGGGCAGTGCAGCCCCAGCCAGGACCCCACCAGGGTGGGCTGGCAGGGAAGATGGTGGAGGGGCAGGGCTGAGCTGTCCTGGGGCCCTTGGGTGAAAGGACAGAAGGGCAGCCTAGCCCAGTGGCGGCTGAGGCTGCCCCTCCTCCCCCAGCGGACACTCTGCAGGCCCACTCAGGCCTCTTTCTGGAGGAGCTGGAGATGGTGCCCTCAACGCCCACCTCAGCCAGCGGTGCCTTCTGGAAGGGCAGTGAGTTAGGCACTGAGCCCCCAGTCCAGCCAGCCGCCCCCAGCACCACCAGTGAGGTGGTGAAGAGTAAGTCAGCCAGCCACCCGCCTGGGCAAGCCAGCCTGGAAGGCGGGAGAGAGGGCCCCATTCCACCTCCAAAGCCCAGCTGAAATCCCCTTCCCCAGCATTGGCTCTGGACCCTGCCCCCCTGCCCCCCTGCACGCTGCCTGGGTTTGGCCAAGAGCAGACGTGGTGGAAAAGCGGGAGGGAAGGGCACCGGGGCAGATGGGCGCCGGGCAGGAGGCCCTCCTGACTCGCTGCCCGCCCTGCCACGCAGTCCTGGAGCGATGGTGGGGGACCAAGCGGATCGACTACTCGCTGTACTGCCCCGAGGCGCTCACCGCCTTTCCCACCGTCACGCTGCCCCACCTCTTCCACGCCAGCTACTGGGAGTCCGCAGATGTGGTTGCCTTCATCCTGCGCCAGGTGGGCCTGGGGACGTGGGGTGGGAGACGAAAAAAACGAGAACACGACAAGAAGGGGGAACCGGGGAGGGGCAGACCCCCTCGCATTCACGTGGCCTCGCATGCATGTGTCTCGCACAGGTGATCGAGAAGGAGCGGCCACACCTGGCAGAGTGCGAGGAGCCATCCATCTATAGCCCTGCCTTCCCCAGGGAGAAGTGGCAGCGCAAACGCACCCAGGTCAAGATCCGGGTATGTGCCCTGTCCCGGGCATCCCACCCCTCACTGCCGCAGACCTGACTCTCTCCCAGTCCTGCCCCGCCCCCATGGTCCTGGCCCCGCCCCTGGGAACCGCGGGTCTCCTCCCCGCTACGCACAACTCGGGTCTGGATCTGCGCTCATCCACCCGGCTTCATCCTCCGCATCGTGTCCTGTCACGGCTCTGCCCCTTGGGGCCGCAGTCCATACGCAGCACTGAGGCCGCAGGGGTCCACAAGGGCACACACCCCTCTCTCACTGCGGCCCTGCCTCCCCCAGGCCCCGCCCCAAGTGTGCTGGGTGCCCCTTGCCTGCTGCCCCCAGCACCCTCCTGCTGGCCTCGCTCATGCCATTTCCTCCCGCCAGAATGTCACTTCCAACCACCGGGCCAGCGACACGGTGGTGTGCGAGGGCCGCCCCCAGGTGCTGAGCGGCCGCTTCATGTACGGGCCCTTGGACGTGGTCACACTCACCGGAGAGAAGGTCAGGACCCCGGGCCCCAGCCCTTGGTCTCACAGCCCTGCCTCCTGTTTCTGGAACAGCTCCTGGTCCCCCAGCCCCACCTGCCCCCAACAACAGACCCTAATCTGCTCTTCTCCACTCCGGGCCAGGGGGAACCTGGGGCCTCTGCCACCATCGACCTTCCCGCCACCTCTTTCCACCAGGTGGACGTCTATATCATGACACAGCCACTGTCAGGCAAATGGATCCACTTTGGCACCGAGGTCACCAACAGCTCGGGCCGCCTCACCTTCCCAGTGCCCCCAGAGCGTGTCCTGGGCATCGGCGTCTACCCGGTGCGCATGGTGGTCAGGTGAGCACTGGGCAGGGCGGGCCTGTGCAGGGCGGGCTGCCCCAGGCCTTGCCCCAAGGCCACTCACCGCCCCTCCCTGCCCCCACGGGCCGCAGGGGTGACCACACATATGCTGAGTGCTGCCTGACGGTGGTGGCCCGCGGCACGGAGGCTGTGGTCTTCAGCATCGATGGCTCCTTCACTGCCAGCGTCTCCATCATGGGCAGCGACCCCAAGGTGCGCGCTGGCGCTGTGGACGTGGTCAGGTAGGAGCCACAACCCCCCACCCCGCCCCGGGGGCTCCCCGCAGCCGGCCAGTACCCCTGGCCGGTGGAGCTGACCGCCACCCCTACCCTGCAGGCACTGGCAGGACGCCGGTTACCTGATCGTGTATGTAACCGGCCGGCCCGATATGCAGAAGCACCGCGTGGTGGCCTGGCTATCACAGCACAACTTCCCCCATGGGGTCGTCTCCTTCTGCGACGGCCTCACCCACGACCCTCTGCGCCAGAAAGCAATGTTTCTGCAGAGCCTGGTGCAGGAGGTGCGGCTGCTGGGGAGGGTCGCTGTCCTGACCCTGCCCTCGCCCTGCCCTCGAACAGCAGAGGCGCGTCTGGTCCCACCCCTAAGTCCCCAGCCCCTCCACCCCACCCCCTGGTCCTAACTGACCGGAGGGTTCCCTATGGTCCTGCCCTCACGGTTCTAACTAGGGAGATTCGGCTGGCCTCCCCCCAGTCCGGATCAGTGACTAGGACCATTAGGCCCGAATGTCCCTGCCTTCCCCCAACTAGCCCTGCCCCTGAATCAATGTGCCTGGGGAAGCCCAACAGACCCCACCCCCAGCTGCACAGTCCCAACCCCTCCCATGGCTGACCCTCCTCTGGGCCACAGGTAGAACTGAACATCGTGGCCGGCTATGGATCCCCCAAAGATGTGGCTGTGTACACAGCCCTGGGCCTGTCCCCCAGCCAGACCTACATCGTGGGCCGCGCTGTACGGAAGCTGCAGGCACAGTGCCAGGTGAGGGCCATGTGAAGGAGGGGACCAGAGCCTGAGTCCCAGGCCAAGGAACACCCACTGCGGGCAGCTGGGAGAAGGCCTCACTGGCCGCGGGGAACCTGGGCTTCTCCTAGGACAAGGGCCATCAGCAGTGTGGAACCGCCCAGCTGCGGACAGACCAGAGGTGATGACCCAGCTGGAGTGTACTCAAGACCTGAGTGCTGGTCCCGCTCTGCCATGGCTTCGGGGATGGGCCTTGACCTTTCTTAGCCTCAGTTTCCTGTCTGTAAAATGGAAGTGATCATGGCACTGACCTGTCAGCTTATCACAAAGATCACATCATTGATGGCCCATCAACAGGCACAGGGCTGGGCACAAAGCAAGTGCTCACTAGATGTTGGCCACTGTTGCTCTGCCCCCAGGCCCCATTTTACAGACAAGGAGACTGAGACCCAGAGAGGGGCCCGGCAGGAGTAAAGCCAAGGCGCCCTGACTCCCGTAGGGTTCCTCTCTATGCAGAGGCAGCTCCAGGTTGGGCCATGCCAGGCCTGCTGTCCAGCCAGCACTGCTGGGTCCCCCACCTGCCTCAGGTGCTCATGGACAGGGGAGGGTGGCGTGTGGGTCTAGCCAGCACCCCTAATCCCTGCCCACCCCGCCCACAGTTCCTATCAGACGGCTATGTGGCCCACCTGGGCCAGCTGGAGGCGGGCTCCCACGCTCACGCCCCCTCGGGCCCCCCAAGGGCTGCCTTGGCCAAGAGCAACTACGGCGTGGCGGCCCCTGTGGACTTCCTCCGCAAACAGAGCCAGCTGCTGCGCTCCAGGGGCCCCAGCCAGGCGGAGCGCGAGGGCCCGGGAACACCACCCACCACCCTGGCACGGGGCAAGGCCCGAAGCATCAGCCTCAAGTTGGACAGTGAAGAGTGAGGCCCAAACTGTGACGGGACCTGGGTTATTTATGGACACACTCCAGGGCCCAGGCAGTCCCGTGTGGGAGGCTGGGGGCCCAGACTTTGGCCCCAGCCCTCGCTGCCCAGCCCCACACCCTGCATCTTAGTCTGCCTCTCAGTGTCACTTCCCTTTCACGTGGAGGGACCCAGCCCTGGGGGAGGGAGGAGGGCGTGGGCAGGGGCCCAGAGGTGTTTCCGGTGTATGTAAATCTATGAGAATAAATGCCACGTGCATCCCGCCCAGTTGCCCGCCTGCCTGGCACCACAGGGCAGCTGAGCCCATAGTTTCCAGTTCAGTGGGGACACCGAAGTCCAGAGAGGGGCTGAGATATGCCCAAGGTCACACAGAACGTCAGAGGCAGGGTCAGGATGCGGGCCTGGGCCAAAAACCTTTAACAAAAGACTCGTCCTGGCCAGTCAGCCCACCCGACCCCGACCCTCAGCCCAGATGTGGCACTGCCTGAAACCTCTGCCTCCAGAAGCTGAGGCCAGGGGACCGTGGTCAGAGGTGGGGGCTGCACAGGAGACCACCTGCTTGGGCACCGAGCTGCCTGGCTTGTGCCCACTTTATCTCCACTTTAAGAGCGGAGGCTCCTGGCACACCCCAGGCCTGGCCAGCGAGAGGCAGAGCCCACCACCTTCGGTTCTCTGTCAGGGACACTGAGGCCCAGCAAGCTCTCAGAGCTGGTGGATGGGGAGCTGGGAATAGAACCTTGATCCTCTGGCTTCTCCCAAGGGCCACCCAAGTACCAGGAATTGCCAGGTGGTGACCTGGCTCTCCCAACCGACCAGCACAGCAGACCCGGAGAGATAAATAAGGCCTTTATATACAGAGAAGCGTGATGTGGCAGGGGCAGGTGGGCTGGCAGCAGCACATTGGACTTGGCGGGTAAGGCAGGGCCGAGTGGCCCTGTCAGTGGGAGAAGATGCCCCGGAAGCGGGCCTTGTCCTCCTCGTCCTTCTGCCGGATCCGTGCCTCCAGGGCCCGCAGCTCTCGGCTCACGACAGGCGCCAGGGCCGGGTCCAGCTCCAGTACTTTGGCAAAGTCAGCCTGGGCCTCCTGGGTGTTCCACACGGCCGCATGGGCCTTGCCCCGCTTGAAGTAGGCCTTGATGTTGTCTGCAGGGAATACCGGGGACAGCAGGCACACAGGACATGAGGGAGGCACCCGCCAGCTGCTTGGCCTCGTGTCTCCTGGCACCAGCAGGGGAGAGAACCCTGCGTGACCTGAGGATGCCCCTCGCCCCCCCCCGTGACACCATTCATGCCCCACTGGCACAACAGGGCCCACACTCTGCCTGGGTGGGGGCATCTGGTTGGGCTCCTGAGGGAGCTCAGATGGGGGGTGTCAAAGGCTCAGTCTTGAGCCCCAGTGCGCCGTGGTGACAGGGAGGAGAAGGCCACTCTCCAACCGCCCACAGGCCCACCCTGGCAGCCCACAGCCAGTGCTCACCGTCGTACTTGTTGAGGATGGAGGAGCAGTGGTCCAGCACTTCGTAGTACTCCTCGGCCACCAGCTTGCACTGGCAGTAGTTGAGCAGCAGGGGTGTGATCTGCTGGTCCAGCTGGATCCAGTCAGGGGACCCAGGCTGCTCCTGGGGCCATAGGGCATGGCGTGGGGAAAAGATGTCAAGACCTTGGGGCCCCCGGCTCTGCCCCACCTACCCCCATGCACCCCCGTAGCCTCCAGGCAGCACCTTCATCTGCAGGTTCTTGAGGCAGGCGATGGCGTCATAGTACTTGGCAGCGGCTTCCTTCACCTGCCCCTCGCGGTACAGCCGGTTGCCCTCCTGGTGGATGAGTGGCACCGCCTTTGCCTTCTCCTCATCTGTCATTGCCCACGGGTCCTGCTGGTATGTGCCAGGGTTCTCCACCTGCCGGGACATGAGCCAAATCATGGGGGGCTGGGGGCTCCAGAGCTTCATAGCAGCAGACCCGGCCGGCGTCTGGGCTGGCTGTGCCTCCAGACATCAGATGCCAGCCGAGGAGCCACTTGTTTGCTCAATGACCGTTCAACAAACATTTACATAGCATCTCCTGTGAGCCCAGCACTGTGCCAAGCACTAAGAATAGACAGTGAACAAGGCAGTGGAAACCTGCCCTCGCAGAGATCGTGTCCGTGGGGGGACTGCCATGACCTCCTGCAGGACTGCAAAGCACGGCTGGGCAGGCCTCTTGGAGGAGGTGATATTTGAGACCTGAAGGAAGAAGGGAGACCCAGGGGCACTGCCCGGGGTCCTGCACAGATGTTCTTGTACCCGTCACCTGCCTCATCAGTCCATCCCCAGATGCCACCACCCGGGGCAGGCAGGCAGGCAGGGCCAGTGCCACTCTGAGGCTGAGCAGCGGTGGTCTGGTGGGGTGCCTGGGGCTCGGTGGCCCCTCACCTTAAGCATCTCCATGTGGAAGATGAGAGGCTGGGGGTTCTGCTGCAGGGCATCCAGGTCGGCGTGGCCCAGGGAGCTGTGCTCGTGCATCTGAGCGATACCACAGCAGTGCCGCTGCCCCTCCAGGGGGTCCTTGCCCGCGGCGATGTTGCGGAGACTCTTGGCCACCAGCGGATACAGAACCACGTGCTGCAGGAGGGCAAGTGGGCGCCAGAGGCTCTATCAGTGTGGGCTGGCTGGGCACGAGGCCCAGCCCCCTTTCCCAACACCATGAGAAGAGACACCAAGGCCCAGAGAGGGGCAGCAACTGGCCCAGGGCCCCCCGCCCCACTGAAACGCAAGAGGGCTTTCCCTCAGGACTCCCCCGCCTCTCAGCCCTCTCTCCCTCGGCAGCTCCAGCTTCTGCCACACTCTGACCACCAAACTGAGCACCTGCCCCCTACCCACCCCCACACACTCCCCCCATCAAACCCTATCTCCCTGTCCTTAGAGGCCCAGGGAAATTCTTGCCTTCGCCTCCTCCTCTCCCTCCAGCTGGATTCCACACCATTACTGGGGCCCCAGCACATCCCGTTGCCAGCATCTCTTCCTCCTGCCCCTGTCCCACCCCCACCCGATTCAGGACCTATCTAGGAGCTGGGCCCAGGACGGCAACTTCAAAACTCTCAGGGGAGGCTGGGTGCTCATGCCTGTAATCCTATCACTTTGGGAGGCCAACTCGGGAGGATCGCTTGACGCCAGTACAAGAGACCCCTGTCTCTACAAAAAATAGAAAAATTAGCCAGGCGTGGTAGTGCATGCCTGTAGTCCCAGCTACTCAGGAGGCTGAGGCAGGAGGATCGCTTGAGCCCAGGAGTTTGAGGTTGCAGTGAGCTATGATGACGCCACTGCACTCCAGCCTGGGTGACAGGTTCTTGTCTCCAAAAAAAAAAAACCCTCAGGGGAGGGGAGAGACAGGGGACCTAGCCTCTGACACTCCACCTGGAAAAGCCGCTGGGATGCTGGGAATCAGACTACTCCCACTCCAGTGTAACCCGCTCCTCTCCCCACCCCTGCTCTCCCCACAGGGCTGACTGCTGGGCTAACATTAACCCAGGGGACATTTCCTGAGTCTCAGGTCTGGGCTGGCCTACACTCAGCATTTCAAAGCTAGAGGTAAACAGGCCCGATTCCTGCCCTGCAGTAGCTTAGGACCAGGCAGAAGACTAGATCCTGGCCAAGCAGGACATGAGGGTTGGAGGACCCAGGGGAAGGATTCAAGTCAACCACTGGCAGTCAGGGAGGGCTTCCTGGGGGTGACAACCCAGGAATTAACTTTGAAGGATGAGGAAAGATCTTGGCTAAGAGGGGGAATGGGAAGGAAAGGCTGGGAGGTTGAGTAGGGGGCAGAGGCCAGACCCCAAAGGGCCAGGTTAGCAGCTACAGCTTACTCAACAGGTCCTCACTACTGATTCATTGTACACTGCATAATGAAACCATTTCCCTCCTCATTAACGTTTTAACAAATTGACATAATCAAGGACCTGCTGTACATTGTTTAACTTAAAGTCACAGTTTCCAAGAACCTATCGACCATATTAAGTGAGGAATTACTGTGCTATATCATGAGGGTGACCAGGAGCCATAGAGGTTTGAAGCAAAGGGACGTACAGGTCATTTGCATTTGAGAACAAGTCCCCTGGCTGCAGTCTGGCTAATGGACAGGACAGGGCAGAATGGAGGCCAGGATCCCGGTCAGGAGGTGAGTGTGGTGGTCTGGAGAGAGCTGGTGGCCTAGCCTCAGGGCACTGAGGATGGGTGGCTGGACAGATACTGCAGACGGGTGCAGGACAGATACCTTGATGTCACAGAGGAACTGGGCAACCTCCCCCTCACGCATGGTGCACACGATGGTCTCCCACACGGGCAGCTTGAACTTCTTGCCAATGATGAGCTCCATGGGCTTGCCTCGAGCCCGGCTGTCATCCAGCACGGTGCCCTCGTCATCGCTGCGCAGCGTCCGGTAGTGGAATGTGGCCTGTGGGCCACATGCAAGATTAGACAAGGGCACAAACCTTCACCTGACCCCCAAGGGCAAATCCAGCCCCCAGCGTGCAGATGGCACAAGGGACAAGGCTTACCCAGGGTCAAGGCTAACCTTACACCTGGCTTTACCCCATCGCATGGTGAGGAAACTAAGTCACAGAGAGGGAAGTAAGGGGCCCAAGTCACATGGCCAGTGGGTGGCTGGGCAGGGACAAGAGCCCAAGCAGTCTGGCTCCAATCACTCCTCAACAGATACTTACTGAGCACCTGCTATGTGCCCAAGCTCTGTGCTAGACACCAGAACACAGCAGTGAACAAAACAAAGTCCCTGCCCACACAGAGCTGACATGGAACCTGTGGAGGAAGGAGATGGGCCTCAGACAAAATAATGTGCTGTGTCAGGTGAAGCTAAGCGCTTTGGATCACAAAACAAACACAGGGGCAAAGGAGGGCTAGTTTAAACTGAGTGGTGGGGTTGGGGGGCCTCTCTGAGGAGGCAACATTAAGCAGAGACCAGAAGGGAGTAAGGAAGAAAGCAAGCCAGGCAGAACTGGGGTCAGAACTTTCTAGGCCAAAAGAAGGGCAGGTGCAAAAGCCTTGCAGAGCGGTGTGTCCCAGCACTAAGGCCTGTGGGGCAGGGCAGATTGAACAACAGGGAGGGGTGCACTGTGGGTCACAGGTCATCAGGGGGGCCCCATGGGGTCTGTAGGCTGTGGTGAGGACTTTCTTTTTGACTCTGAGACAGAAGCCACTGGGTGGCTCAAAGCAGAACAGGGACAGAATCTGACATGGGTTCTGCTGCTGGGATGAGAACAGACTACAGGGGGACAAGAACAGAAGCAGGGAGGACAGTTAGGAGGTCATTGCAACAACCTAGGGCAGAGATGAGTGTGGCCTACACCAGTGGTAATGGCAGAAGTGGCAGGTCAGATCTGGGATGGATTCTGAGGATTTGCTGTGGGCCATGAGAGAATGGGAGGACCAGGGAAACTCCAGGTTCTTTGGCCTGAGCAACCAGAAGGTGGGCGGTGCCCCTAACTGAGAGGGAGAAGGCTTGGGTGGGGCAGGGTAAGTTTGAGTTGCCAACCAGACATCCAGGCGGAGATAGTCAGTAGGGAGCTTAGGTCAAGTTTAAGGGAGAAGTAAAGGCTAGAGATATGCATCTGGGAGTAACCAGGCACGAAGAGTTTTTTAAAAAATGACACTGGGGTGACTGCAGAGAGAAGAGGTCTGAAGACTGAACCCTGGACAGGATATGGTTAGAGCAGCCCACGCTCTTAACTGCTGCACCACGCTGCTCCTCTGAACTCAGTTTCCACATAAGTAAAATGGAATCAGCAGTAGCACCTGGCCGGGCTCGGTGGCTCACTCCTGTAATCCTAGCACTCTGGGAGGCCGAGGAGGGCAGATTGTTTGAGCTCAGGAGTTCAAGACCAGCCTGAGCAAGAGCGAGACCGAGTCTCTACTAAAAATAGAAAGAAATTATATGGACAGCTGAAAATATATATAGAAAAATTAGCCGGGCATGGTGGCGCAAGCCTGTAGTCCCAGCTACTCAGTGAGGCTGAGGCAGGAGGATTGCTTGAGCCCAAGAGTTTGAGGTTGCTGTGAGCTAGGCTGACGCCACAACACTCTAGCCTGGGCAACAGAGTGAGACTCTGTCTCAAAAAAAAAAAAAAAAAAAAACCAGTAGCACCCATCTCGCACTGTGGGACATGTAGCACATTGTGGGAGCGTGCAGCACAATGCTCACATGGTGAGCACTCAATCAGTGCTGTTGATTGGTTATTTAATACTACCGGTTCCTGTTCTTCAGGTGCCACTGTTCACAGATCTACACTACCTTTACAATACTCTCTACTTCTGGTGCCTGTGCCCGCCAGAATCTCCCAAGGCCACCAACCCCCCAGCCCACAGGACATGCACCCACACCCTCTCTCTTCTTAGAGAAGATCCCTTTTTGTTTTGCTTGAATTATTATAGATACACAATAGCTTTATGTAGAGACAATCCCTTTTGATATAGCAGATCACTGAGCCACACATCTGCTCTCTGCTGTGGGCACTCACGCTGCACTGGGCTGGGATCTTTAGCTGCCCGACTTGGCACGGCGCTGGCCAGAGAGGATACACTCGTTCCCAGCAGCTCTTTCTTTTGGAGTGTCTGGTACCAGACCAGTGAGAATCTTTATTCATTTGCTCAATATGCATGTCCTGTGTCACTGCTCTGCTGGGCACAGGGGCTGCCCCTGGGACGCCCTCTACTCTGCAGAGAAGTGGCAACTGGGAAAGGCACTCAGGAGGAGAGAAGGACAAGAGCAGAAGCAGGGAAGCCTGGAGACGGAGGTTGTGGGGAGGGAGCCAGAGAGGCTGGAGCCCGGGGTCTGGATGTAAAAAGGAAGAAGGTGGGAGGCTCTTTACTTCCCAGTCTTCATCTGTCCCAAGCAAGCCACTTTGGTGGCAGCAGAAAAGCCACCAAAGGATTCTGCGTCTGGCAGACCTGTCCTCTGGACCTATTCTCTGGGTTTGCGCGTCCCAAGGCCTTTCCATGTACAAAAGATCATGAACCTTGATAACCAGAGGCCTCAGAACCGCTCGGGTCCCGGGTCTGTGCAAGCGCTGAGATCAAACCACCCCCCAAACCTGCCTGTGATGACTGACGGCCTCCCTGACCAATGCAGCCACAAGGCCAAGCCTGGGGACCGGGCGGACGCACCCGAATTCACCCCGTACTTAAATTTAGACCAATCAGCGTCGAGCTCCGCATGTGAGCGGTAGGGGCACTGGCCGCTGCTATCTGGGCATGCGCAACCTCTCGCCTAAGGCCTCGTCCCGCCTCGCATGCGCACCGCGCCGCCGTGGGGGAAAGCGGACGGGGTAGACACGAACCTTGGTTCCATCCTGAAAGTCAGGGAGGTCTCCTCGGCCCTCTTGTACCACATGCTTTTGGATGCCATCCTCGCGGAGTCTTGCGATGATATCCGCCATCCTCCTTCCCCGCTGCTCTCTTTCGGCAACTTCCGGACTTGCTCGGTAGCTTCCGGACCTGCTTCGGCAACTCCTACAGCCTCGGCAGCTTCCGAGCTAGCGCCATTTTGATTGAGGGCAGAAGCCAAAAGGGGCACGAACGTGGGAACGGATGGTGATTGGTTCTCTGCACAGCAGCTGAGCGCGCGGGTCGGCCCAGAGGCGGGGCCTGAGGCAGTCTCAGGGGAGGAACCCGAGCCTGCCAGAGAGGTGGGGCTTGGCTCTGCCGGGAGGGCGGGGCGGGCACGTCCCTAGCAATTGTGCCATAGTCTTTATTGGAACTGCGGCCCTGCATTTAAAGTTGTAGATGTAACAGCATTACAGTTAGGAAAACGAAAACAAGAAGCACACCTGTAATGCCACACCCTAAAACTACTAGTACTTTGTGTATTCCCTTCTGGCTTTTTCTTTTGCATACTAGTACGATTGGTGTGATTTTGCATCCTGGATTTTTCTCTTTCAAAAAATAAAAAGAGGAGGCTGCGGGAGGGAAAGGAGAAGGAAGTTTTGTGTATCCCTGTGGGAGCCGTACGCTCTGCAAAAGGGGTGAGCCTGTCGTCAACGCCGAGTCCAGAATGGCTGTCACCGCCCAGTCCAGAGTGGCTGGCACCTAGTAGGTACCCAATCAATGTTATGGAATAATAAATGAAGGATAGAAATGAGGTACTTTGGGAGCTAAAACGGCGTTTCTCTTTACCTCTACAAACCTCTGTGAACAACAGCTGTGAGAGTCTTCAGCCCCCACTTTCAAGCTTTTGGGGCTCCTGTTCTATCTTCAGCCCATCATTGCAACTCTGGAGGATTATTGTCTTTCCCATGTGACCCAGGTGCTAAGTGTCTCACAGACTTATACCGGTTAATTTTCCAACAAGAAGTTCTCTGAGAGGGACAGGACCTCTGAGGTGAAGGGAAAACATGCTTGGTTCTTTTTTCTTTTTTTAGCAACGCAGAAAATTCACAGGCAAGTTCTACCCAATTTTGAAGCAACAAGTAGTCTGTTTCCTGTTTCTTAGATATATTTTTGCAGAAAATGGAAAAAGAGGGAAGGTCGACCAACATGAGGCTAGTTTAATCTTCTTAAATAAGCCAGATAAGTGCACCACAAGGCAAGAAAAGTATACACCTGTTTTACTAATGAATATAAATGTGAAAAATTCTAAATAAAATATTAAGCTAATTGAATTCACTAGTGTATATAAAATGCATCAGTGTGCTGAGTGAAATATCAGTCACAAAAAGACAAAGACTGTATGAGTCCACTTACACAAGGTATCTAGAGCAGCCAAATTCATAGAGACAAAGTAAAATGGTGGTTGTGGGGGAGGAGGAATGGAGAGTTGTTCTCTAATGAGTGTAGAGTTTCAGTTTTGATTGAATGTCGTGATGTACTGTAAATTTAAAAAATTTTTTAAAATAGAGTTTCAGTTTTGAAAGATGTAAAAGTTCTGGAGATTGAGTTGCACAACAATGTGAATATACTTAACACTACTAATCTACACACTTAAAAATGGTTAAGAGGATAAAATTTTATGTTACGTGTATTTTACCACATATAAGAATAAATTTTTTTCCCAAAAAAATGCATGAAGATCAAGTAGAGTCTATTCCAAGAATGTAAGAATGGTTTGACATTAGAAACATCTGTTCCTGTAACTCACCACATCGGTGGACATAAAGGAGGAAATGGATACGGTTATCTCAAAACATGCAGAAAAAGCATCTGATGAACTTCTATGACTATTCATGATAAAAACTCACAAGAACAAAGAGGAACTTTCTCTGGTTGATAAAAATCATATACAATTAAGTAAGATGGAATAACTATTCACATTCTCTTCAAGATCAGGAACAAGACAAAGATGCCCCCTATCCTGATGCTGTTTAGCATAGCTTTAGAAGCCCTGGCCAAAACAATAAGCCGAGAAAAAGAAATGAGAGTGAACTGTCATTGGCAGATTATATAGACAGAAAATCCAACGTAATCTACAGGGTACTCTAACGGATTAGAGAGTTCAGCAATGTTTTGGAGGATAAAAAATAAGCTAACAAAAATTAGCACTCTTCACACCAGCAATAACCAACTCAAAAATACAATAGAAAATAAGGTATCATTCACAACAGCAATAAAACCCATGAATTAGAAAATAAAAACACAACCCAGAACTTTCTGGGAGAAAAAACAATTTTATGACATAAAAGAAGATGTGGACAACTGAAGGGACAAAATCTTGTTAGTGAATAGAACAATTTAACACTTAAAGATGTGATTTCTCCTGAAATTAATCTAGAAATTCCATGAAATCCCAGGAGAAATTGAGAGAATTTTTGAAGAATTTGAAAACTTTTTTTAATAATATTTCTATAGAAGAATAAAGGTCCATGAAAAGCTTGGTCAGGTTTGAAAAAGATGACCAAAGAGAGGGCCCTTGCCCTCCCACATCAAACCACACCACAAACTGCAATAATAAAAAACATATGAGGCCGGGTGCGGTGGCTCACGCCTGTAATCCTAGCACTCTGGGAGGCCGAGGCGGGTGGATCCCTCGAGGTCAGGAGTTCAAGACCAGCCTGAGCAAGAGCGAGACCCCCGTCTCTACTAAAAATAGAAAGAAATTATCTGGCCAACTAAAAATATATATAGAAAAAATTAGCCGGGCGTGGTGGCGCATGCCTGTAGTCCCAGCTACTCGGGAGGCTGAGGAAGAAGGATCACTGAGCCCAGGAGTTTGAGGTTGCTGTGAGCGAGGCTGATGCCACGGCACTCACTCTAGCCCAGGCAACAGAGTGAGACTCTGTCTCAAAAAAAAAAAAAAAAACATATGATACTGCGAGAAGTAGTCAAGGGGACCAAAGGAATAAAAAAGAGAGGTTAGAACAGAGATATGTATGTGTGTGTGGGTGTGTATATATATATATATATATATATGCAACTGTACAGTAGGTATGTGATAAAGGGTACAGTTCAGAGAAAGAACCTGTCATTTGGTAGGTAGTTCTAAGGAGACTAGCTCACTCTGCAATGAAATAAATCTAGGTCCCTGTTTGCACCATATTGAAAGGTGGAAACACAGGGTTAAGTATTTCAATACTGGTTATAATGATACCTAACATTTTTCAGGTGCTTACGTGTGGCAGGCCCTGTGCTTTTCTCCTTACTATGTCTTAACTGATTTAATCTTAAATTAATGCCAGGAGGGAAGCAAAGTTAATACCTCCACCTCCACTGTCCCTTCATGGACTGGGTGAGAGTTCTTCTTGGAGTAGGGCTTCCAGGCCATGGGCACAGGCACTCATGACTTCACAAAGTACCACAGGTGCTCTCCTGAGTGGCTGGACAAGTTGACACACCACCTTGAGGCGTCTGGTTTTCCCTTGGCACTTGGCATCGTCCAGCTGAGGACCGGCTTGCCAGTCTGTTGAATCTAAAATGCTGCCTCATTTTCATCTGGGTTCTCTGCCGACTGCTGAGTTCCGGCAGCTCTGTATGCATTTGTCAGCCATTGGGTTTCCCTTTCCGTGAATTGCCTGCTCATATCTTTTCTCCTTTTTCCTGCGGGGTTTCTGGCCTTTTTTTGTTTCTCTTTTTTTGCTGATTTGCAAGTCTGTACATATGTGATCATTAATCCCCTGATGGTTTTGATCTTGCACATACTTCCTCCCTGTCTTTCTCTCCTTCGTCGGACGTGCCCTTCGTTAAAGAACCACCACTCCTCTTCACGTAGTCAAATCCATCAGGTTTGTGCTTTTTGAGTCTTGCTTTCCTCACTTCAAGTCACATAGATATCCTCCAACATCTTATCTATTGGCTTTACACTATAAAGTTTATAGTTTTACTATCTAGAAAAGGGTTGCAACGAAGTAGTTGAGAACCTGGCTCTGAAGCCAAACTGCCCCCTTACTAGCTTTGGGGACTTGGCGGGCCAGGACTGGGGCGAGAGGGGTGAGGTACTCCCTCTGGGTGAAAATTTTAAGGGTGTCTCAAAAAATATTTTATGCATTTTTTTAAAAAAATCACATTT
>CM052438.1:178257456-178275085 GCA_028533085.1 Varecia variegata
AAAAAATCACATTTAAAGCAAAAATTCATGATGAAAAAAATATTAAAATTTTTAATAAAGACAGAATTTGACCTTGCATGACTCACCTCTCTTGCTTTGCCTCTAGTCCCAGCCCTGCCTTGAGCTGGTTACATAACCTCTCTGTGCCTCAGTTTCCTCATTTGTCTGATAGAAGAAAGGGGCAAGGAGGGAAGATAGGGTGTGAAGAAGGGGAAATGAATTCATGTAACTCAAAAGGGGCCTTGCACATAGTGATAATGTGTCATTAACTGAGAAGTAGGATTGACTCAACTGTGTACATGAGGTCATAAAATGAAATGCGGAGGGAGGGTGGGGGTGGAGGAAGACAAGTACTCTGGGAACTAGGTGGACCTGGGTTCAAATCCCAGTTCCACCAGTTGCAAGCATTTGGGACTTTGGCAAACTACTTACCAAATATTATCCATTCCAAATATTTACTGAGCATCTATTTAGTGTCAAACACTGTTCTGGGCACTATATTAATAGATACAGTGGTGAATAAAACAGTCTAAAATAAGATAATTTCAGGTAAGTGTTGTGTGATGCAAAACTGACTTTTTTTTTTTTTTTTAGACAAGGTCTTTCTCTGTTGCCCAGGCTGGCTGCAGTGCAGTGGCGTGATCATAGCTCACCACAACCTCCAACTCCTGCCTCAGCCTCCCAAGTAGCTACAACTACAGCCACATGCCACCATGCCTGGCTAATTTTTTTTTTTTTTTTTTTTTTTTTGTGATAGAGTCTCTCTCTTTTGCCCTGGCTAGAGTGCCGTGGCGTCAGCCTAGCTCACAGCAACCTCAAACTCCTGGGCTTAAGCAATCCTTCTGCCTCAGCCTCCTGAGTAGCTGGGACTACAGGCATGCACCACCATGCCCAGCTAATTTTTTGTAAATATTTTTAGTTGTCCAGATAATTTCTTTCTATTTTTTTAGTAGAGACGGGGCCTCGCTCTTGCTCAGGCTGGTCTCAAACTCCTGACCTTGAGTGATCCTCCCGCCTCGGCCTCCCAGAGTGCTAGGATTACAGGCGTGAGCCACCACGCCCGTCCTGGCTAATTTTTTTGTTTTTATTTTTTTGTAGAGGCAGGGTCTCACTATGTTTCCCAGGCTGGTCTCAAACTCCTGGGCTCAATCGATCCTCCTGCCTTGGCATTCCAAGCTGCTGGGATTACAGCGGTAAACCACTGGCCCAGCCCCAAAGTGATTTTAGATTGCATATTCAGGGATGGCCTCTCTGAAAGGTGACATTTGAGCAGGGATACAGATAATGAAAGGAGCCAGCTGCCAGAATAGCAAGGTTAAGTGTTTTCCAGGCATAGGGAACAGCATGTGCAAAGGCCCTGAGGTGGGATGAGCTTGGCCTGTGAAGGAAGACTGTAAGAAAGCCAACGTGGCTGAGCAGGGTGAAAAGGGGGCAAAAGAGGGACTTGATGAAGAGGCGGGCAGGCACCAGCGCCTTCAGACCTTTATGGACCGTAGTCAAGAATTCAGATTTTATTCTAAGTACAACGGAAAACCAAGGGAAGGTTTGAATCAGAGAGACTTAGCAGCATACTTCTTTTTAAAAAGTTTTATTGAACAATAATACACGCAGAGAAAAAGGTATGTTTTACAAGATCACTTTGGCTGCTCCGTGGGACCGAACTGTAGGAAAGTGGAAGCCACATAAGCTCTCTGAGCCTCAGTTTCCACATCTGCAAAATGGCAATAATACCCGTCCCATGCAGGGCTGTAGTAAGGCCAGGAAACAGTTCCCAGGCCTCTCCTTGGCACCTGAGGAGCTGGCTGGGACGCAGAAGGTCCGATCATGGGCGAGACGGCTGGGGCGAGGAAGACCCTCCAAAATCCAACCCAGGGATCGCCTCCGAGCGTGGTGCTGGCTGTCGCTTGCCGAGGCGGCCGCTGGGCGGCGCCACGGGCCTGGGGCGCTCCGTCAAGAAGAGGTCCCTCCCACCCACCAGTTCGCTCGGCGCTTGGCAGCTCTGGCCTGCTAGGGCGGCCGGGGGCGGTGCCGTTACGTGGGGGCGGGGCCTCGGCTGGGGCTCCGGCCGGTCGAGCTCCCAAGGCGACGGCGCGGGGCGGGGCCTCGGGGGGCGGGGCCGCGGCGACGCCGGGTGGCGGGCGCAGATGGCGGCGGCGCAGGGCGCCTGAGCGGGCGGGGGCCATGAGCGCCGCCCGGCCCCAGTTCAGCATCGATGACGCCTTCGAGCTGTCCCTGGAGGACGCGGGCCCTGGGCCCGAGTCCAGCGGGGTCGCCCGCTTTGGGCCGCTGCACTTCGAGCGCCGGGCCCGGTTCGAGGTGGCTGACGAGGACAAGCAGTCCCGGCTGCGCTACCAGGTGAACGGCCCGGCCCACCTCACCCTCTGCCCCAGTCCGGGCGGGACCCCAGGCCGGGCCTGGGAACCCCAACTCGGGAGAATCTGCCTAGAGGACCCAGGCAGAGCGGGAGATAAGCCCCAACATGACCCCTGATCCACAACCCTGCCCAGACCCTCTCAGCTCTGATATGGGTCCCCAGTCAGCACTGGGGAGCCAGACCTGGGAACTCATCCCTTAGCCCCAGCTGGAGAACCCACCCATCCTGGGTACTGCCCTCTCGCCCCCACTGGGTTTGGCAAGGTCCTCTGTATCTGAACCAGACCTCCCCCATACGCAGGAGCCGAGCCCTCAGCCCCAGGCCAGCCAACAGGAACCTGCACCCTCTTCTGTTCGCACTCTCCCCGTTAGAGCTGGAGGCCCCCACTCACATGACAAGTCCTTGCCCCCCTTGACTCCCACTAAACCGGAAATCCCCATTTTCCCAGAGAACCTCCCCAACCCTAGGATCCTTTTCTTGGAGACCTGGACCAGATTCCTGTACCCTAAACCTGGGAAACCCAGGCCTGTCCTTCCCTGGCACCCCAAATCCAGAGCCCCCCTTCTAGGCCACTGAAACATCCTGAGAGCTCCACCCTGACTTCCGAACTTGGGAGATACCTGGCCCTGGGACCCATACTGGAAGCCCTCAGCCAACTCCTGCTGGCTCCTGCTCCCCAAAGCCCCCAGCATCCACCCACCTCCTTTCTGGGTTTCGGTTTCGGTGAATCACCAAACCCGTTCTGCGGGGAGGGCGAAGGGCCAGGTGAGCAGCTGTGTAGGCCTGCTTTTCTCATCTTCCTGGGAGGGCAGTGAGGGCCTGAGCCCAGCAACCCCTCTGAGCCCTGTGTCCTGGAACAGAACTTGGAGAACGATGAGGATGGAGCCCAGGCCTCTCCAGAGCTGGATGGGGGAGTCGGCACCAGGTCAGGGCCAGGTGGGGACCCACCCCTGTACCCCAAGCCCCATGCCTCTGGCTTATGTCCCCAGGGACCCCATCCAGTCCCCCACCCCACTTCCCTCAGCTGTCTTATGCCCAGTCCTGTAAGGATTCCTAGCCAGACCCCCACTCCTTTCATGGGGTCCACTATGCGGCAGGGTCACTAACTCTAGTGCCCAGCCTTATTCACTCACCCTTCCAGGCTGGAGGAACCCCCAGCCTGGTCTGGCCCCCACCTTCCCACAGGTCACCTGTCCTGCAGTTACCCCTAGTGCTTATCCCCAGCCTTCCCCTGCCCCCAGTCCTGTAGAAATCCCCAGCCCCTGACTTCATCCTCACTCTCAGGGCCCTCTATCCTGCAGGGACCAGCCCTAGTCCCTGCACCACCCCGCACTTCATGATTCCTGTCCAGAAGGGACCCCCTTCTGTGCCCGCTCCTCCCCCTCACTGGGCAACCCGTCCCACAGGGATCCTGGCCGAACCTCCATCCGGAGCTCCCAGTGGTCCTTTAGCACCATCAGCAGCAGCACCCAGCGCTCCTACAACGCCTGCTGCAGGTGAGCCTGGCTGTGCTCAAGCCCCCAGCCTCTGAGCCACCTGCTGCCCCTGTGGTCCCTGCCCCAGCACAGGCAGCCCTGGCTCTACCCCCAAGCCTCCCACACCCCCACTTCATCTCTTTTCACCCCACCCTGCTCTCCTGCCACCCAGCTGGACCCAGCACCCTTTGATCCAGAAGAACCGCCGGGTAGTGCTGGCTTCCTTCCTGCTTCTGCTGCTGGGGCTGGGTGAGTGTCCCTGAGGTCCCCTGCCTACCCCCGTGGGAGGGTCTGCCCTCCTTTTGTGCAAGTTCTGCATCCCCCCCTTTGGCACACTGGGCCTCTCAGCATCCTGTGGAGGCAGCTGGCTGCCAACACCCCCATTTACAGGTGAGGAAACTGAGGCCTTAAGAGGGGCAGGCCAAGAAATCACACGTAGCTAAAAATGGAACCTGGTTCAGCACTCCAAAGACTTTTCCTTTTTTTTAAGGAAACTGTTTAACTGTTTAAACTGTTTAATCCATCAGGGAACAGAAGAGTAACAGTTACCATTTCTTCCGTGTCTACTTTAGGCCAGGTGCAGGGCAGGTTATTCCCCCACCTTACACAGTCATACAGCAGTGAGAGGTAGAGTCCAGCACCTCTGTGTAGGGGCTCAGGGCTATGCCTGTCCCTATGGGCAGGGACGCTGCCAGCCTGGATCCACAGGGCACCCGTCACTTCCCCTTCTCTGCAGTCTGAGAGCTGACAGGGACTTCTTTCCCAGCCCCATTGCTCTGATGGGGAAACTGAGACCCAGAGCAGGCAGATCTCAAAACCAGATGTTTTCTCACTCCCAGCGTCCTCATTCTATGGGGCTGAGCAGGCAGGGGCCCCAGAAAGGATCCAGGGTTGGGGTCCGGAGGGGCTCATAAGGAGGACCAAGTGTGGCTGCTGCCCCAGTTCCCCCCTCCCTTCTCCAGGAAGGCCGAAGCCCCTCAGCCAGCCAGGCCCCCAGCCAGGCCCCCAGCCGGCAAGCCTGGCTTTGGCTCTGGGTTTTTGCATGCAGGGAAGGGAGCTGCCACTTCCCAGCACCACTGCATGCCGGCACTGGTGGCGCTGGCCACAGGCTTTCTCTCATTTTATTCTCAACAACCCAACAAGGCAAGCATTATCACCATCCAGTTCCAGAAATAAGGACACAGGCTCAAGCAGGTGAAGGGACTTGCTCAGGTTGCAGCTGGAAAGTAGATGAGCTGTGATTTAAACCCACATCTGTGACACTGCCAGGCCTGGGGGCCACCAGAGGTCCAGAAAGGGCCTTTGTAGGAATTAGAAAAGGATGTCCCAGGAGAGGACAAAGCCGCAGCCCTAAGCCAGGGTGCAGGGAGTGAGTTGCACTCCCATCCTACCCTTTTTGACATGTTCTGTGCAGTGCACAAGGCAGCCGCGATCCATGGTGGCCCCTCAAGCCCCCACGACCACCTCTCTTTCAGAGCCCAAAGTCCACTCCCCACCTTCCTTCCTCTCTTCTCTAACCTGGGTACCCAGGACTCTGGGTCTGAAAAGTGGATCCAGCCACGACCTCACCACCTTCCGCGACGCCCACTGTGCTCCACCAAAGCCCACGTCCCTCCCTGAGGCTTACAGGCTCACCGAGTTCCTCCTGCCTGGCCTCTTGCCTCTCTGGTCTTGCCCAATGCTGGACGCTCTCAGAAAGCCCCACGTTCCCTCCAGACTCTGGATCTTTGCCGTGCAGTTCCCTGTCTGGAACTCCCCTCTTTCTCTCTGCCTGGGCGATGCCCACAGCACAGCCTCTAGAGTCAGGCAGCCTCACCTTCCACCTGCAGCTGTGTGAGCAAGTTGCTCACCCTCTCTGTGCCTCACTTTCATCTTTGGTGAATTAGGGATGGTGATAATACCTGTCTCATTTGGTCAAGGTGACAAATAAGGCCGTGCACATAACACGCTTAGCCCAGTGCCTGGCAGCAACTGGTAAGTGGTCAATAAATATTAACTGCTGTTGCTCCTGCTGCTCCTCCTGGGCTTAGATGTCACTGCCTCCAAGAAGCCCCTCCTTGGTCCCCCAGGCTGGTCCAGGCCACTCCCCTAAGCTCCCACACCCCCATGTCCTGATCACCTGGGTTGTAGCTTTCAGGTTCCTGGTCCCTCCACTAAGGCAGGGCCATAAGGGCAGGGACCTCATCTGCCTTTCACCACGGATTCCCAGTACAGGCGCGCAGTAGGTGTTCCATAAATGTTTGCCGAATGACTGAAAGGCCACACTGAGGAGCAGTCAAAAATCTCTCATCTCACAGGCATTTCCCAGGGCCTGCCAAGTGCCCTGCTCTGAAAACACAGAGCTTGGTGAGCTTCCTGGGGAGGGTCTCTGCCCAGGGGGCCTCCGGCTTAGGTGGGGGACACCTCCCTTAGGGCTGAGCCGTGTGGGTGGTAGAAGTCCCCGCCCTCACCCCTGCTCCTGCCCTCACCCCCGCGGCTCCATCTGTGCGCAGTGCTGATCCTGGTCGGCGTGGGACTGGAGGTGGCCCCCTCTCCAGGTGAGCGCCCCCTCGAACCCCCACAGGCAGCGGTCACCCCGGTCTGGTGCCTGTGGGTGCTTGGCAAGCCCGTCCACCTCCCGCAGGAAAGGGCCCCTTTTTCGGCTGATAGTGAGGCTTGGCAGGGCCGGAGGGACTCGCAGCCGCCCCCCGCCCTGACCCGGCTCTCCTCCCGCGCAGGTGTCTCCAGCGCCATCTTCTTCGTGCCGGGCTTCCTGTTGCTGGTCCCGGGAGGTGCGAGCGGGCGCCGGGGCGGGGCGGGGCGGGCCGCGGGCGGGGCGGGGCCTCGGCGCTGACAGGCCCCGCCCCGCAGTCTACCACGTGATCTTCATCTACTGCGCCGTCAAGGGCCACCGGGGCTTCCAGTTCTTCTACCTGCCCTACTTCGAGAAGTGAGCAGCGCGGCGCGGCCGTTGCGTTCCCTCATCCGCCAGGACCGTCAACAGCCCAGCCCCGTCGGGAGGTTGCTCGAGAAGTTTGGGGCAGGTCTGGCCCTGGGCAAGTCACCCCTCGCCCGCTCAGTGCCTTAACTTATTCTCGGGCCCTGGGACTGCTAGGCTGGTGGTGTTTTGTGCTAATAAAAGAGTAATTCCGGCAGAGACAATTGCTCTGTTCTGTCACGTCACCCTCGGCCGGGCCCACCGTCCTGACCACGCCCCCTCCCACAAAGGCTGAGAAAAGGACTGAGCCAGGGGCTGAAGGGCTTCCAGCCCCGATCTCCGATCTCCCCACGGTAGGCAGGCGTGACCGCCCTGACGCTCTGAGTCTTGCCCAAGATCATGTGGCCTGTTTGGGCCAGAGCCGGGCCTGGGGCTCTTCTGCCTTGACCCTAGAGGAGGCCCGAACAGCCTGCCCCAGCCCCAGCCCTTGGGCTCCGCCTGTCCCTGTCTCTGTCTGGTGGCCCTGGCCGGGGACACTCAGATGACGCAGACTTGGGGCCTGGAGGCTCGTACCCTAGTTCCAGCCTGGCTCTGGGGCCCTGGGCTGCCACAGCCAGCCCTGAATGTGGGCCATGCCTCCTCCACCCACTGCCCTCCTTCCCAGGCACAGAGGTTGGGACAAGCCCAGAGGCAGAGGGCAGGGGAAGCAGGGCCTGCGTGACAGAGAGCCTCAGTGGTCAAGGACTCTTAGAACCACAGAATGTTAGAAACTGACCATCTCAGAATTTTGGAAAATCGGAGCATCTCAGAATCTTAGTAACCAAGAAACAGAATCTTTGAGAACCCTGAAATCTGAGATCATAATATCTACCAGTGAGCGAGCTCTTGTAAGACACCAGGCCATGTGCTGAGCACTTGCCACAGTTTATGGTTTGTGATCCTCCCGACCTCAGCCCATTTTACAGAGGACGACTGACTCATCCAAGGACAGCCAGTGGGTGATAGGAAGGGTTAAGAACATAACCCAGGGTGCCAGGGCCCTTTCCGTGACACTGGGGGAGAGGGAGGAGACAGAAGCTGACCTGGTGTGGTCCCCCGCCAGCCAGTGGAGGGGCTGCCGAATTAGCATGGGAAGAAGAGGCGGGGTTGGTATACCGAGGTGTTTGCAGTATGTACCCCCTCTAAAGCACGAGTCCCACTCACCACTGTCTGCAGCAGCCAGCACCGCAGGCACCCCCAGAGTTCTGGGACGTTGCATGAACACCCAGGCCCCTGCTCTATTCCTACTCCCCAGGCCCAGCCAGACCTCCCACCCACAACCCCCAGTCAAGACACTTTAGTTGGGAGCACCCACCGGATACAGGAACTCCTAAACCAGTGGTTCCCATACTAGCTGTGGCGAAGGACCAGTTTTCATTTCTAATCCATCATGGACTAATACGTTTGTAAGATACAAATAAAAACTAGAAAAATGAAATTAAAAAGATATACAGAATACAAGCCTAGAGTTTATCAGATTAATCAGACAAAATTACATTTCAATAAATAGAACATAGGAAAAAGAAAAATGATAAAAACCATTCATTGAAAGTGAGCAAATAGGCAATTAGCAAAGAGTCGCTACTACACTTAAAACTTTTTATCATTCTACAGTCTTAACAGAAAGTTATTCTAGAAGTGATGACTCCCCATAAGTCTGTATCAGGAATCAGCAAGGTATAGTCCACAGAATGTTTTTATTTTATTTTATTTTTACTCCTTTAAAACAGCATAAATACAAGATGGTTTTTATATTTTGTAATGGTTGGGAAAAGTTAAAAAATAATAAGATTTCATGACATAAAATTATATAAAATTCAAATTTCAGTGTCAATAAAGTTTTATTAATTAAGTTTCCAACACAGCCACACTCATCTGTTTATATATTGACTTTGACACTACAAAGGCAGAGTTGAATGAACAGCTGCAACAGAGACCATGTGGCCCTCAAAGCCTAAATTAATTACCATCCAGCCCTTTACAGCAAAAGTTTGCCGACCCTTAGTCTATGTAAACGCTTTGACAGAACACTGTGAATATCGATGTTTAAAGTTTTAATGTGACCAATGAACTTGATTTTTGCTGGTTAGTTTGTCTAACCCAGGTTGGATTGACAGCCACGCTTCTCAGGGAATAATGAAGATTTAAATTCTAAATATATATAATTTCTTTCTAGTTTGAAGACATTAATAGGAGCATACAGATTAGGAACATTAGATTTCCTTAGTAAATTGTGACTCAATTTATCCTTAATGCTTTTGCCTGGTAGCCTATTTTTGTCTGATATTCCTGTAGTTATACTTTCTTTTAGTTAATTTCCTCTTTAGAAGTCTTTTCTCCAAGCCATCACTTTCACCCTTCCGTTTGTCATTATGTTTTTTGAGTATGTCTCCTATATCCTGCACTCAGCTGTGGGGAAGAGCCTGATATCTGCCCCTTCTGTATCTGCTCTGTGCCCTCATATTAGAAAAACCCTGGTTTTTAGCTGGGCATTTGACCACCCAAATGAAGATTGCACTTGCCAGCATCCTTTGCCTGTAGGTGTACCATGTGATAAGGTCTGTCTAACAAGATATAAGTGGTGAATACTCGTTACCCCTTTATTGTTTGTTCCTGCCTCCCTCCTGCCGTAGGGAAAACAAGCAAATGTGGGCACACCCTAGGGATGGCAGACCCTAGGGATGGCAGCCAACCAGTAGCAGCCTGGGTCCTTGATGACTCTATACAGCTGGATTCCACCTACAGACTTTTCTTGGGGGGGAAATAAATTTCTATACAGCTTAAGGCATTGTTATTTTTGTCCTTTGTTACAGGGAACCCAATCTAATGTTGATACTTTCTTTTGTGACTGGGACTCTCTGACTTTTAACTGACAAATTTAGTCTGCTTATATTTATTGTAATTATTAATTTTTTAAAGGATTGTTTCTACCTTCTGTTTTAATGTTTTCTGTGTACCTTGTTTTTCTTTGCTTTTTTTTTTCTTTCTCAGCCTTCTACTGGCTTAATCAAGAATTCTTCATTTCCCCCTTTTCCTCCTCTGTTGATCTGACTATTGAATGCTATGTTCTATTTCTATTATATTAATAGTTGTCCTTAAGTGGTTAACAAGATCAAAAACTAATCAATGAATCTATCCTCCTCTAGAACAACAACACAAAGTATTTCAGCATGCCTAAAGCATCCCTTCCCATCTTCTGGTTTTATTATTCTAGTCTCTTCTTGATTTTAAATCTCCCAAGTCAATTTTTGCGTACAGTTATTGCTTTTCTAGATCTATCAATATGTTTACTGATTTCATTCCTGACCACTGTGTAGCACATACTCTGCCTTCATTCTGGATTCAATTTCCTTCCTACCGAAACTATTCCTTCCAGCAGGGTGTGTGGGTGGGCAACAGCCTTTGTTTATTAAAAAAAGTTTATATTTCACCTTCATTCTTGAATAATGATTGAACTAGGTATGGGTTTCTTGGCTGACAATTATTTTTTCTCCGCACATTGAAAAATTTATCCATTGTTTTCTGGCATCTGTTGTTGCCAATGAAAAGTGTTTGGTGAGCAATCTGACTTTTCTCTCAAGATTTTAGTTTTGTATCCTGCAGCTTCACTGGGATGTATCTAGATATACATTGATTTTTATTCATCCTATTCAGGCTTCAGTTTGCTCCTTCAATCTGGGCACTTAATGCCTCTGGAAGTCTTTATGGAAATTTTTCAGCCATCATCTCTTTGATCATAGCCTCATGCCCATTCTCTATGTTTCCGCCTTCTGAGGCTCTCAATGACTTTTAACTACCCTTCAACACTTTCCATCTTTTTGTCTCTCAGTGCTACATTATAGGAGAATTTCTCAGATACAGCTTCCAGTTAGTTCATTGATCTTCTTTTAAATCTGTGTTTAATCTGCTGTTTTAACTTATCCATTTATTTTTTCATTCTAATGGCTATACTTTATATTTCTAGAAGTGCTGTTGGGTTATTTTTAAAATCTTCCTGTTCTATTTTCATACCATGATATTACTGCATATTACTCTCTCTTCCTTCTTTTATTGCTTTTTTTTTGCATATATTTTGTGGTCTTTTTTAGATTGTTCTGTTATTTACACTTTGAGACAACAAATCTCCTGTTTTTGCATCTGTCTAGCCTCCTCGTGGTGGTTTGTTTCCCTGTTTAACCTGTAATTTTTAACATGAGTTCATCTTTGGGAGCAGTAGGGTTTTTTGTTTGTGTTTTTAGAAGTTCCATGTGTCCATGTGGATTGAAAGAGTGCCCCTTCTCAGCAGTTTTTGTGTGTGTGTGTGTGTGTGTGTGTGTGTGTGTGTGTGTGTTTTTCTCTAGTGACTTCCACCCAGACTCAGCAGTTTTTTTTCCCTTTTTTTTTTTTTTTCAACTTTTCACACCCTGGAGATAGACCACACTCCTGCTTGAAGTGCAGGTCAGGTTCTCCAGGGTAACTGAAGGCCCTGGGCGTCTGCCTCCTTGCCACTTTCTCAGGCTGCTCAGTGAAGATATATTTTAGTCCCTGTTTCAAGAACAGGGTAGCCCTTTGAGACCCCGTAATGTACCCAGGAGGTTCATTTCTTGCTCTCCAGACTCATATGGCTCTTCTGTCACTTGTGGGTGTCAGAGCCCAGGTGCCCAAGCCTCTGTCCAAGTCTGAAACCACAGGGTCAGCTCCCTCCTACAACCCAAGTTTTGATTTCTCTTTCTTTGGTCCCTGGGGTCATTGCTTCCTATCTTTCAAATTTACTTTTTAAAAAAATCATTCTATACGCCTAAGAGGTGGGAGGGGTCCAGCCACCCTCTCAATTCCCCATGTTACTCGGGCTCCCCCCAACACTGCCCACCTTTGAAGCTGCCAGTGCCAGGGAACTGCCTACCTCCAAGGGACTGGAGAGACCCTAATCTTGCTCCCGCGGGGAATGGCGGGCAGTTTTGAGCGGGTGTTCTCCTGGCAGCTTGAGGAGGGGGAGGTGAAGATGCAGGTGGGCAGATGGCATAAGAAGCAGACTGTCAGGCCAGGTGTTGCCAGGTGTTACCAGGTGTTAGAAGTCTGGGGCTGCTGGGTCTCTTCCATCCTGGAAGAGGGTAGGGTGTGCACCCTCGCTCCTGTTGGGGTCCGGGACCCCAGGGGCAATGGATCCTCCCCTCCTGCAGCCTCAGTGAGTCGACAGCATCATCACAAACTCTGTGGGAAAAGAGGGCAGGGCTTGGGTGGGTCCATGGGGGGCGCAGATCCCAGGAGGTGCTGGGCTCAGCCTGGGCACCACAGGGACAGGAGTGTTGTCTGGGAGGGAGACTCACCGTCAAAGTCTACAGTGCCATCCCCATTGAGGTCCACTTCTCGGAGCATCTCATCCAGCTCAGGACCGGCCAACGGCTCCCCCAGCAGAGCCGGTGCTGCCTGCCGCAGCTCTGCCACTGTGATTCGTCCATCCCTGTCCCTGTCAAACTAGGGTCCCAGCAGGGATCAACCCCTCCCACCCAAAGCAGCCTCAGCCTGCACCCAGCTCCATGCCTGCCACTGCACAAATGCTCCCCTACCCACATCTTCACCCATCCGAACCTTCCCCATCGCCCCTGCCAAGAGAGTGTGCCTCCGGCTCCAGGAAGTCTCCCCAGATGGGTCCCCCAGCTGGGAGCCAGCTGAACCCTCTCTCACCCATCCCAGGCCTTAGTCCCACCGCCTGCAGGGCTCTGGGCCTTCACAAGGCTGAGGCCCCCAGTCTCTCTGGCCTGAGAGGCCGGCAAGGACACCATCCAGCCTGCCACCCACTGCCCACCGAGACCATGCTCCACACCTCTCGGAAGGCGATGCGCAGCTCTCGCACCCCCAGCATGTGCGCCGTCTCCTCCCTCAGCTTCGGGCTTATCAGTTCCACAAACTCCTCGAAGTCCACACGGCCACCCACTGTGGACCCAGGCAGACTGTCACGATGGTGAGGGCTGTGGCCCAAGAAGGGATGTCACGAGGACCAGGGACCACCCACCCCCAGGATCTGCACCCAGGACACAGGACACCTGTGTCCATGCCTGCAGCGGTAGGAGGCTGGACCCCTGTTTTCTGGGGTACTGAGGGGCCAGGGCTGCTTCTGCTCTTAGTGAAGAACCGCAGTGTGGGAGAAAGAGACCAGGCTTTGGAGCCAGAAGTCCCAGCTTCAGATCCTGGCTCTGCCCATGGTGTGCATGGTGTCGGGTGACTTACTAACCCTTCCTTCCTCATCCTAGGATGCGGATGAGAGAACCTGCTCCGAGGGGGTGCTGTCGGAGTTCGAGTTCATGGCTATAAAGTGCCAGGGCCCAGTAGGTGGCAATAAATGCCTTCTAAGCACACCCATGTAGTCAGTGCCTTAGTGCTAAGATGCCATCAGTCATGTAAAGCAGCGGTCCCCAACCTTTTTGGCACCAGGGACCAGTTTCATGGAAGACAATTGGGGCGGTGGGGGGCGAGGTGATGCAAGCAATGGGGAGCAGCTGTGGATACAAATGAAGCTTCCAGCTGGCTGGTCCCCTGTTCACCTCCTGCTGTGCTCCTTCCCTAATTTTTCCATGGACAGGGGTGGGGGGCTGGGGAGACAGTGGAGCTCTGTGGCCCGATCCCTAACAGGCCAGAGGTTGGGGACCACAGGTACAAAGCACCAAGGGTCAAACAGCTGCTCTGGGGGAAGAAAAGAAGTGGTGGCACCGACTGACTGTTTACATCAATTGTAAGTCATGCCCCCATTTGGGGAATTGCAAGGAAAAAAATGCAGGTGTCCTGGAATGAAGGGAATACAGTATTTGCCTGAGGACGAACCAGTGAGTGACAAGCACACAGTGGCTGCCCATCAGACACTCAGTCACAAAGAGTGGACAGGGTCCTCTCATGCCAGGGTGACCTCGATTCCGGCAGCTACCACCAGGGCAGAGGTGGGGGGGCAGGGTCACAGAGAGAAAGAGAGACAGAGAGGAGCACCAGGTGGCCAGTGCCAGCAGAGAGCACTTTATCCAGGGAGGCGGGAAGGGCCCGTGTGGAAGGACTGAAGGCAGACCGTGGCCGGGTGGATACCCCGAGGCCAGGTAGGGTCCCTCCTGGGTCCTCGGACAGCCCTGCTTGCCTGCCTCACCACACCAAGAGGCAGAGCTTGGACCTGGTGTCCCTGCATCTGATGGGGCCGATGTGGTCCTGGAAACTGTCACCCTCCCTCAAGCTCACCAACACCCCTGATGGAACGCCCCCAGGCCACCTCCTGCCAACCCCTCCTAGTCCCCCTGCACCGTGAGGCTCAGAGAAGACCCCACAGGCGACACTGTCACTGACTGCGCATCTTGACGTGCTGGGAGACCTCCAGCAGCTCCATCTCGGTAGGCATGTAGCCCAGGGTCCGCATGCAGTCGCCCAGGTCCCGGTAGCCGATGTAGCCATCACGGTCAGTGTCGAACTCCTCGAAGGCAGCCTGAAGCTCTGTGGAGAAGGGAGGTCAGGCCCAGGCAGCCAGGCTCAAGGAACCTCCTACCCTCGCCAGCAGCAAGAGCCACTCACCGTCTAGCTCCTCGGGGCCCAGCTCACGGTCCTGCAGGAGGTAGTCCAACATGTCCCCAGGGCCAGCCAAGGTCTGTCCATCCTTCCTCCTCCAGCCCCCGCCCATACTGGCCTCGGCAGGCCAGCCCCGCCAGGGCAAGAGAAGGCATCTGGAGTCCCGTGGGCCCCCGGAAGAGAGAGCCCACTTCGCGCTCCAGGGCCTCGAGCTCCCACAGAGCCCTGGGTGCAAGTGTCGGCTCTGCCCACTGCCCAGGCCCACCTGAGACCACCCACCCTTCCCCAGACTGCGGCAACCCTGCCCCACAGCCCAGGCTCCCTGGTCTCGGGCAGGAGAGGCAGGAGGCCTGGTACTAAGGGGCAGGGTAGCATGAGTCCCCACCCCCACTCCCCACGCCCCAGCCCTGCCCAGGCCCCACCTGACCTTCCCGAAGATTCGGTCAAGCAGGGGCCCGTATGTCCTGTGAGCAGCATCGCGCTGGGGATCAGGACGATGCCGGTGGGACTGGCGACGAGAGGCTGGCCCAGGGGCTTCAGCAGGGGGCTCTGCCTGCCCCTCTCCCATCCTGGAGGGGTTCTTGCTGCTGCCCCTGGCCTTGGGGCCCTGGACAGGAGTCTGCTCCCCAGAGCTGCTAGTGCCCTTCCGGGACCCTTGGAACCCCCTCTCCCTCCTGCTCCTCCTCTTGGCCAAGGGGGGCCCCTCAGCACCACTCCTGGGAGCCATAGCCCCTGCAGGGGGCTCCTGGGGGCCAGTGGCTGGGTCTGGTCCATGCTGCCCCCTTACCTGCTCTGTGGCCATGTGGGAGGGACAACAGGGCTCAGAGATGCCGCACCCCAAGCACCCTCGGCTCTCGGGACCCGCAAAGCTGCTTATGCACCCGCACTCTTAGCGCTGACGGCCTGGGAGCGGGCTCGGAGGGGATTAGGGTAAGTGAGGTAGGCAGCCCAGGCCCTAATCCCAGCCCTCTGCCCCGGTGTCCGGGCAGAGCCAGATGGGTCAAGAGAACTGGCCTCAGTCAGAAGCAAGGGGCACCAGGATGCGGTGGCTGCCATGAGCTTCAGACTGCAGCTCTGCCACATACTGGCTGGGAGACCCAGCAAAGTCCCCCCTCCAAGTCTGTTCCCTTGTGCATAAAATGGGGAGAAGACTGCTGAGGCGGGAGGACCTGCCAGCGGTGTGCCATGGGCAGAGGACTAGCCAAGCAGAGCGGGGGACCAGGGAGGGCATTTCAGGCAGGAGGAAGCATGTGGGCAAAGGCTGGGAAGAGGGGAGGACTAGTCGCTTACTGGGGCCCCCTGTGGGGTGACATCCTGGCCAGAGCACAGGGCAAGTGAAATTAAGGAAGAGAGGCCAGACCACAGAGGCCTCGAATGCCAGATTGAGGAGCACAGGGGTGATGTCAGAGGAGGTGGCCCCTGGGGATCCTTGAGCCTGTCCTGGGCTGGAGGGGCCCAGGGTGAGGAGGGGGTTCAGGCATCTGGCCCTGTCGGGGGTGGGGGGATCTGGCTGATCACTTGGCCCTGCTGGGCCGGGGTTAGGGTTTCCCGGCGAGCAGCCCCATGAATGATTGATGTCCTCTCAGCTTGGGTTTCCTGCCCGCCCGCCTTAGTGCCGCCGGGTGCCATGCAGCAGGCCCCAGTGAGGGGCCGTGTGGACAGCTGGACCGCCGGTGGGCAGGCACGCCCCGCTCCTCCCACCACCTGTCTGCGCCCCACAGGTAAGTGGGGCCTCACTGGTGGGGCCTGGGGTGCAGGTGCCCAGGGCTCTGATCCAACAGGGACTGAGCTTACAGAGCAGGGTCAGCCTGAGGCAGAGCCCTGGGCTGGGGGAGGCCACCAGGCTAAAGCCAAGTGGCCTTCAGGGGTATGTGGTCCCTCCCCTAGCTGCACTGCCACCAGGTCTTTCTCCATCCTCAGCGGGAAACTCCCTCCCCTCTGCCAACTGGGGAAGGTGGGGTGGGGAGGGTAGGCCTCTTGGGTCCCAGGGTTGGGTGCCCCAGCCCACCTCACCCCATCACACTGCAGAGCCCCCATCTCCTTCTCTATTGAGTAGCTCCAGGAGACAAATGGAAGCCACTTTCTGCCTGAGCCGTGGGACGCATGTGGCATGGGCTCCTACTACCTTCCTCCCTGTTCACCCTGGGCGCCTATGGGCCTGTGGGACCCGGAGCCCTTCCGTCTTGGAATTTTTTTTTTTTTTTTTTTGAGACAGAGTCTCACTCTGTTGCCCAGGCTAGAGTGCCATGGCATCAGCCTAGCTCACAGCAACCTCAAACTCCTGGGCTCAAGCAATCCTCCTGCCTCAGCCTCCCGAGTAGCTGGGACTACAGGCATGTGCCACCATGCCCGGCTAATTTTTTCTATACATTTTTAGTTGTTCAGCTAATTTCTTTCTATTTTTAGTAAAGTCGGGGGTCTCACTCTTGCTCAGGCTGGTCTCGAACTCCTCAACTCAAAGGATCCACCTGCCTCGGCCTCCCAGAGTGCTAGGATTACAGGTGTGAGCCACCACGCCCGGCCCCCATCTTGGAATTTTAAACACTTGATCCACAGGGTATGAGGCATAAAGGGGTCTTGAGATGAGCTGACCAAGTGGTTTTCAAACTGTATCCCCTGGAACCTTAAGGGAGTGTTCTTCCTCCTTTCATCGAGCACTGCTCTAGTTCACGCAGGAACTCCACTGTAACACTTTATTTACAGACAAGGTTCAACAGCTTTAACAGCCAGTTTGGGCCGGGCACGGTGGCTCACGCCTGTAATCCTAGCACACTGGGAGGCCGAGGCGGGTGGATCGCTCGAGGTCAGGAGTTCGAGATGAGCCTGAGCAAGAGCGAGACCCCGTCTCTACTAAAAATAGAAAGAAATTATCTGGCCAACCAAAAATATATATAGAAAAAATTAGCCAGGCATGGTGGCACATGCCTGTAGTCCCAGCTACCCGGGAGGCTGAGGAAGAAGGATCCCTTGAGCCCAGGAGTTTGAGGTTGCTGTGGGCTAGGCTGATGCCACGGCACTCACTCTAGCCCGGGCAACAGAGCAAGACTCTGTCTCAAAAAAAAAAACCAGTAAGTTTGAAAGTCTCTGGTTTGGTCCACTTGGACACACTGGGATTCCACACATGTCAGAAAGAGTAAGTCTGAGTTTGAGTCCCGGGCTCCCCTTGTTATGTATGACCTTGGGCAAGTCACTGATTCTCTGAACCTTCCTATTCTCACCTATGAAATGGAATGCATGAGGACAGCAAGTTATCTGTTCAAAGTCCCTGCTGTAGGCTAACTACCCAAAACATGAGGATGATGGCCC
>CM052438.1:178275185-178350533 GCA_028533085.1 Varecia variegata
GAGTTTGAGTCCCGGGCTCCCCTTGTTATGTATGACCTTGGGCAAGTCACTGATTCTCTGAACCTTCCTATTCTCACCTATGAAATGGAATGCATGAGGACAGCAAGTTATCTGTTCAAAGTCCCTGCTGTAGGCTAACTACCCAAAACATGAGGATGATGGCCCGGGAGAGGGCCAGTGACTTGCCTGGAGATGCACAACTCTCTCTCTCTCTCTCTCTCTCTCTCTTTCGAATTTTTCTCTTTTTTTAGAGACAGGGTCTCACTCTGTCCCCCAGGCTAGAGAGCAGTGGTGTCATCATAGATCACTTCAGCCTCCAACTCCTAGGCTCAAGCAATCCTCCCACCTCAGCCTCTCGAGTATCTGGGACTACAGGTGTGCGCCACCACGTCTGGTAGAGATGGAGTCTCGCTCTGTTGCCCAGACTGGTCTCAACCTCTCTGTCATACTCAGTCATTAACACAATCGTTGACTCCCCAGGCACCCACTCCATGTCCAGCAGTACTCTGGGGACCCCAAATGGACACTGTTATGGAAGCCAACATGGGCACCGCTGACCACAGGCCCCGCACAGAGCTCGATGATGAGGACTACTACCCCCAGGGTGGCTGGGACACAGTCTTCCTGGTGGCCCTGTTGCTCCTGGGGCTGCCAGCCAACGGACTAATGGCGTGGCTGGCTGGCTCCCAGGCCCGGCACGGAGCAGGCACACGGCTGGCCCTGCTTCTGCTCAGTCTGGCCCTCTCTGACTTTTTGTTCCTGGCGGCTGCAGTCTTCCAGATCCTAGAGATCCAGCATGGAGGGCACTGGCCGCTAGGGACAGCCGCCTGCCGCTTCTACTACTTCCTGTGGGGCGTGTCCTACTCCTCCGGCCTCTTCCTGCTGGCCGCCCTCAGCCTGGACCGCTGCCTGCTGGCGCTGTGCCCACGCTGGTACCCTGGGCACCGCCCGGCCCGCCTGCCCCTCTGGGTCTGCGCCGGGGTCTGGGTGCTGGCCACGCTCTTTAGCGTGCCCTGGCTCGTGTTCCCCGAGGCCGCTGTCTGGTGGTACGACCTGGTCATCTGCCTGGACTTCTGGGACAGTGAGGAGCTGCCGCTGCGGATGCTTGAAATCCTGGGGGGCTTCCTGCCTTTCCTCCTGCTCCTCGTCTGCCATGTGCTCACCCAGGCCTTGGCCTGCCGGACCTGCTGCCACCGCCAGCCTTGGCCCGCAGCCCGCCAGGGCTTTGCCTGTGTGGCCAAGACCATTCTGTCAGCCTACGTGGTCCTGCGGCTGCCCTACCAGCTGGCGCAGCTGCTCTACCTGGCCTTCCTGTGGGACGTCTACCCCGGCTACCTGCTCTGGGAGGCCCTGGTCTACTCTGACTACCTGATCCTGCTCAACAGCTGCCTCAGTCCCTTCCTCTGCCTCATGGCCAGCGCCGACCTCCGGGCCCTGCTGCGCACGGTGTTCTCCTCCTTTGCCGCGGCCCTCTGTGAGCAGCAGCCGGGCAGCCTCAGGCCGGCTGAGCCGCAGACCCAAGTGGACTCTGAGGCTCCGACTCTGCCAGGGCCAACAGCTGTGGCCCCGCCTCAGCCGAACCCCACGGCCCAGCCACGGTCGGATCCTGTGGCCCAGCCACAGTCGGATGCTGAGGCCCAGGCCCCTGGGCCCACTGCCAACTCAGCCCCCAGTCCCTGTGACGAAGCTGCCCCTGCCCCATCCTCAGAGCCCACCCCAGGGGCCCCTGAGAACCCAGCCACACCTCCTGCCTCTGAGGGAGGAAGCCCCAGCAGCGCCCCGCCAGAGGCGGCCCCCAGTGCGGGTGCCACGTGAGGGTCCAGGAAAGCCCAGGCCACCAGGGCAGTGGAAGAGCCAGGTTGAGACAGGAACCAGCCAGTCTGAGAGATGGTAGCCGTGGGGAATGTCACCCTGGAAAACCCCATGGAGTCTCTTGAGCCTAGAAGGACTTGGGGGAGGGGAAGTCAGCAGCCCAGAGCCCCAGACTGTTGGGAGCATCCCCTGCCCCCTCCCACCAAGCTCTTCCACAGTCGCCCCTGACACATCCTGTTGCCCAGCAGCCTCCTGAGCCACAGCTAATGGCATCCTCCAACACCCCCAGACCCCACTGACAGGTTCCCCTGTGCCTTGGTCCTGCTGGAGGAAGACAGCAGAAGGTATTTTCCCTGGGCTTTGTCTGACCTCCCTTTGACCCTTCCCTCCCTCTCCTCCTCCCTGTCCTGTCCTTCAGCCTGGACATAAGGATGCCTAACATAATAGTCCCTACAGACAAGAGAGGCTTCCAGAAACCAGCAGCCCCAAGCAGGAGCCTGAGGCCCTAGTGGCCCACAAGCTGGCCTGGCATGGCCAAGCCCTCTCCACCAGTCCCCTGCCCCCAACAGGCAGTGAGGCTGGGGCATGACCTCCCTCAGCAAGGCAGCAGGAGAAGAGGCAAGAGCTCTGTAGCCTGGATTCAGATCCCAGTCTGCCATGTCCCAGCTGGGTGACTCTGGACAAGCTACTTCATCTTCGGAGCTCCCATGTCATCTGCTGTTGTGAGGATTAAATGAGAAAGTGTGTGAGGTGCCCAACAAGAGCCTGGCACACAGTAAAGGCTCAGTGAACAGATGTTCTTTTCCTTCACTGGCCTACAGGGATGGATGGGGGAGGCAGGTGGGAGGACCACCACCTGGCCTGAGCATCTGGGATGCTGTGACCAGTCTGTACTGCGGACACCCAGGTGGCCTGGGAGAGCACGGGGCTGCCTCTGTGCCTTGGGAGGGGGGCTCCAGGGGACTTTAAAAATCTGACTCCATTTAAGGGTTCAACTAGCACCCTCTACCCCTCAGCCCCCCATGGGGGGCTGCACAAAGACTGTGTGGGGGCTCAGGGACAGAGTGCCCAAGGGCACAGGTGGGAGGCTGTCTGAGCACAGAGAGCTCTGGGTTCCAGAAAGGGCAAAGGCTCCTGTAGGGCCACAGCATCTCTGGGGCAGAAGCAGCTTTTCCCTCTCAAGCTGCAGACATCACAGAAAAATCTAGGAAGTGCTAAAGGTCTGTTTTTCCACCCAGCGCACTTCCCTTTTCACCCCCGTCACCCTCCTGGCACTCACGCCAGCCAGCTTTCTCCCAAGCCCCAGTGCTCCAAAGCCAGGCCCCTTTCCGCTCTTCTCCCTCCCATTCCCACTAGCTCAGTCAGCATCGTGACCTCCAGCAACCCAGAGGGGCCCTTGCCAGCAGGTGTAAGTGACAGCGATGTTCCAAGTGCCACCCTTCCCAGGGAGGCTTGCATTTCAGAAAGGAAGCAGGCTGTGGCAGGCCACCTGGAGCAGTGCAGTCACAGCTGGGTTCTGGTGGCCCACAGAGGAGGGTTTTGTGTTAGAGAAAATGGGTATGAAAGAGGGCTCACCCCCAAGACATTCCACAGCCCCCACCTCGCCCCTAACACATCCCGGGGCTGGGCTCCTGTTGCCCTCTAGGAGACTCCCTCCCTCTCCAGGTGACAGGTACCCCTCCGCCTCCTTCACAGGGACCAGCACGACTGTGAGTTGTGATTATGAACATCTTTCAATCCTGCACACAGCGCTGCTGTTCATGCATCCATTCAGCACACGTTACTTGGTCCCATCCCACGTGCTAGATCTTGGTCTCAGTGGTGGGAATACAGTGGGAAGCAGGACAGGGTCCTGCCCTCAATCTGCTGACATCCTAGTGGGGCGGGGCGGATGCGAAGCAGACATGCAAATCAGCACATAATGTAACATCGCATATAATGTCCATCAGGTGGTGATTAAGAATAATGCAGTGGGAACAAGGAAGGGCCAGAAAGTAGCTGGGTGAAAGGTGGTCAGGGAGGGCTGGAGGAGGAGGTGAGTTTTCTGTAAAGACCTGGAAGAATGAGGGAGGGAGCCTTTCTAAGATCTGGGGGAGGAGCTTCCAGAGGGAGGGAACAGGAAGTGCCCAGGCCCTGGGGTGGGAATGAAGGTGGACAGGGGGTCAGTGTCACTGGGGCACATGCGGGGAGAGGACATGGGTAGGTGATAAAGGGATAGGTGGCAGGGGGTCACACAGATAGGGAGGCAGGGGTGAGGGGTGGAGGTATGGGGGGGCTGTGGATTTTATTTCAAGTGGGACCATGAGCAGTCAGAGGGAGGGCTGAGAGGAGGAGAGTGACAGCATCTGGCTGGGCTTTAGACAGCCCCTCTGGCTGTTGCCTGGGAGTCAGTGGAGCGGGAAGCTGTGTTCCTGCCTTCCTGCTTCCACTTCCTCGCACTCCAGCGTGTGCAAAGCAGTGGGAAAAGCAAGGACTTTGGAGCCAAACCCAAGGGGACTGAATCTGGCTGGATGACCTCATGCAGCCACCTCACCGCTCTGAGCCTGTTCCTCAACTGTCCCAGTGGTGAAGGAAATGAGATGGGGTGCAAGCCCCAGGCCACCCTCGGACACACAGTGTGGGCTTCCTGCCACCAGAGACAGGCTCCTTTGACTTTTCTCCTCCCCACTCTTCCCCTGCCCCCTCTTTCTGGGAGAGGGACGCTGCCATTACCCCTTGGTCAGCCGGGGCAGTAGCCAGGGCCCAAGGGAGGAATGACGGGGGTAGCCAGTGCCCCAGAACCGCCGGTTCGAGGGAGAGGGACAGACTCCAGCTGTGGGACTTCCAGGGACACCTCCGTCCTGCAGGGTGGGGCCGGACGGGGTGGATCTGGGGCCAGTCTGGGCTCCTTGCCACAGGAGCTGGCTGGAGGAAGGGAGAAGCTGTGGACTGGCCACCTCCAGGCCTCCGGGAGACGTGGAGGAAAGGAAGCAGCGCGAAGGATCTGTGGGCGGGGGCCCCATTCCGACTTGTAGGCAAGACCCCGGGGGTTTGTCGGAGAGAACGGGACGCCTGGGCCTTCCGCTCGCTGCTTAAAACACCGCTGTTCTATTTACATTGTTAACCAAGACCATGAACTTTTATAACTGAAAAAGAGGCACCTAAATATATCAGCTGTCGGTGTAGACGCCACACTCTGGATTAGGGGGCGCTGAGGGGGCCCTCGGAGTGCGCGTTCGGGTCGGGGGGCGGGACGGCGGAGCTTCGCCCACTGCTGGCGACTCCGGCAGAGGCCGCAACGACGAGCAGGACGTGGAAGCGGCCGGGGTCTGCGGCCAGGCTGCCCCCGCGCCGGCCGCCCGCGGAGCTGCGGAAGGCCCCGCCCCCGGGCCCGCTTCCCGCCCCGCCCCTCCGCGCGTGACCTGGCCCGCCCCCGCGAGCCCCCGCCCCGCCCCCGCTCCCGGCTCCTCTGTCACTTCCTGATTCCCGCTTCCTGCTTCCCAGAGGCCGGGATCCGGAGCCGCCCGAGGCCGGTGCCGCAGCCCCCGGCGCCCCCGGTGAGCGCGGCGGGGCCGGGGCGGGGGGCTGGGCGGGGCTGCGGGGGCGGGGCAGCGGGGGCTTGAAGGGGGATCGCGGGTCCGAGGAGCCCTCCCCTCTACTGCACCCCACTTAGTCCCAACTCCCCTTGGCCGCCCGCCGCCCCTCTCCTGGGCCTGGGCCCCTGGAAGCTGGGCTCCTGGTCCACTATGGATCCTGCTCCGAGGCAGCTCTGGGATGCTCCGAGGCTGGCAGCTGCGTCCCGACCCCCGCCCGACCCTGCCAGTTCCCCTGGGCCAGGCCGGGGCTCTCTGCAGCTCCCTGCACGTTCTCGGGGACTCAGAACTGAGGCCTAGCTCGGCCCCACCATGGGGAGACCTTTCCTGCCTCCTCTCTCCTTCCTGCCCATTGCCCAGTCTCCAAATCCGCGTGCAGGAAAGGGGCAGCTGGGACCTGCAGAAGAACTAAGCTTGCTCCAGCTTCCACGCCTCCCATCTCCCCCGCTCCCCACACATACCAGAGCCAGGGAGGGGCCCGGGTAGAGTCCTGTAAAGCCCATCGGGGACTCAGCTGTGGCTAGGTCCAGGACGCAGTGCATTAACCCCTGCAGGAGGCAGCTGGGCTCTGCACCTGTGACCTCGCTCTGTAACTGGGAAACTGAGACCCAGTCAGGTTACAGTGACCATGTTCCCAGTTGCATCCTCCCCACTTCCCTTCACGCAGCCTTGGGGTGGTTGTTGGGATGGGCTGAGCTGATCCAGGCCTCTCTGTCCTGCAGACATGTCCTTCCGCAAAGTGGTACGGCAGAGCAAATTCCGGCATGTGTTCGGGCAGCCGGTCAAGAATGACCAGTGCTATGAAGACATTCGAGTGTCCCGTGTTACCTGGGACAGCACCTTCTGTGCAGTCAACCCCAAGTTCCTGGCAGTGATTGTGGAGGCCAGTGGCGGGGGTGCCTTCCTGGTGCTCCCCCTAAGCAAGGTGGGCCGAGTTGGGGCTGGGGGAGGGACTAGAGACACCTCGGCCACACCTGCTGTGCTTGTCTGCACACCCGACATCTGTAATGTTGCCCATTTCTCATTGCTGGGCAGGTATCATAGTCCAGATTCACCGTCCATGAGACATGAGCACAGGAGGCAAAAGTGGTTTATTGCCATGGAGTCAGGGTTAGAGGCAACAAACGTTTCCTGCTTACCTGGTGGTTGGTGCACAGTCACATCTGGGCCACCTGTGAGCCAGGCCAAGTGCACCATTCCTGCTTTGCGGAGGGGAAGGCTAAGGCTCTGGGAGGGATGGAGATGAGGTCTTGGGTCCCACTTGACTGCTCCCTCGTGCCCTTAGACGGGCCGCATTGACAAGGCCTACCCAACGGTATGTGGGCACACGGGACCTGTCCTGGACATTGACTGGTGTCCTCACAACGACGAAGTCATCGCCAGCGGCTCAGAGGACTGCACAGTCATGGTGAGGCCAGGGTCGTGGGTGTGGCTCAAGGTTGCATCCAGCAGGTGCGAGCAAAGAACTCAGCCCAGCATCCCTGTCTCCACCACAGGTATGGCAGATCCCAGAGAACGGGCTGGCCTCCCCACTGACAGAGCCAGTGGTGGTGCTGGAGGGACACACCAAGCGAGTGGGCATTGTCACCTGGCACCCGACAGCCCGCAATGTGCTGCTGAGTGCAGGTCTGCACCACCCTTGCCCCATTCCCCATGTCCCTCCCCACACACGTCTCTGAAACATCCCAACAGCCCCTCCCAGGCCCATCTCACAGATGGGGAAGCTGAGGTCCTCAGCGGTGGAGAGAACCAGGCCAGTCCCGGGGCTTGGGTAAAGTGGGCCTGGTGAGCCAGTGGTCCCCTACCACCCACCTGGGCCTGAGCCAATGGCCCCCCCACCTGCTAGGCTGCGACAATGTGGTACTCATCTGGAACGTGGGCACAGCGGAGGAGCTGTACCGCCTGGACACCCTGCACCCTGACCTCATCTACAACGTCAGCTGGAACCGCAACGGCAGCCTCTTCTGCTCTGCATGCAAGGACAAGAGCGTGCGCATCATCGACCCCCGCAGGGGCACCCTGGTGGCAGTATGTGGCCCTGGAGGGCAAGGATGGCTGTGGATAGGGGTTTGATTGGGCTGCTGCACTGATCAGCCTGTCCTCCCACAGGAGCGAGAGAAGGCTCACGAGGGGGCCCGGCCCATGCGGGCCATCTTCCTGGCAGATGGCAAGGTGTTCACCACAGGCTTCAGCCGTATGAGTGAGCGGCAGCTGGCACTCTGGGACCCAGTGAGTGGCTGTGGCAAGCCTGAGGGGCAGGCTTGAGACTTGGCCCCGTCTGGGCCAGGCGGCAGGGGGTCACCCTGGAGAGGCCTGTGGTTCCCAAGTTCTCTGCCTGGCACTTGAGGCTCTCAGGACCTGGGACCTTGCCAGCCCCTTCTTTCCTGACCCCTGCTCACCCACTGCCTCCCGCTGCCTCCTCGTCTCTGCCACGTTGTTCCTGCCCACTGGAAGGCGCGTCCCCCTTTGCTTGCCTGGCTGCCCGTCGAGGCCTGTGCGGGGCTCCCTCCTCCAGCCTCCCCAGCCCTTCCCCAACACACTCTGTCCCAGAGTGTCTGCACGGTGACCTCCAGGGCCCCTTTGAGGCAGGGGCTGGTGCTGCCTGGCACCCCGGGCTCCCTGTGGTGGGAATTTCTCAGCACTTGCTCAGCAGCCTGGAAATAGTCTCAAGGCTTGGAGGAGGCTGGGGAAGTGGAATCCTGGGAGTAGGGAGGAGCCAGGAGGGCCTGGTGGGGGACACCGTGTGGCATGTGACTGGCTAAGCCTGGTGGGGGGTTTGGGATGAGGGAGGAGGTTCTGCTTGGCCTGACTGCCCCTGATGTACCAGGAAAACCTTGAGGAGCCCATGGCCCTGCAGGAGCTGGACTCGAGCAATGGGGCCCTGCTGCCCTTCTACGACCCTGACACCGGCGTGGTCTACGTCTGCGGCAAGGTGGGCCAGGGCAGGGCTGGCCGGGGCACGGGAGAGGGATGCCCGAGTGCTGAGCCCCCTCCCCCCACAGGGTGACTCCAGCATCCGGTACTTTGAGATCACAGACGAGCCCCCCTACATCCACTTCTTGAACACGTTCACCAGCAAGGAGCCGCAGCGGGGCATGGGCAGCATGCCCAAGAGGGGCCTGGAGGTCAGCAAATGCGAGATCGCCCGGTAAGAGGGCCACAGAGGCAGCCGTCTGTGGGCAGGGCTCAGTTCGGGGACTTGGGGGGGGTCTGCCTGGGGGACAGGAGTCAGGCCACAGGCATCCAAGGTGAGAGGTCAGAGGCTGCTCAGGAGCAGAATGCGCCACAGGAGGGCCAGTGGCCAGGGGTCAGCCTGTAGGAAAGAGCCCTTTTGGCAGTGGGCAGGGCAGCCTAGGGGAGGGATCTGGGGGTCTCAGAGGTCAGCCTGTGGGGGGTCTGGGGTGGGGACCGGAAGTGGAGGGCAGGGGAAGCCCGGAGAACTTATGGGGATCCCACCAGTGGCTCCTCCCCTTTTCGCAGGTTCTACAAACTGCATGAGCGCAAGTGTGAGCCCATCGTCATGACTGTGCCAAGAAAGGTGAGGCCACCCAGTCCCCTCCTACCTGCTCTCTTCTTTAGCCGACCGGCCACGCAAAGGTGACGGGGGTGCAGCCTGTGAATGCCAGGGGCCATGCCAGGTGGGGCGAGTGGGAGAGACAGGGTGAGCTGAGGCCTTGCCCTGGGTGAGCCACAGGACACAGGGGCCTCTCAATTAAGGGGGCAGTGGCAGCCCCAGAGGTCTTCCCGAAGGCGGCAGGACAGGGCAGGGCCAGGTGGTGCCATCCAGTGGGGGGTAGGCCAGGCGAAGGGTGCAGCAGGAGCAATGGAGAGTGGGACAGGGAGTCTGGCTACAGTAAGAGTCCCACGACGAGGGGACTTGGCCTCAGATACCCAGCCAAGAGCCACAGCCACACTTCCACCCCACCCCAGCCAACAGCTGCTGAGTGCTCTATTCAGCTGCTGGGCACATCTCAGGGAGCAGAGCTGGGGACGAGGCTGCCCTGGGAGCTCACCATCCACGGCCCACAAACATGGCCCCTAGAAGCCCAAAAAGCCACACAGCTGGCCCCTGTGGCTTACAGGGGAAGGTAGTGACGGGGGCCCTGCTCAGGAAGGCTGGGGCAGGCTTCAGAGGGTACTGTCCAGAAGGGAAGTGAAAGGACAGATTTGAGCACTAGAAAGGTCACTTGGAGCCAGGCCGTGGGAGGATGGGTTGACAGAGTGCAAGCCCAGAGGCCAGGAGCGTGATGAGGAGGTGGCCACCCCGAGTTCAGACGAGAGGACCCTGATGGGGGCCCCAGCTGGCTCTGACCTCCCTTGCCCCTTGCCAGTCGGACCTCTTCCAGGACGACCTGTACCCCGACACAGCCGGGCCAGAGGCAGCCTTGGAGGCAGAGGAGTGGGTGAGCGGGCGGGACGCCTCGCCCATCCTCATCTCGCTCCGGGAGGCCTACGTGCCGAGCAAGCAGCGTGACCTGAAGGTCAGCCGGCGCAATGTGCTATCCGACAGCCGGCCCACCGGGGCCCCCACATCGCCTGCCACCATTGCCGACACTGCCCCCAGCAGCAGCCTTGCCAGAGCCGGGGTATGTGCCCCCAGCCAGGGGCGGTGTTGGGCAGCCCCAGGTGTCGTCCCAGTCCACCGAGTCTGGACCACTCGCCACCCAGCTCTAGGCCTCGGGCTTCTGCCTGCCCCTGACCGCCCCCACGTCCCTGCAGGAGGCTGGGAAGCTGGAGGAGGTGGTGCAGGAGCTGCGGGCGCTGAGGGCGCTGGTCAAGGCACAGGGGGAGCGCATCGGCCGCCTGGAGGAGCAGCTCGGCCGCCTGGAGAATGGCGACGCATAGGCTACCGCCTGTGGACACCGCCTCCACCTCTTCCTCCTCCCTCTCACTTAGCTTCTGCAGCAGGTCACGCTGGGGGGGCTGCCGGAGGCCTCTGAGGCAGCTCAGGGGCCAGGTCACACTTGACCTCCCTGGGCCCAGGTTGGAGCCACGCCCCGCTCTCATCACTGTGGAGGATTTTTGTACCAAGGCAAGCTCGCTTGTCCTCTGAGGGACCATCTCCCCCACCCCTGCCCACCCTCTGCTCCCTCCCCAGAGGAGGTAGGGTGGGATGGGTGCTCTATTTTCATTCCAAATAAAATTCTCTTTCTAAAAGCCAGGCTTGGCCTGCTGCTGCAGGGGACTGGGGAAAAGTCTGGACACCTGGGGACAGATGGTGTTGCAGGACTCAGGCATGAGAAAGGTCCAGGGGCCATGAGCAGCTCCATAGACACTGCTGTTCTGAATTCTGTCAGGCAGGGAAACTGAGGCAGACCCATGGACACATCCAAGGTTGTGTCGTGCTTTGAGCTGGGTGCCTGGTTTCTCTCCTTGGAGGCCTGGTCACAGGACCTGCAGCCCCAGCCTCATCCAGAGAGACCTATGAGGACTTGGTGTGTATCGGGGTGGTCCTAAGAGGCTGAGGCCCTGTCTGGGGTCCTGTGGCTCGGAGGAGTGGGTGGGGTGCTGTGGGCAGGAAGCGGAAGCGCCGGGTCACCCCCAGCTGCAGTTGAGAGCTGAGAGCTCACTTCTCACTCAACACAGCCAGAGCTGGAGGTGGGCGCCAGTGCCAAGGGCCAGTGGACCGATGGTAAGTGCCGAAGGCCTTGGGTTCCTGGGGTGGGGGCCACAGGTCAGGGCTGGAATGTATGGGCCCTGGGAGCTGAGGAAGGATCCCCCTGCTGGGGCCCTGGGGCAGAGATGAGGCCTAGGACAAATGTGGGGCAGACACCGGACCTTCCTCCTCACCTCGGAACTGAGTTCCCTGGGACTGGGGGTATGGCCCCCAGCACCCTGCTCTAGGCCTGGCACCCCTTGCAAGGCCCCTGGGATAGCCCTCAGATGCTCCTCTTATGAAAGGGAACTTGCACCCCTGGAGCTGGGCAGAGAGCATGGTGGGGGGAGGCTGGGTTGTACCTTAGCACCCCTACCCCCACAACACCCCCCCACCTAGCTTGTTCCAACCGCAGACTTCCTCTGGCAGCTGCACCCGCCTCCCCCAGCCCCCAGCCGTGCACGCCTGGGGCCCTCAGGGACAGGGAGTAGAACGGAAACCCTGCAGCTGGGGCAGCCCCATGGCTGGGAGGGAGAAGAGGGGCCTCAGGGACCCCCCCCATCCTGGGACCTGGCCAAGCAGGTGAGCAGTGGTCTCCGCCTTAGTCCAGGCCCCACCCTCCCAGCCTTCAGGAGAGCCAGGCAGCGGGCTCCTGCCTTCCTTCCATCCCTGTCCCTGTCCCCACCCACGCAGGCAGAGTCTGAGCACATTCAACCAGTATTTACTGAGCACCTTCCACGGGCCAGATATCGTTTTTTTGGTGCTTGACCTAAAAAAATCCCCGTCTTCCTGTAGCTTATTCAGGCCGGAGAGACCAGACAATGATAAACATAAAAAAAAAAATCAGTAAAACCATCTCCTGTGGTTGGGGTCATGGGAGAAGTCCGGCAGGTTGGCGGTGCAGAGTGCCGGGTGGGTGGGCTGCAGTGACAATCCGAGTGGTAACAGGTCAAGTTAGGCCTCACTTAGGTGATGCTTGAGCCAAAGTAAGCGGGTGTGCGTGGGGCCCCCAGGGGCTGGGGCCTTCCGGGCAGAAGGAAGAGCCAGTGCAAACGCCCCGGTGTGGCAGGAAGGGGTGGCAGGAGCGGGGGCTGATCTCACAGGGCCAGGGCCTGGTTGCCAAATAAGGACTTTGGCTTTTCTGCTTCACTGTCCCTGTTTTGCCTAAGAGGACCCACTAAGAGAGGAAAGTCAAGTGTTCTTGGTCACAGGGCCTGCCCCCTACTGGGCCTCCACCCCAGGTGACAAGCCCCTGCCTGTCTCCCACAGGCTCTGCCCCTCGCCCTAGGGCTCGGGACGCTGCTGGCCCTGCCAGGGGCCCTGGGCTCCGGTGGTGGCGCCAAGGACAGTATGGGCTCCAGCTCCGTCACGGTCGTCCTGTTGCTGCTGCTGCTGTTGCTGCTGGCCACAGGCCTGGCACTGGCCTGGCGCCGCCTCAGCCGCGACTCGGGGGGCTACTACCACCCAGCCCGCCTGGGTGCTGCGCTGTGGGGCCGCACCTGCCGCCTGCTCTGGGCCAGCCCCCCGGGCCGCTGGCTTCAGGCCCGGACTGAGCTGGCTTCACCAGACAACGACCCAGAGCGGCAGGAGGATGAGCAGGACATGGAAGACGACTACATCTCAGACGGTGGCCTGGCGGCTGGACCCAGAGAAGGCAAGCGGCAGTGTGGTGAGGCAGCGGGCCCAGAGCAGGCTGAGGAAACACCTGACAGTGACACGGAGGGGGGCCCAGGCCTCAGCTCCCTGGGGCCGGCAGGCTCAGGGGGCAGTGCCGAGGCCCTGCTGAGTGACCTGCACGCCTTTGCTGGCAGCGCGGCCTGGGACGACAGCGCTGGGGCAGCCGGGGGCCAGGGCCTCCATGTCACCGCACTATAGGAGCCAGTCTTGGTGTCCCATCCCTGTCATGGCCACTCACGGTGCCTCTGTTTCCCAATCTGCCAAGCCTGGCCACAGCCCCCAGCCCACATGGCATTCCTCAGACTGTCACCCCTCACCAGTCCCCAAGTCTGTATACTCTACCCCTCTACAGAAAGGCCTCCTGTCCTCACACGCACTGGGCAGCCATTTGAAATAAAAGCCTCCAGCCCTGTGGTCCTGTAGCGACCCCCTCTTCCTAAGCAGGGGCTCCTCCTGGCAGGCCCCCGCCCAGTCCTGCCCCCAGGAGTCCAGCCGAAGAGCCAGGTCAGTGCCATGATTCAATCCTTTAATCCCCCACGGGCACAGGTGAATGGGGGTCTAGGGGGCATCAGAGCCCTTGCTCCAGCAGTCGTAGCCTGCAGCCCTCCATAATCATGATTCAGGGACCCGGCCACCCCCAGCAAAGACACTCGCTCTCCACCCCAGACACACCCCCAGGTCTACGGGCCTCGCCCAGCGTCCTGCCCTCTCGGCCTGCACGGAGGGGCCTCAACAGCTGCCCTCATCCCCAGCTAGCCTAGCGCCCAGGGCGTGCGCGGCCCCTCTTGGACTTCTTGGTCCCTGAGGGGGGACGGATGGGGAGTGGGGCAGTGCTCGAGGGTGGTGGCGGCGGCGGTGGTGGCAGCAGTGGAGGTAGAGGTGGCTCCATGGGCTCTGGCGGGCAGGGGCTGGGCCGGAACCCCTCAAAGGGGGAGAACTTGAGGGGGCTGCAGGGGAAACCAAGGTAGAGTCAGAGCCTCCTACAACCTGCCAGGGCCTGCTGGCGCTGGGTCAGGGAGGACAGACTCTCCCATCTGCCTGGCTGCACAGGCTGTAGGGTCCACCAAGTCCCATCCAGGCAGTCCTGGCCACAACGTGTAGACAAGGCAGCCCAAGGCTAGAGCTGGCCGCCTGCCCACTAGAGCCCCCTGGCCCAGCCACACACTGCCCATCATTCCCTTGGTACCTTATAGGGGTCCGGGGGCTGCTGTTGAGGCGCCTGGGGGAGCGCAGCTTGGGCTGGAAAGAGAAGCCCTCCTTGATGCTGTCCAAAACAGAGGGCGCCACGTACGTGAAGCCCTGGGGGGAGAGGTGGGGCCCGGTGATGCTCAGTGTCTGTGACTCTCTGGCCACAACCCCTACCCTGGTCCTCATAAGCCCCAGGTTCCCGTGCCCTCACCAGGAAGGCCTGGTTGGCGCTCTCACTGAGGGCCGTGTCGTCCGGACTGTCCACTGGCGTCTGCCGTGTGAAGCGGGTATCAAACTGGCTCACGTCCTCCTCTGACTGCTGCGGGCAGACCCAAGCGGGGAGTGGTCAGGGGCATCCGAGATGGCGGGTCCTCTACCCACCACTGGGCCAATGGGACTGCCACTCACCAGACAGGGCCTGAAAGGGGGGTCCACACGGCGGGCCAGGAGGTCATCCCAATTCACGTGCCGGAAGAAGGGGTGTCTCTGTGGATAGACAATGCCCCCCAAACCTACCAACAGTTTGCCTTGCTTGACTTCTTCAGTAACTTGCTCTGCCCTAGGGCCCTGCCCCCGGTACCCAGTCACCCCCGGAGACAGCCCTGCCCCTGGTGGTGGCCCCAGACCCACCTGCACATCAGCGGCATCCCCTGGGCCACCCCCAATCCGCTGGCTGGGATTCCGCTTCAGGAACTGTGGGACCAGGGCAGAGGGTGAGGGCCTGGGGGAGGTATGTGTCCCAGGGCCAGCTGGGGTGGGTCAAGATGAGATGGGGCGGGTGCCTCCGGATACGGCCCCCACCTCCAGATGCCCTCAGGACTTTCAAGGTTTGGTCCAATGAAGCGTTCTCCATGAAGCCTTCACAAAAAGGCCCCTGGTCCCTGGCAGTGACCCGGGGTGCTTCAGTGAGGAGCTGCAGCCAACTCCAAACCTGGACGAGCGCCTGGCCTCCCCGCTACACCTCCAACACTTGCCTCTCTGAAGGCAGAGTAGCCAGCTCATCACGAACATTCTGCTGACCGGCTCTTAGGCCTGGGACTGGTCTAGGGGCAGGCTGGTCTGGGTCAGAGCTGAGGCCTGGCTCAGAGTCTCGGACCCCAAAGCAAGGGTTCCTTTCACTCCCACAAGCAAACTGCACAGACACGGGTGGCACCAGCTTCCCCACAGCTGAGAGAGGCTCAGGCACGCACGCAGGATGGCCAGTAGGGCCCGGGAGCAGAGATGGGGGCATGACCCTGGGCAGGAGGGAGCCCCACCTTTTTGACAAGGTCCCGGGCATCTGGGGTGAGGTAGGGGGGCAGCGCCAACTTCCCCTTGATGATCTTATCCATGGTTTTCTTCCGGTTCTCTGCGGTGAAGGGTGGCTGGAGGAGGCAGAAGGTGAGAGGAGCCTTGCAGGCCTCCCACCAGCCCTGCTCCTGCCCTGGAGGGGGTCTCCTCCCACCCCCACCCGACCTCCCCCCCACAGAAGCTGGACTTGCCGATCCAGTGAGCATGTCGTACATCAGGGCCCCCAGGCTCCACCAGTCCACAGCCCGGTTGTGGCCACTCCGCACCAGGATCTCAGGGGCCCTGGGGACCAGGTAGAACTGTCAGTCAGGCTAGGCCCTTTCTGGCTGTCTTCCCAATCCCTGGAGCAGGCAGGTGTCACTTACATGTACTCAATGGTGCCACAGAAGGTGTGAGTGACAGCACCCTCATGGATCGACTCCTTGCAGAGTCCAAAGTCGGTCAGTTTGATGTGGCCTAAGGAAGAATGTTGGGGGCGGTGGGGCGCCGGGTCAGGGCCCTGGCCCCCTCCACGGGGCTCCTCAGCCTCCAGATAGACTGCAGACCCCGTATGTGCAGCTGCACGTGCACACATGCGCACCCTGGCTGTTGAGCATGATGTTCTCGGGTTTGAGGTCTCGGTAGATGATGCCTTGGGAGTGGAGATGGCCCAGGGCCAGCGTGATCTCGGCCAGGTAGAAGCTGCAGAGACAGAACAGGGTGAAGGTGGGGGTGGGGCAGGGACCAGGCATCTCTTGTGAGAGCGGCAGGAGTAACACCCACCAGGCTGTGTCTTCGAGGAAGATGCCCTCTCGCTCCAGATGCGTGAAGAGTTCGCCACCTGCAACACAAACATGTCAGTAGCCATGTGCTGGCCCAGGCCCCTTTGCGCTCTCTGAGTCTCGGTTTCTTCTTGGGGAAAGTGGGGCTTATAATTCCTGCCCTACCTGCCTCACAGAGCTGCCGTGGGGATTCAATTCAATTCAGCAAACATCTACCGACGCCTACTCGGAAACTGGCCCTGTGCTGGGTGAAGCTGGGGACAGGATGAAGAGACCCAGCCATTGCCCTCAGGACGCTCAGTCACTGGGGAGACAGACATGCACACAACTGCTCTAATATGCCAGGCTGCACAACAGCTCTGAGAGCTTAACCCAAAACATCTCACAGAGGAGCCGAGGGAGAGAAAATGAACCCCAACACGAAAGAACAGAGAAAGGGAGGTGCGGTGGAGCTTCAAGGAGCACTGAGATGGAGGGGAGGGAAAGTGGAGCGCAGAGGCAGAAGCTCACAGGGCTCATCTGGTGCGGACGAGGTAGCGGGAAAAGCAGGCCTAGACTGCTTCGAGGTGAGCAGGGGACAGTGGGCCGAGGAGGTTAGGCTGGATCTGGGCAGGCACAGTCATGGGACTCTGAGCAGAAGTGCTGGGCACAGGCTGTGCTTTCGGAGGATGGCCCCAGCAGTTAGCGGAGGGGACAAAGCAGTGAGCAAGAGGCCTCAAGCCCGGTTAGGAAACTGCTGTCCACCCTCCTCCTTGTCCTCCTGAGAGAGTGGAGGCAATGGAGGACACTGCAGAGAGTGGACCAGCTGGATCTGGGACCTGACTGGATACAGTCCTGGCAGGGGAGAGGAACAGGAAGGACGTGGAGGGGAGCAGAAATAGACAAACCATCCTCTAGACTTCCGTATAAGCTTGCACCATTCCCATCCACCCCCAACAGAGGTGAAGGACACGACAGGCGCTGGACAGATGTTTGCTGAATGAATGAATGATGGGATGGATGGACAGATGGACAGGTGGATGGGTGTGGGAGCCCTCAGCCATCCTCCACAACCCAGTCTCTCAGGGCTTCCCCTAGAGCTCCCAGGGCTTCCTGTGCTGGCTCCCCACTCACACCCCTAGCTGGGCCCACACTCATACCACTGAGGCACTCAAGGATGAGGTAGAGTTTGCCACCAGTCTGGAAGGCATAGGCCAGTTCCACAATGAAGGGGTGCTTCACTGACTCTAGAATGTTCCGCTCAGCCCGTGTATGTGCCGTGTCCTTGGCGTTGCGCACAATTTTGGCCTGGAAGTGCAGGAATCAGTTTGAAGCTGGGGTACCCAGAGCTCCTCAGTCCCTCCAGCCATTACCCTCTGCCATCTTCTATCCTCCATTGTATTTCTCCATAATTGGAGAAATAGCAGTCATCCTTTTCAGGAACCGGTTTATCTTCTACCATAGGGTTTCTCAACTTCAATATTGCAGACACCTTGGACCAGATATTCTGTGGTGGGAGGTCGCTTTGTGCATTGTGGGATGTTCAGCAGCATCCCTGCCCTCCACCCATGGGATGCCAGTAGTACTCCCCTCTCTAGTCCTGACAATCAAAAATGTGTCCGGACATTGTTAACTCTTCCTTGGGAGGCAAAATTGCTCCCATTTGGGAATTAATGCAAAACATATATATCACAACAGGCAATAAACTAGCAAATGCCAACAAAGACAAGGACTGTCTTCTTTGTTGTGTTCACTGCTATCTTCCCAAAGCCTGGCACAGCATGTTGGGAATGGCAGCCACTCAGTATTTTTGGCTGAATGAATGACTCACCTTCCTTAAGACTTTCATGGCATATATCTTGCCCAAGTTGGTGCCTTGCACCTTTCGCACCTGGAACACCTGTAGGGCAGGGGAGGCAGGATCAACTTCCCTCTCCACATCCCATCTTCAAGAAGCCCCACCCTGAAGCTTTGGCATTTAGGACGAGAGACTGAGGCCCCACCAAGGGTGGGGCAGTCACGATTTCAAGTCCAATTCAAGAGGATTTACCCTACCCTCCTCTATGTTTCTAACTCTGAATCTCATTAGAGGCTGTGCTGATCTACAAGTCTAATTTGTTTTGAGAACCCTTTGCTGCCTCCAGGCTGGAAGGAGCACCAGTACCTTTCCATAGCCTCCCTTGCCCAACACACGCAACAGCTCAAAACAGTGGGGCCCAATGCGCTCAGGGCCGAGGTTCACGCTGGTCTCAGTCAGCTCCACCTCCTCATAGTGTCCCACAGGCCTGTGGACACAAGAAGTTAATGACGGCAACACTCCAGCGCTTCCCAGGTCCCCTTCCCCATTACATTCCGCCTCCCCCAACACGACCCTCACTCACTCCAGGCCAGCCGCCCTCAATTCGGCAAGGGAACACACGTCCTGTGAGAAACCGAGGAGTAAGAGCCAAGGGAGGTGCCAGGATACCTTCCCCGTCCCCGCAAGCTGGAATGCTTGGCCCAGGAGAGGAGGGGTTAGGGATGGGAGCTGGCAGGGAATAGGCAAGGGCTGGGGAGAAGAGGCCCAGGGCAGAAGAAAAGGGAGAACCAGGAGAAAGGGCTAGGGGCCTGGAAGAGAGGTCGGGGTGAGGGTGGGGTCAGAGCTTAACAGAGGCCGGGATCTGAAAAGGATCGGGGTCTGCAAGGGTCGGAGCCCACTCTGGGTGGGGGCTGCCGCGGCTCCGACCTCGGCTGAATGATAGCATCGGCGCCGGGACCCGGTCGCGCCCGGGAGGAGCACTCACCGTGGGGCTGAACTCCGGCTCGCCTTCGCCCTCGCTGCCTTCCTCCGTCTCCAAGTCCAGATCAAACACGGCCGCCATAGCGGCGCGGGCCCCGCGGGCCACTCGGCCCGTACCCGGCCGCGCTCTGACTGACAGTCCCAGCCTGACCCACACGTTATCACTCTGCGACGGCGGCCGCGCGCGTTTATGACGCAATAACTTTCCTCCGCCTCCGGAAGGCCGCTTAGCCTGCGCGGGGTGGGGGGAGGAATGATGGCGTCACAAGGTCTGCCGGGAGTTGTAGTCCCGGAGTGCCGGGGCTCCCGGCCTCCAGCCTGCGGAACCCCTTTCGGCAGAACCCTCTGTCTTCCCAGCACCGCTACCTGGGCGCCTGTTTTGGCTCTGGGAAGAGTTTCAGCATGTTTCTCTTTTTTCTTTCTTTCTTTCTCCAAAAAAAGAAACTCAAACTAGAGAGTTTGAGTTTGGATGCCGCAGAGTCGGGAGTGCGTGCAGGTGTAAATGTAAATGCAATCCCCAGGCCTGTCTGAGTGTCGCTGCCAGGCTGGCTGGGTGACCAGAGGCAGGTCGCGTTCCTCTCTGTTCGTTCCTGAAAAGGAGGCGGCTGCATCAGGGTCTCCCTAACGTGTCTCTGGCTCAAGGACCCTGCAGGTCAGAGCATTTGCTGGGTGAGCAGCTCACTGCCAGGCTCTGTTGCCAGGTGCCTGCCCTAAAGGGTTTGGGGGTCATTTATCCGTCCGCAAATATGGGCTTTTGCTGGGGTTTGCTCACTTGTCAATTTAAGCATATTTAGTAATTTAGCAGCCTGATATAGACCCTTAATAAAACTTTGTTGTAACGATGAATGAACCCACCAAACCTGGTCTGTCATTTTTTTGTTTTTTTTTCTTACAGACCCTGCCGCTCTGTTGCCCAGGCTGGAGTGCAGTGGCACAATCAGCTCACTGCAGCCTGGAACTCCTGGGCTCGAGGGATCCTCCTGCCTCTGCCTCCCGAGTAGCTGGGACTATAGGCGCGCACCACTACGCCCAGTCTTGATCTATGACTTTAGATTAGGCATGGATTCTTGTTGGGCAGAACTATGTGGGGGTAAATTTGGGCCAGACCAGGCATTGGGTGTGAGTACTGATTGCTGGAGGATGTGTAGATGTGCATTCCAGTTACACAGGGGAGGCTAGGTATAAACTCAGATGAACAGAACTTAGAGGTCTCCAGGCAAGTGCAGGGTTATCTGGTTGGATGTGGCCCTCTGGTTATAATTCCACCAAAAGACCAAAGGAGATCCTCAGGTTGGGTCCTGGTGTAGGTGTAGGGCAGGCCCCTGCCAGAGCTCAACCCAGATGCCTGGCCAGTGGGGTGGTTTTCCCTTAGCTCCAGATGCTACAGGTGTCCCCTACCCACCTCTCCCGCCCCCTCCCTTACCTCCCATCTAGTTGAGCCTGGGAGGAATTGTCCAGTCAAGAGAACCTGTCCCAGACTCCGGACACTTCACTAGTCCATAAGCCTTTATTTGGGGAGAAATGCTTGGGGAGCTGTCCATAGCTCCTGTGTGCTCAGAGGCAGGGTTCTTAAAGCAGCCTTCCCTGAATTAGGGAGTGTAGACTCTCCTCTGCCAATGCTAGTTAGTGTGCCAGAGACAAAAGAACCAAAACTGGGTGGAAAAGGTGCATGGTGTGTGGGAAAGAGGTATTCACACATCTCAGGGCCACTTATGAATGAAGGTATGGAGATGAGGGTGGCCTAGAAGCTGAGTGGGCATATAAGACTTAATCAAAGAAGAAACCTGGACCTTGCATCATGTCCCACAACCATCTATCCACTGTGGTATGACCTTGGGGCAGTCATTTTTCCTCTCTGAGCCTGTTTCCTCTCATCTGTAGAACAGGAGCAACAGCGTCTGACTGGAGTGTGAGGGGAGATGATTACTGCTGACTGCAGGTCACCTGCTTCTACTGCTCAGGCCAAATGAGGCAGGTGGGACACTGCTGAAAGTTTTCAGCAGGCTCTAGAACTATCCTGGAATTTGGGTAAAAGAAAGACAGGGGTTTTAGTCTCAGGTTTTCCTGGGATTTGTCCAAAGCCAGGGGCCCAACCAGGTTCTCTCCTCTGCCAGGTGGCAGGAAGAGAAACGGACCTGGAGAGGTGGGGCAGAGTGGCTGGGTTTGGGCCCACTTCCACCTGGGGAGGTGGTGGTGGAAGTGTGTATACAGCTGCTGTCATTTCTCCAAGGCCAGAGTCCTGGGGAAGCTGTGGGCTGGACTGGGACCTTTGGTGGGGCAAGAGGCCCCAGCAGCCCCCAGATACTTGCTTTTGTGGCCTTTGAGTCCAGGAGGCCTTGGTGCCTAAATGGCCCTGCCACTCTGGAACAGATCTGAGGCATCAGAGTGGGCCAGACTGGGGCCGGGGCAGGGCAATGCGGAGAGAGGCAGGGAGAGCACCAGGAAGCAGAGGGCACCACAGCCCTCCCCCAGCACCTCACCCCTGCCTCCTGGCCCCAGCGCTATTTGAAGTGAGATAGGAAGTGGGCAACGGGGTAGTTGGGCCCATCGATGCCCAGGCCCTGGCAGAGGCCCAGCAGGCGGAGGCGGGCCTCAGTGGGACTGGGCCCAGCACAGGCCACGCTGCAGTAGGGCTCCTCATACTCGCCAGGCACCAGGGCCTCCTCCAGCAGGTTGAGGCGCAGCAGGCCCCGGTCGTGCAGGGCCTGAAGGGTCTCACGGCTGGCAGTGGAACTCAGGGCCTGCAGGTGCTGGGACACCAGGCACATGACACCTACCAGGTGGCCACGGGCACGTGGGTGGGTGGGCAGGGCGGGCCGCAGGCCACAGGCCACCATAGCAGCAGCTAGCAGCAGGTCCACACCATAGAGCTCCAAGATCCAGTCGCGCAGATAGAAACCGCCCATGCGGGGGTTGATCTCAATGAGCCGAGGCCCAGCCCCAGTCAGCTTGAGCTCCACATTGAAGACCCCATCAAGCAGCCCACAGCCCAGGCAACAGCGGAAGGCTGCCTGCACCATCTGTGCCTCCTGCTCCGGTGCCAGCCCGGTGGGCATGCAGGCGGCCGTCTCAGTGAAGCCAGGCAGCCTTGTGGGGCCATTGTCAGAGACAAAGGCAGCCAGCAGCCGCCCACCAAACAACACCAGGTCCACATCGTGCTCGGTGCCCTCCACAAACTCCATCAGCAGCATGGCATTGCCCCAGCCCAGCCCAATGCCCGGGTGATCGGCCTCACCCTGCAAGTCTCGGGCGATCCTGGAAAAGTGTTCGTGGCACTGTGGTGCATCCTCCACCAGCCGCACTCCCACTGCACCTGCCCCGAACTCCAGCTTCATGACGCCTGGCAGGGGAACCTGGTGGACGGCCCTCGCCACATCAGCCTCGCTCTCCAGCGGACAGCAGGGCACAGCATGAAGGGAGGGTGCAGGCCAGGGTGGGCCATGGCAATGCAACAGGTGCAGCTGGGTGCAGCTCTTCTGCTTGGCCAGGCGCATGGCAGCCGGGGTGTTGCAGGGCAGACCCAGCTCCTGGCAGAGCAGGGCTGTGAGCACCAGGCAGTCATCCCAGTAGGAGAAACAGCCATCCAGCTGCAGGCCGCGCGCCCGCACCAGCTCCGCCAACAGCCGTGCGTTCTCCTCATCCCTCTGGTGCTCCGTCAAGTCAAAGTGGATGAAGGTCTGCACCAGCTGGGATGCAAAGTGGTTGGGGTCTGACTCCACCAGGTGCAGCTGCGGAAACCACAAGAGGGCAGCACACCCTGGTCAGCCCGTGCTGAGCACTGGGTAGATAGGATGAGGTGTAGGACATCCTCCCGGCCCTCAAGGGACACGGGTTCACAAACATTAGGTGCTCAACAAATATTTGCTGATGATCAATTGAATAAATGGAAGGCACAGAGGTGAGACACCTAACCTGGCCTGCGGGGAGGGATGGCACCCTAGAGGAGGCAATACTTAAGCAGAGAGCTGAAGAGTCAGCTGAGGAAAGAGGAGGTCAGGACGGACAGCCAGCTGCAGGAAGAAGGAGCCGGGTCTGGGTGGGTGGGGATGGAGGGCAGAGGGGTAGGTGAGAGATGGCTCAGCGGTCTCCTTTTCACAGGCAGCATCACTGGCCAGGGCTTGTAGAGAAACCACCAGAGTTGGGGCTTGGGACAGGTGGTTTGGCTGTCATGCACACCACGGGTTCTGACACTGGAAGGTGCCCTCAAAGCTTACTGCCCACTGGGGGGAACACAGACAAAAAGGAGCTGGCACCCAGGGCAGGGACAGCCACTGAAGAGGGTTGGGAGGGTGGCTGTCTGCACTGTAACGCTTGGCATCAGGAGTGGAGTGACATCTTAGCTAGAGAACATGCTGTGCAAGGCAGGAAGCAGAGAGCTGGGGGAACGGTTGCAGGGTGGTGTTCCCCGCGGGATGCTGCACTGTGGGAGAGGGGAGCGGAGGCTACTACTGTAGATTAGAGCCAGCCTGAGAAGGCCTCAGTTTTCTTATCTGCTCAGTGGGGATAAGAATATCTACCTGCTAGGCACACTCCAGATTCTGTAATGTGAGGCCACTGCTGTGAACTTGATTCGAGATCTATAAGCTGCTCCCCAGCACCCTCCGCAGGCCCTGGGTGCCGACTCTCAGGAGGAATTCAACCTCAAAGTGCTCGCCCTTTCCCCAGGACGGAGCCAGGCTCCTTAGCCTGGCATTCAAGGCCCCAGCTCTGTCGCTAACCTTGTCCCTCGGGCCCCAGCACATCTGCCCCGGGCTCCTCGTTCCCATTTTCCGTGGGACAAAACTACAACACCCCAGAGCGTCTGGCCGGTCCCTGCGCATGGGCTTTGGCGCACCCCGCCAGGACAGCCCCGCGCAAGCCCCGCCCCTAGCGCTCCCGGCCCCGCCCCAGGGCCCCGCCTCCACCATTCAGGCTGCGACTTGGGGCCCGGCCCCGCCCCGAGCCCCGCCCACCTTGAGCCCGTAGTCTCGCGCTGCCTCCCACACGAACTTCTTGCTGACGCCGCCCGCGCCGACCACCAGCAGCTGCTTGCCCTCCATGAGGCAGCGGGCGGAGCGCCGGAGCATGGTTTCTACGAGCGGCGCGGCCGCCGCGGCGTCGGCCGCCGACCCCGGCGCGGCCCACAGCCCCTCGAGCGCGCTGCACGCCTCCAGGCACAGGCCGCCGTTCAGCTCCAAGGCCACGGGGGTCAGCGCGCGGCCGGCCACTGTCAGCGCGAAGTCCACGCCTGGGCCGGGCGGGGGACACAGGCTCAGCGCGGGCGGCCCTCGGCCCTCGCCCCGGCGCCCAGCCCAGGCCGCATGCACTCACCAAGGAAGTCAGTGTGGGCCCAGCGCCCACCTCGCTGCTCGGCACTCAGGCCGGCCTCCAAGGCCAGGACGGCGGCCAGAGCGGCCTCGGCCGCCGCCTTGATGCGCTGCCGCACGACCGCCACCTGCGTCGCCTCGCCCAGGCCGCACTGGGCCAGCGCCACCTCCAGCGTCCACGGGAGGGAGTTCTGATGCCGCAGAGGCTTATCCCCGCGGCCCACGCCGCACACCACCTGGACAGGGTGCAGCTCAAGCCTCTGGCCCAGGAGGAGCCACCCGCTACATGCATACCTCCCCCTGTGCCAAGATCCAGGCCAGACCTCTCACTGAACATTCAAGAAGCCCCATCCTTCAATGTGTCTTTTTTTTTTTTTTTTTTGAGACAGAGTCTCACTCTGTTGCCTGGGCTAGAGTGCTGTGGTGTCAGCTCACAGCAACCTCAAACACCTGAGCTCAAGCAATCCTCCTGCCTCAGCCTCCTGAGTAGCTGGGACTACAGGCATGCGCCACCATGCCCGGCTAATTTTTTGTATGTATATTTTTAGTTCTCCAGCTAATTTCTTTCTATTTTTAGTAGAGACGGGGGTCTCGCTCTTGCTCAGGCTGGTCTCGAACTCCTGACCTCAAGTGATCCTCCCGCCTCGGCCTCCCAGAGTGCTAGGATTACAGGCGTGAGCCACCGCGCCCGGCCCTTCAATGTGTCTTAAACCATTCTCTGCCACTGCCCATGTGGTCCCCAGACCCCTCCAGGGGTTCTACCCAGGCTTCCAGGGGCAGCTGGGGTCCCTGCTCCTGAAGGCTCCAAGCCTGTTTGCTCGTAGCTCCTGCAGCCCTAAGGCCTATGCCACCCTGGTGTCCCCTAGCCCTGGCACCTCCCCTGGATGCCTCTCCCCTACTCCACTGGGGCTCCCCCCGGGCAGGGTGGAGTCCCTCCCTCACAACTGGGCTCCGAACTGGGTACTTGGAGGGTCCCTAAGCCTTCTTGAGCTCCCCAGCTTACAGGCCCCTCCTAAGGGGCTTCAGGCACTGGAGATTTATCAGGAACCCTGGGGCAGCCTCTTCCATGGGCAAGAGTTCCCTGGGAAGAGGATTCAGCCCCCAGCCCTGTTACCCAAGCATGGGGCTGAGCACAGGGGCAGGGGTCCTGATGAGGGAGGGGTTCTGGAAGGGTCGGAGGAGAGGGAAAAAGTATCAGACCCAGGAGTTCCCCTAGAGGCAACCAAGATCCCCCAAAAGATTTTGTCCTCTCTGCCCACAGACTGCCCAGGGGCGCTTGTCAGATCAGTGTGATGGGGTGTGGTAGGCAGGTCATGACCTGGACCTGGGCCACGCTTACCTTGCTTAGCAGGGGCCTGTCGCCCTGTGTCCGACACACCACAGCACAGATGCGCACAGCCAGCTCAGGGCCAGGTGAGGGGCTGCCTGGGGACGAAGGGAAGGTCTAAGCCCAGAACAGAGAAACCAGGAGCCCGTGCCAAGCTCCCTCCCCTGGCTGGCCCAGGTGCCTCTCACCTGGGAAGGGCAGCCGGGGAGGTGGGCACACAGCCTCCACCAGGACACTCTCCTCCTCCTCCAGCTTCTCCAGCAGCGCCAGCACTGTGTCCACCACTGCGCCCAGCTCCGCCCGTTGGTGCAGACGCAATGCCTGCCGCCCCCGCCAACGCCAGCCACTGAGCTTCACAGCCACCTGCAGCAGGGAAGGGAAAGGGGCCTCCTCGACACTACCCCATGTACATGCAGGGCAGGATACTGACACCACGAGAGCCAATGAGTAAACTGAGGTAAGACAGCAGGGGGTTGCCCTAGAGATTTGGCGGCAGCAGGGCTAAAAGGTAGGTGCAGCTTCCCAGCAGGACTTGGTAACCACGCCCAGGTCCCATCCTGGTGGCACAGACCTGGGCAGGAGCCTGTTACCTGCAGGACATCACCCAGGGCCTCGGAGTGCAGAAAGGCCCCTACTTCCTCTTTCACCAGTGTTTCCTGGCCCTCTTTGCCACTCAGCTCCACCAGCCGTAGGCCTGGGCTGGCATCCCCTCCCCGCAGCAGCCCCGGCGGCTTGTAGGTGAGAGCCAGGGTAGCTGGCACGGCCACACCGCCCTGCTGGGCCAGCAACCGCCTCGTCAGCAGCCGGTCCTCCAGCAGCCTGGCCAGCTCGGCTGAAGCTCCTGTGGGGCAGGTCAGGTCGCGGGCAAGCTCTGCTGCCTCCCGGCCCCAGCCAGGCCCCTGCCCGACGCCTGCCAGAAAGTAGGTGGCACGGCGTGGGGGGACAAAGTCATCCAGGAATGTCATGCCCCCTGGGTGGAAGCTCACAGCCTTGGAGACCAGTAGGGCTGCCTCACCCGGCTGCCCGGGTGCTGGCACCTTCATCAGCCAAGCAGGGGACAGGCAAAGGAGCATGTTTCCTGTGGGTAGAGGGAGGCAGGTGGCTAGTCAGGGAAGGCTTAATGTCCCCATGCCCTCCACCTCCAGCCCGGGCCCCTGTGTAGCAGGGGGCAGCTGCTCCCAGAACCCACCCCCACTCAGAGTATGGCAGCTGGTCCAGTGGAATGCAGGCAGTTGCCAGGGTTGGCGGGTATTTTGGGATGTGGCTGGGCTAGGGCAGTGCTGCCCTTTCTGTAGGAGGGGGTGGGGAAACTTGGGCACACACTCACCCGGGCTCTGGACCCCACCCTCCAGCAGCACTGACAGAAAGGTGCTCGGGGATCCCAGAATGCACAAGGTCACCTCTGCCCCAGGACAGCCTCGGGGAAAGAGAACATTGCCGAGCTTACCAGGGGCTCCCTTTGCTGTCTTTCTGCCCACCTGCCCCCACCTCCATATCTCTGCCCTCACCCTTGGGCCTCCAGGTGCTTCCTGGGGATCAGAGGAGAAGTGTACAGGGGACAGGGAGGGAGCTGGATGGGGAAGGGGAGCTGCCACCTGTCCTGTCCTGTGAGGCTGGCTCCCTTCTCTCTGGAGCTATCCAGAAGGCACTGCAGGCTGGGTGACCAGGGACCTGGGTTCTAGCCTGAGCTCTGTCTGTGAAACCTTGGAGAAGTCACTGTTTCTCTAAGCCTCAGTTTCCCAGTCTGTACAGTGGGACCAAGTCTGTGATTCTCATGTATACTAACTCATCTAGCTGTGGCCACCTGATTTATAAAACAGATGAAGCAGGGGAGAGTCTTGGGGTCCCAACTGTGAGCTGCCTCCATGGCAGCTCCCCAGACACTTCTTTAGAAGCTTTGGTGCCATGGAACACAGTTTGCAAATCCCAGGGCTGGATCTTCGTGGGGAGTGGGTGGGGGTGGGGTGGAGAGCCCTAATCCCTGACCCCACTGGTGCCAGATGGCCTTGGAAGGAATGCCTGCCTGCCTCAGACCAAACCAGAGGCTGGGGGAAGGACTGCCCCTGACCAAGATGGGGAAGCAGACTAGGCTGAGGGCCCCTCCCTGCCCCCGGGTGTGCCCCCCTCCTTGGACCCCTTGGGCACCTGTGCGGGGCACCTGGCTGCGGTCCTGGGTCTCCGGAAGGCCAGCTTGCTGCAGACAGCTCTGCAGGAGGCTGTAGTAGTAGACAGTCCAGGCCCGGGCCTCGGCCCCTTCAGGGGAGCCCTTGCAGTCCAGGCCCACGTCCTGGCGCCAGGAGCCAGGGAGGCAGCCTGTGGGCGGCAGGCCAGAGCCCCCTCCCCGTGGGCCCTCCTCTTCCTCCAGGTCCTTGGAGCCCAGGGGGCAGTCCCACTCGGGACTCAGTGGATCCAGGGAGAGCTGAGGGGGCAGAAGTGGTGGGTCTTGGCCAGAGTGGGCAAGGGGCACATGAAGTCACCCAAGGATGTAGGGCCCCCACTCTCCCAACCTGGATTATGTTCAGGGCACATACTGTCCAAGGGACCGGGAGAGGAAGGAGTTGAGGGGTGAAGGCTTGTCACTGGGAGCATGTAGGTGGGCGTGCTTTGCAGACTGTTTTGTGTCATGCCCCCAAGGGGGGCAGGAAGCAATGTCCTGTTGGCTGGATTACTGACCCCCCCATCTCACACTGAGGGGCAGAGTTTTTTTGTCTGTTTGCGCATCAAGGCAACCCCAGCACCTAAAACTGTGCCTGGCACACAGTCACTGCTCAGTGAATGTTTGTTGACCGAAGAATAGATGAACGAATGAACCCAGCAATCACTCTTGGGTTGCTCATTTCTCTCTGGGCCTCAGTGACCCAACTGCCAGCATGGAGTTTGCTGATATCTACACATGGAGGTGATTCTGTCTCACTGTCATCCCCACATCGGCCTCGGAGACCTGCTGTGCACCCAGCCCTGTGCTAGGCATTAGCAGGGAAAAGCTGGTGCCCTTTTTCCAGACGTTTTGAGTCATGGAAATGCTTTCTTTGGATAAAACTAATACCCCTCCCCCTTTCTAAGGCCAGCCGACTCCCATGGGGGCTGCTGGGAGGCTCGTTGTGAATGGATTCTGACTCTGTAGTCCCCTGGTCTGGACAAGCCTGGCAGCTAGGCCCATCCTCCAGGGGACAGACTCGGCCACCTTGAGCAAGTTGTGAGGTCTCTTTGGGCTTTGCAGTTGCCTGGTGCCTGCCCTGTCCCATCCCGGGGGTGTGATGAGGCTTGGACTAAGAGAATCACTGGGTGTTTGGGAGACAGGGTGCTGCATCCGGGACAGCAGAGGACTGAGCCTCAGACCTGGGCTTGAATCCCAGCCTCCAGGGCCATGCTCTCTGAGCCTTGGTGCCCTCCAGAAGGTGGGCTTCCGGAGGGCCCAGGCTGCAGGCTCCCTGCTATGTCCCCAAACCTGGAATGGTGCTGGGCACACAGCAGGTGCTCAGTAAATGTTGTGGAACAGATGAATGTCCAAGGGGCCTAACAGTGCCCACCTCCCAGGGCCTGATGGGGGAGAGGTGGCGTGCCTGGCGCACAGCAGCTATTTCTCCTATGACACGGGGTGAGGGCAGGGGGAGGAGCGGGCTGTGAGTCTGAGCTGTCTGCACAGGGCAGCCCCTGGGTTAGGCCTCTGACTGCCAGTTGCTGCCCTCTGGGCCCTCCCTCTGTCCAGGAACATGGGCCTTTTGGGGGAGGGACCACAGGAGACTCACCATCTCAAGGGTGCAGGGGCTGAGAGACTGATGGCAGAGACAGGGACAGAGAGACAAAGGAGGGTGTCAGGGCAGCCAGGTCTCTACCCCACCTGCCTGCCCCTAAGACTTCGGGAGCAGAGAGATGGCCATCTCCGTGTCTCTGCCCTGTCCCTGCCAGGAGGTGCCAAGGCTGCCCCACCCCCACCCCAAGGAAGAAGAGGGATTTCTGACGCCCAGACCCCGTGGGTCCTGCCCCCTGAGCTCAGGCATCCCGGGGGGCGCCCGGCTGCACTGGGGGTCCTGGCTTAACCCCTCCAGCGGTGGACTCCCCGGGTCCCGTGGGGGGCGGCGTAGTGTCAAAGGTCGCGCTGCGGGGCACAGGCGCTCTGGGTCCCTGTCCCCGCGGCCCGGGCAGTCCCCTCCCTGGCTCTCCCCGGGGCGGGGAACGGAGCCGGGGGTACCTGGCGGGCGGTGGCGGCTCGGCCGGGCTCGGCGGCGGACACGGAGCGGGCGGGACTCAGCGGCGGCGGCGGCACAGCCGGGCTCAGGCGGCGCCACTTTATATAGACGCGCAGGGGCAGGCTCGCGGCCGGGCGAGGCGGGGCGAGGACAGCGGGGACCGCCCCGCCCCGCGCGCCCCGGCGACCCAGACCTGGGCTTGGGGGTGGGACTCGGCCGGCCAGAGGCGACGCTCGGCGTCGGGGAGAGCCAGTCCCAGGGACCGACAGGGCATCTTCAGAGACACAGACTCTCGACAGAGGGTCAGGTACAAGTGGACAGGGACTGTCAGAGAGGGTCACTGACATAGGGCTGCGGTAAAGAAAAAAGAGACAATGGAGAAGAGTTGCGGATGGGAAGTGCAGGGGCGAGGGGAGGGGACGGGAGCGCTGGAGCGGGCAGAGGCTGGTACGGGCCCGCCCCTGGGCTGGGTGGCGGCGGAACCGGCTGGGGCACACAGCCCCGAGCCCCGCCCTTGGATGGAGTCCTGAGCTCCCTCCACCGCCCCCCACACCCAGGCCTGCCGCTGTGTCCCAGCCAGGGGCACTCTGCCCTATTGCACACTCTCCCAGAAAGGCACTCCTGGGCCAGGGTCTCCGACATCTGCGGAGTCGCCTCCTCACCTCTCCTGTCCTGTGGGCCTGCACATGGGGAGGGGGTGTCTATAAGATCCACCCTGCCATCCACACCCAGGCCAGCTGCACACAGTCTCCCCAGGACACACATATACCCAGGTGAACCCACCCAAACACCCACAGAAGCACACCCCAAGGGACCTGGGTCACAGCTACAGATTCACCCCCGGAGACTCACGCACCGGCAGGGGCCAATCCTAGCTCTGGCTGTTGGGACCTGGCCCCTCCCCTTTCTGATCGGAAGCTCACTTTCCTCCTGCCTCAAATGGGGTTGGCTCCCTTCTCACAGGGCAGGGCTAGCACAGGGTGTGCACCTGGCACAGGTAGGCTATTGTCACCATTCCTCCACCTCACACCCCCACACTCACACCCTCTCCCTGCTCGTCTCCCTGTCCTGGCTGCCCTTGAGAGCCCCCTGGCCTGGGGGAGGGTACTGAGGGGCCGATGGCACTTGTGGGGACAGAGGTGGCAGCTTTTGGACCCTTTCTGCTACTATAGACAGAGCAGCCTTTGGGGACACACCCCTGTCTACCACTGGAGGGGTTCAGAGAGGGGAAGTGACCTATCCAGGGTCCCCCAACCCAGCCCACATTCCTCACGAGCAGCCCTCCCTGCTGGGGCTCCCATAGTGAAGCGCAGATACCCCAGAAGGTCCATTCCCTGGCCACATGGGTGGCTGAGCACCCATGCGACCCCACTGTGGGGGCAGGGTGGGCATGGCTGTCATCCAAAGAGCATGAACTTTGACATTTGGTAAACGACGCAGCCTCTGGGGACTCAGTTTTCTCATCTTCAAATGGGGACTACAGTGAGTGCATACTTAGTCCAGGCTTGGCTGGTCAGGGGCGCCTGCCGGTAGCACTAGTTGTATCAACAAGTATTTTTTGTTTTTTCTTCTTGCTATGTTGCCCAGGCTGGTCTTGAACTCCTGGCCTCAAGCAATCCTCCCATCTCAGACTCGTGCATCACTGGGACTCTAGGCGTGAGTGAAGAGTGCAAGTGCTTCTTGCCTTGTCCCAGGTGCTATGCAGGGGGCTGTATGTGCAGTGTCACTTAAACACTCAACCCTAGGAGGTAGCAGTTACAATTGTTTGCCTTTTACACACAAGGAAAGTGAGGCTCAGAGATGTGGTGTGACTTGCCCAAGGTCACATAGGTGGTGAGAGTCAGAGCTGGGGGCTTCCTTCTGCCAGAATGTGCGCATACCTACGCAGAGAGCCATGCGGTTCTGTGCCTGCTTCCAGGCCACCCTGGCTGGGCACCAGCTGCACTGGCTTTTGCCTTGTGGACAAAGGGAGGAAAATGAGGGTTGAGGAACTGCAGCCCAGTACCGGGGCCCTTGGACTTGGGGCAAGCAGGTAGTGGGGTGGTCCTACTCTGTCCTTGCCAGGAAAGCCTAGACATCATCCGAGGCTGAGCTGAGCCAGGAAGGGATGGGGTGAGGAGAAGCCATGCTTCCGCTGCTACCCAGCTGGATTGAGGACTAATCATCATAATAGTAGGACTGGTAGAACGCTCTTGAGGCTGGGGTGGGAGCTATTATCCCACTATCTGTAGGAGAAAACTGAGGCTCAGAAAGGGCAAGGGGGCCTTTCCCATGCAGGGACTTTGCAGGGAGTCCAAGTTTGGCCTCTGAGAGCCCAGAACAGTGCACGCATGGTGGGTGGCCCCAGAACAGTGCACGCATGGTGGGTGGCAGTGAAGGATGGAGACTGTGGATCCTCCCTGAGCCAAGGTGGGGCTCCACATGCTCTGCTGCTCCTTTGTGTGCCACCCACTCGTGTCCACTCTGCATCCCCCACTCTGATGCAGACTGACACGTGTTTCTGGGTGCCATCCCAGCTTCAGTTCCCACACACTGAGTGCTCTCGGATGTATTACATCCCTTTCTGATCCCCTTTCCAGGCAGGTTTGTAGGGAGCTTCTGGGTTCCCTGAGTATGGTTGTGCAGGTTGATCACTGCACAAAGGCACCTGGGTGAGAGGTCACCCCCCACTCTGCCACACCGTGCACTGTGGCAGGACTGCATGTTGCCTGAAGAGCAGTATCTTTTCCCAACTGGTGCAAAGTGCTGTGGGGCCGGCACGGCCCTGCAGAGAAGGACCTCTGAGAATGTGTGCTCGAAAGTGTTCATGTGAGGAGGGAGTTTGTCCTCTTCTGGCCTGACCTGTCAGTTCAGGCTCCTGTGTAGATGGTTGATAATGGAAACTGCAGAAGAGCTGCCCAGAAAATACTTCCCTGAGTAAGAAAAAGGCAGTGACTCAGCCCCAGCTGGAGGGGCCCTGCCGGAGACCACCTGCTCCCAGACTCTGTCTCCGTGCTAAGCCACTGCCATTGTGCCCTCACCTTGCCCCAGCCTCATGACAGAGTTTTGGCCCAGGGCTGAGCTGCTGCTTTCTTGCGCTCCTATTCTCCCAGCAGAAGAGCTGAACTGTGGAGGGCAGGGAGCTTCCAAGTGGACCCCAGGGGTAAGTCCCCTGGCCACGCTGCCTGCTACAGTGCCTGAGATGCCACCATCGGACCCCTCCTCTAGGGCTAAGGCATTGTCCAGAAGGCCCAGAGCTCTGCGTTCTCACAGCGGTCCTGCCTCTGCTGCGGTCTTGGGCGGGGTATTGAGCCTCACTGAGCCTCCGTCTCTCTAATAAGGCTGTCAGGGCCACCTGAGAGACGGGGTGGGGGTCTGAGAAAGGGTTTTAGAACTACAGGTAAGGGGATAATTATTAAGCTACAGGTACCCCATGGTGGGGGAGGAGGGAGGGAAGGAAGGCTCTGGAAGTTCTCTTCAACTCACAGGAGCCCAGCTGCCGGCCCACACTCAGAGGGGCTAGCACAGCAATGGCCCTGGGGTGGGGTGGGAGTAGGAGAGAGTACGCCCAGGAGGGCAGGCCCAGGTGGGTGCCCAGGGGGGAAGCTGGGTCGTGGGCTGCCAGTGGTGGGGGTAGGGGTGAACCTTGGTCTGCCACGGACAGTGAGCTATGCCAAGTTCCCTCCCCTCCTGAGCCTCAGTTTCCCCCCAGGAAACTCTAGATCCAAATGGATCCCATGATTCCCTCCTCGAGGTGGTCAGCTTCTTGGGATTGGGACAGGTCTGCCCTGGACCCAGGGCCTGACCAGGCACACAGGAGGTGCCACATGAACATATGTAGAGTGCGTGCATTTCTGCAGCCTGTGGCCCTGTCACTAGAACATTCCAAATCCAGACTCTAACATGGCCATGGCAATGCTCCAGCACAGCCACTGGGCCGTGCAGATTGAACACTCCCCCGATGGTCCACTGCGGCCTCCGACGCCTGCTCTCGGTGCTCCCTGCCATGTCCCTCACCCTCATCATACTGCGGAGCTGCCGAGGGAGGAAGGGAGAGGGCACCCGGGAACAGGCACTGTGGGGACACAACCTGCATCCGAACCAGCCCTGTTGTCCTGGCGATGGTTCACGTTCCAGGCACCCCAGGCACCCACGGGGGCAATTAGTGAGTGTGGGAGGTGGTTTCCATGGTGGCGGTCCCGAGGGGGTGCCTCCAGGGCTTGGGGGGGCAAGGGCCAGCAGGACCTTTCTCCTTTGTCCTGGGCACACTAGGCCTTTGTCCTTGCCTGGCTCTCTTTGACAGATGTGATCAGGACCATAGTGGGGGCGGACTTGGGTTAGAGTCCCCCACCCTGGGGAGTCCTGAACCCGCCTGGGTGAAAGGAGGGAGGGGCTGGCATCCACTGGGGAGCCCTCCTCCCACAGGTGCAAGAACCTCACCTGTCCCCAAGAGGCTGGGCGAGGCAGCACTTGGCTCCTGTGGCTGGTAAACACCTTCCCCAGCAGCCAGTGGGCAGCCTGGGTGTGTCCCCAGGGCGGGGCCAGGAGAGGGCGGGGCTGGGAGGGGTGGGTGAGGGGAGGAGGGGAAGGGGCCCATGTCCAGGGTTGGGGGTGGAGGGCATTAGATCCAATTCATTCTAGGCGTCTGCTCAGTCAGACTTTATTCCAGGAGCTCTTTGGGGTCCCTCAGCCCAGCCAGCCGCCTCTCTGTCCCACTCCCTCAGTGCTGGCTTAGATGCTTGTGAGGGTCCGGGCACCAGGACAGCTTCATGGGCAGGTAGCTGGCTTGGGTCCCCACAGGTCCCACTCTGTGATCTTCCTTCATCTTTGTGCCTGACACAGTCTGTAAAATGGGGGCTCCTCCTCCACTGCCCGGCCTTGCTGGGAAGGGGGCTGAGTTCCGAGACCCCAGCCGTAAAGTGCAGTGCCCGTTTGCAGGGCTGGCGCCAGCCATTCAGGAGATCAAGACGCTGAATCCATGGGACCCTCAGAAGCGGGTGTCCAGGAAGGAGGCAGAGCCTCGATGGGACCTGGGGGGACCTTCAATGGGGGGCCCCCGGGCCCGAGTCAGGAGCCCGTGGAAAGTCTTGCCGCGGGTCTGGGGTTTGCGCCGTGGTGGTCTGGGCTCCTCCGGGGGCTGCACCACAATTCGGGGCACCTCAGGCTTGGTGCCTCCTCGTGCCCCTGCCAGCTGCTGGGCCTCAAAGATGGCTTGGGCCCCAGGAAGGCGGGCCTGTGGCCGAGGGGGGGGCCCAGGCGCTGACTCAGGCAGCTGGGCCAGCTGGACCCTGATCTCCCGCTGCAGGTCCCGCTCAGACAGGGCCACACTGTGCACCTGTGGGGAGCAGCTGGTGCTGAGTTTGTCCGGACTTGGGGAGGGCAGGGGGTGGGGACAGGAAACCATGATGTCCCCATGGGGCGGGCAGTACACAGCCCCAGGAAGTGGCTGAGGGCTGAGGGGCTGACAGACATCCTTGCTGGGGGAGCCACAGAAAGCCACTTGAGGCCCGGGGTTTTCATGTTTTCTGCAGCTCAGAAGACAGGAACTGAGCCCCGGTTCTCACTTTGGCTTCCCACTCCAGGACTCAGTCTCCCCCGCTGTGCAGCAGGGGCTGGGCCATTGCAGAGGGCAGGCAGGGGGCACCCACCTGGGACATGAAGACCTCCTCCTGCAGCTGGGTGGGGGGGATGGCTCGAAGGGCGCCAAGCGTCTCCAGGAGCCCTGGGCAGGCCCCGCGCTGCTCTGCGGTGCCCAGCGCCAGGCGCACCAGCGTCAGCCCCACACGGAATAGCACCTTGGCACCTGCAGGCCGGGGCTCACTCACTGGGAGGCCAGCCCTGCCCTGCCCCTCCTCGATTCTATACCTGAACCTGCCCCCAGCCATAGTCCTGCCTCCTCCCCTAGCCCAAGCCAGGAGCAATGAGGGAGGACAGGCTTGGACTTTGTGGGGCACAGGCCCTGCACTGCCCACATCAGTCTCAGGGCTCCTGACAACCTCACACCCAGCCTTCCGGCCTCAGCTTCCTTGTCTCCACGAGGAAAGATCAGGTGGGTGCTCTCTAAGGCCTTTCGGCTTGGATCTGTGACACCCTGACTCTAGAAAGATTCTAGGCAGAGTTTCTCACCCCGGAGCCAGGAGCACATGCTTGTGCTTGTGCACACTCCCCACAGTGTGACCTTGAGCCTCAAAATCCCTTCCTGGCAACCTCTGATCTGCTGAGAGGAGCAGGCAGGGGACCAGTGAGGCCTAGTGACAACTGTGACTTGTGAAGGGACGATCTGATGTCCTTGTAAATATTCAAGGGAGCCTGCACAGGGCTCGTCCTCAGGTGGAGCTGATCAGGTCCTGCCCAGCTCAAGGTCCAAGGCTGGAGGGGAGGTGACCCATGGATGGCCACTTGGATACCTATGGCCAGAGCTCTAAGCCAGCTAGTGGTCCTCCCGTGTGTGTGTGTGTGTGTGTGTGTGTGTGTGTGTGTGTGTGTTGGGGGATGGCGTTCAAGGGGGTTGGCCTGAAGCCAGCAGGCACACAGTAGGTGCTCAGTGAATGTACTAATTTATTTCTACCATTTTTTCAGGTGCAACCTCTGGGCATCACACAGAAAACAGAGCGCACAGGTGGGTTGCTGGTGGGAGGCACTGAGGCGGGGCCCCCGGGGACCAGCTCGGGGCCTGCCTGACTCCCCTCCTGCTCTTGGCCTGGCCAAGCGCCCCCTCTCTGGCTTTACCTCCCCACACCCTCCCTCCTGTGTCCCTCCACTGTAGCCTGCCCCTGGGGACAGCAGCATTCCTGGCTCCAGGCCTCCGGAGCACCCTGCAAGTGTGCCTCCTGCACGGAGCAGCCAGGCAGCTTTAAAACACCAGTCCCCTCACACCCTCTGTCACATCCCTTGTTTTATTTTCCTCATGGCACTTATGACAATCTATAAATATCTTGTTAATTCGGTTACTGTCGCCTCCCATCCCCACCCGCGCTAGAAGGAAGGTCTTGCTGGCTCAGGTGCTCCCTGTCGCCAGGGCTTGGCCTCCTACCAGGGCCCCAACCTGGCCCAGTCCCAGAGCTCAGGCCTCCCTGCTGTGACGACAAACCTCCCTGGCCCCACCCTGCCCCTAGGCAGTGCCAGTCCTCCCTCTGGTGCTCCGCATCACAGGGCCGGGGCCAACACCTTCAGCACGCCTGGCCCTGAGATGCGAGGCCCCCAAAGAGCCAGGAGTGACAGTGGCAGAGCAGAGCAAAGCCCCCTCATGTGCGCGCCAAGGCGCCCCCTTGCTCACCCTCGCTGAGGAAGGCGTCCCAGACGCGCAGCACCGTGGGGAAGGGCAGGGAGCGGGCGAAGAGGCACAGGAACCACTCGGGCAGGTAGAGCAGGGGTCCGACACCCACCTGCTGCAGGTGCTTGTGCACACGCGGGAGCAGCCGCCGCAGCAGGGCCATGAACACCTCGGCGTCCAGCCGCACAGCCTCCTGTGGCCTTGTCCATGAGCTTGGAGGCCAGTCCCGCCCGGCACCTCCACCCCCACCGCAGGCTTCTGCCCCTTCAGTCCCCAGCCCCCACTCACATGCCAGGCCCCTTCCCCTCCTTCCTCCAGCCCCCATCCCAGCCTCTCACCATGTGGGGCCCGTAGTAGCCGGGGAGGTAGACCTCACAGATCTGCACCAGGCACCAGAAGGCCTCCTGGGGGGACAGGGCACAGGCCTGTAGTGCCCACCAAGGAAGGTACCATGGAAAGGAAGGCAGGATGGGCAAAGAGTGCAGGGGAGGGGCTGGGCACAACCAGGAGCCTGGACTCAGTGTGCCCCGCAATCTGCCTGGTGCCTGGGGGTGCTTTCCAAAAGCCAGGACCTGCTCATGGGCTTAGGGGGTCGGTCAGAAGTCACGGGGATCAGGGTGTTGGATTTGAGGGCCACAGGGCTGGGGCTCACTGGGCAAGAGTTGGGAGGGTCCCAAAGTTCAAGTCCTGGGTTCTTGGGGTCATTGGGGTCAGGGATCAGAGTCCCAGAGTTCAGAATCAGTAGTCATGGAGTCAAGGTGATGAATATCCAGACTCCTTGACCACTGGGGTAAGGGTCGAGGTCAAGGTCCCAGGCTCCTGGAGTCAAGATCGTGAGGCTTGAAGGTCACTGAGGTTGGTAGTCATGAGGCTCTGGGTCACTAGGACAGGGTCCAGGAGTCAAAGATCCTAGGTCCCTGAAGCCAGAGCTTGTAGAGTTGGGGATCACTGGGGGCCTAGGGTTCCGGGGCTCAGCTTCCTGGAGCAGGGTCCTGGTTACTCACCTCTGGGGGCAGGTGCATGAGCAGCACAGCAGCCACGGGACCCTGGGCCTGGCAGTAGCCCTGTTCTGGTCGATACAGGGTGTAGGCCTTGAGTACCTGCAGGAGCCCCTGCTGCCTGTGCCAGAAGACCCCATTAGGGGCCAGTCCTCCAGGCATCCCGTCCCCACTCTGCTGGCCTCTGCCCAGGCCTCAGCCTCCCTGGGCCTTGCTGGGTCCTCTGAGATGCAAGGCTGTAACACTAGGGTGGGGAGACTGGGCCCAAATGCCTGGGGCTTGTGGGGCTGGGGGTCCCTGGGCATCACTGGCTTCGTACCCATGGCCCTGGGGTGACACAAACATCTCGTGCAGAGGGAACTGACGATGCAGGTCCCTGCCAATGGTCTCCATCCACTGCGGGTCTCCCGGGGCCTCTGCCAGCTTCTGTGGGTGGGCAGGCAGGAAGGTGGGTGTGAGGGCTCAGTATGGTGAGGGGCTCTGGGAGGGGGAGTGGGACCCCTGCCCACTCCCTCACCTGGTAGGTGCCAGGGCTGTTCTTCTGACACACATGGGCCCCACACAGCAGGGGCCAGCAGCGGGCCCGCAGGGCCGAGGGGATGCCTTTGCGACACTGCATCTTTACCTGTGGGGGATGCCGAGAAGCTCCCTTACGTCAGCCCCACTGGGTCCTGTTGGCAGGCTCCGAGGACAACTTAGTATTGGGCAGGGGCCACTCTGGGTGGCAGGGAGCAAAGGCATGGGCCAAGGAGGCCTGGGTGGGGCCACTCTCCCCCTCACCTTCTTGTACCGCCGGGACATGGTTTTCTCCCAGTGCGAGGTCATCTCCACCCACTTCATTTCCCGTTGTCGGATTAGGTCTGCAGGGGGGTGGCCTGGCCTGGTGGCACATGGCACAGATATCCAGGTGCTGGGCAGCTGTTTTTACCTAAATCCCATACCTGCCGCCCTCCATGCTACCCAGGTGAGCCCAGCTCCTGGCCCTTGGGATCTCTAGGGAGCCCTGGGGAGTGACCTGTGACCCAGGAGCTGCCCAATGGTTGTCATGGGGACAGGAAAGGATGTGGCTCCAATGTGGGCAGAAACAGGAGGGACTGAAGGGGTGAGTGGGTGTGTGCTGGGGGAGGGGCTGGTTGGCTGTCACCCAGGACAGGGACACAGAGGATTCATAGAGCCCTGCACTAGAAGCCAGGAGTCCTAAGTTTGAGTCTGGTTCTGCCTCTGATTTGCTGTGTGACCTAGGGCAAGTTTCTGTCTGTATCTGGGCTTGTTTTCCTATCTGTACCTTGGGGGGGAGATGGGAGGAGGTGTGGGTTCTATCATTTGGATCTGGAATTCCTGGGCCCAAAATTAAAAGGGAAAGGAAGTCCAGCCCCAGAAGTGGATGCAAACCCTTGGAGGTTGGGGGTCAGAGACATACAAAGACACCTCCCCTAGCCCCCAGCCCTTCCTACCTTAAGATGCTGCTTGGAGCCTGAGGAAGGTGATACGGGCTGAGTCCCCAGCCCAGTCCCTACCGCCAGACCCTTCCCCAGCCCCTGAAGTTGGGCCTCACTCCAAAATTCAGCCCTCACACCCCATCCTTAGTCCCGGCATCCCACCCTCCCCACCCCTGCCCTACTTACCCTGGCTCTGCTGAACTGCCCCCAATGAAGCCATAGCGGTCAGCCTGGCGATACGGGCCGGGCCCACTCAGCTCTGAGTCAGACCCCAAAGAGCTGGAGTCATCCTGTAGCTCAGAAGGCTGCACCAGGTCCTCCCCCAGGGCCTGGGCCATGATGCCCAGACTTTGGATGCCACAGGCTGAGAAATGTGGGGAGAACCAGTGTGAAGGGCAACTCCTGGCCAGCCTGGGACCTGCATTCCCATCCAGCCAGTTCCTGGCCCCAAGCCTGGCTGTGGGGTCAGATAAGGGAGGCTTCAGGGTATGTCATCCAGCCCCCTATGTCTCCTCTTTTATTGGGGTGGAGGGCTAGACCCTGCAGTGACAGAAAGGCCAGGCCCAGTCCCTGTCCCCACCAGCCCAGCTCACCTCCCTGCTGCACCTCACCTCCTCCTCTCACTTCCTCCTCACACACAGCTTCAGCAACCCGCCCGGGGCCCCTCCCAAGTGGGGGGGGTGTCACCCTTTTCTCTGAGGCTCTTCCTGCCTGCCCCAGAGCCCCTGAGCCATGGGCTCCTCCCACCCTCCCCTTGGGTGGCTGTGGGCTTCAGATCCTGTGCTTGGTGTGATGGGCCAAGGCCTGCCAGAGGTAGCGAGGCCTGGCCACCTCCAGTTTCCAGGATACTGGCGTGTAAAGCACCCAACTCAGGGTTTCAGTAAGAATTATGGTTTATTTAAAATAATGTTTGCTCTTTACAAAGTCACACTTTTAACATGTACACAATGCAATATGATTACACTACTCAAAAGGCAATTATGGGCCTATAAGAAAATATTAATTTAGCAAGCCTCAAGGCAGTGTGGACCAAAATGCACTCAGCCATCTGGGGACCACAGCGACCCAGGATGAAGGCGTCCCCCGGGAACGTGAGACTCTGGTCTTGACAAGCCATTGCTATCTGTGAGCCTGTTTCCTTTTCTGCACTTTGAAGACTTAATCTGTAGCGTTTGAGAAGACGGTACTGTGCTCACACCACCATCTCACCCAAGGCAGGGGTGGGAAGGGCTATTCAGCCCTTGAAAGAGAAAAACAACTTCTATAGTACTTCCGGTCCCATACCCTCGGAAATGGGGCAGGGTGACTCTCACAGGGCGGAACCAGACTCAACTTCGCCCCGCCCAGACCCCGCCCACCAGCCACCATCAAGCCCCGCCCCCGACGCCCCAAGCCCCGCCCCGTAGCCCGAGGCCCCGCCTCCCGGGGCGCCGCGGCCTCTGCGCATCGCGTCCAGTTGAGGCGCTAGAGCGCGAGGGAGGGCGTGGCGGGGCGGGCCCGGAGGCCGAGGAGGCGGGGCGGCCGGGGGCGACTGGGGCGGGCGGAAGGAGAGCCAGGCCGGAAGGAGGCTGCCGGCGGGCGGGAGGCAGGAGCGGGCCCAGAGCTGGTGGGCCGGAGCGGCGGCGCCGCCATGTCCGACAGCGAGAAGCTCAACCTGGACTCTATCATCGGGCGCCTGCTGGAAGGTTGGCCGGGGCGGGGAAGGTCCGCGCCTGCCGCGCCCTGTCCCCCTGCCCGGCCCGGAAGTGGCGCGCGGGCGGGTCTGCCCCTCCCGGAGCCAGCTTAGACTGGGCGGGGACGGGCCGCGAGGTCCCGTGTCCACAGCCGCCCCCCCATTCGCGGGCGCGCCTGAGAGGTCTGGGGCCCGCTCGGACACGGGAGCAGCCCCCTCTCCTGGGCCGGGGGCACACGGGGTGGCTTGGCTCTTGGGTTGAGGGACAAACCTGTGAAGCCTAGCCCTAGAAGGGGTCCTGCGCGGTGAGGATTTGGGTGGCAGGCCCTGTCCCCTCTCGAGGGCCTTGAGGGTAGTCGGGGTCTTCCCTTAGGAGGCTTGAGGCGGAGGTCCCGGAAGGCTCAGCAGCAATAGCTGCCTCCGGGCAAGGAGGGGCCCGGGAGGCCCAGGCGCCCCGAGTTGCCCATGGGGTCACCCGCGACGCCTACCCTCCTGTCTGAGGGGCCAGGGTCCTGACACCCCCATTCCACCCCCAGTGCAGGGCTCACGGCCTGGAAAGAATGTACAGCTGACAGAAAATGAGATCCGTGGTCTGTGCCTCAAATCCCGGGAGATTTTCCTGAGCCAGCCCATTCTTTTGGAGCTGGAGGCACCCCTCAAGATCTGCGGTGAGCCCCCTGCCCTGGCCCCTTTGGCTTCCTGAAAGTGGCATTGGCCCCCCAAAGTTTCTGGTTTCCTCTTCCTTTGAGCCCAATCCTGGCTCTGGGTTCGAGTCTAGACCATGCACCTAGCTTATGGTTCCCTGGGTCACAGGTGATATCCATGGCCAGTACTATGACCTTCTGCGGCTGTTCGAGTATGGCGGCTTCCCTCCAGAGAGCAACTACCTCTTCCTGGGGGACTATGTGGACCGGGGCAAGCAGTCTTTGGAGACTATCTGCCTGCTGCTGGCCTATAAGATCAAGTACCCTGAGAATTTCTTCCTGCTCCGTGGGAACCACGAGTGTGCCAGCATCAACCGTATCTACGGTTTCTACGATGAGTGTGAGTGGTCTGAGTGTCCAGAGGCTGCCCAGGTCCTGAATGGCACTTCCTGCTGTTCAGTGGGACCCTCACATTGGCCTGGCAGCAGCAACTTCAGTATCTGAGATACCTGATGGACTGTGAGTTCTGCGAGGGCAGAGCCCGGGTCAGTTCATATTTGTCTGCCCTGCCCTCCCTGGCTGGCATGGGGTCTGGTGAATGGCTGCTGACTGGAGGGCTGCCTGTGTTCTAGTGCATTCCCCCAGGACCCTGCCTGGTGACAATCCCCTCCAGTACATTTGCTGCTTAAGCACTCAGGATGCCTATGTGGACTGGACTCTGCTGTCCAGAAGCTGAGATAAACCAGACCCAGTCTTGGCCTGGCCCTGCTCATGGGGTGGAGGTGGGTGCCAGCCCTGAGGTTGGTCCAGATTGGAACTTGGCTTCCTGTGGACTTCAGTGCTTTAGAACTCTTGGAAGGCTGGCAGGTGGTGGGGGATTTGAGCCCTCCTTGCCTTACTTCTTCCAGCTGTGTTTGAATAGCCCCCAAAGTGCCCCAGAAGGCCCCAAGACCAGGCTGGGGGTGGGCAGGGCTAGGCAGGCCTTCCATGAGCTGCTCCTTCCCCTGGGCAGGTAAGAGACGCTACAACATCAAACTGTGGAAAACCTTCACTGACTGCTTCAACTGCCTGCCCATCGCAGCCATTGTAGATGAGAAGATCTTCTGCTGCCACGGAGGTGAGGGTGGCTCTGGGGCACATGCCGAGGGAAGGCCTGGGAAGGAGCCCTGGCCACATCCCCTGGGCCTTGGAAGGAAGCTGTTAGCTGGAGGACACATTCCCAGTTGCCCGGAACAGCTCTCCCTTGGGTCTTGGATGCCACTCCTTCCCCCTACCCCGCTGCGTCAGGCTGCGCTGGCTTCCCTGTCATGGCATTCGCCATCCTGCATGGAATTTACTTGTCTCCTTTTTCCAGGGAGCTCTCTGCTCCTTGAGGGCAGGGACGTTTTTGTGATTGTTTGGATCCTTGAAAAAGCCGAAGGGAAGGTGATGGACTTCTGCCTGCCTGGGCTCTCAGGAGCCCAGGAGAGGGGCGAAGGGGTGGTGGCAAGGGTAGGGCTGCTTGGCAAATGCTTCCTGGAGGAGGGAGGTCCTTGTTTTGAGGCCTGTTGAGGAAGTGACCTGCCCCTGGTGCCCCTCAGGCCTGTCCCCGGACCTGCAGTCCATGGAGCAGATACGGCGCATCATGCGGCCCACAGATGTGCCTGACCAGGGCCTGCTGTGTGACCTGCTGTGGTCTGACCCTGACAAAGATGTGCAGGGCTGGGGTGAGAACGACCGTGGCGTCTCCTTTACCTTCGGAGCTGAGGTGGTTGCCAAGTTCCTGCACAAGCACGACTTGGACCTCATCTGCCGAGCGCACCAGGTGGGCTGGCAGGCTCTGGTCTGGGCAGGGGGTGGGGAAGGCGCAGGCCTGTTCTTGCGGAACTAACTGCTCCCTTCCTTGCCCAGGTAGTAGAAGATGGCTACGAGTTCTTTGCCAAACGGCAGCTGGTGACACTTTTCTCAGCTCCCAACTACTGTGGCGAGTTTGACAATGCTGGTGCCATGATGAGTGTGGATGAGACCCTCATGTGCTCCTTCCAGGTGGGTGTGGGGCAGGAAGGGACTGGCGGGCCCTGTGGCTGAGCCCCTCGAGCCTGACTGGCTTTGTCTCTTCTAGATCCTCAAGCCCGCAGACAAGAACAAGGGGAAATATGGGCAGTTCAGTGGCCTGAACCCCGGAGGCCGACCTATCACCCCACCCCGCAATTCCGCCAAAGCCAAGAAATAGCCCCCACGTGCTGCCCCTCTGCCCCAGATGATGGATTGATTGTACAGAAATCATGCTGCCATGGGTGGTCACACTGGCCCCTTGGGCACACCCATCATGGGGAACATGGAGCCTTGGTGTATTTTTCTTTTTTTTTAATGAATCGATAGCAGCGTCCAATCCCCCAGGGCTCCCTCCTGCCTGTACCTGTAGTGGCTGCAAGCAGGATCCTGGGGCCAAGGCTGCAGCTCAGGGCAATGGCAGGCCAGATTGTGCGTCTCCAGCCTTGCTTGGCCTCAGGGCTGGCAGCCGGATCCTGGGGCAACCCATCTGGTCTCTTGAATAAAGGTCAAAGCTGGATTCTTGCCATGGCCTCTGTCTCCCTGGTTCCAAACACTGGGCCTGGCAGCCCTTCTGCACAGAGCCACTGCAGAGCGCGGGCTTGCTGGGCCCGAGGGGCTCTTAGAATTCCAAGCCAGGAACACAGTATTGGGAATGCAAGAAAAATAGTCTGCGTCATCCACAGGGGGTCCCAGGGGTATGCGCAGGACTTGAGGAAGAAACAGGCATGATTGGCAGAAGCGCATCAGCAGGGCCAGGTTCTTTTCTTATAAAGGCAAGCGTGAGGAAGATGGGTTTCCAGCCCTGGCCAGGTGGTTGGAGTCTGGCCTAAGGCTCAGTGGTAAATAAGAGGTGAGGGACCTCCTGTCAGGCAGCAGCTCAAGGCCAGGTCTGGGAACAGACATGATTGGTTGGGGGTTGAGGGTGACAATAGAACCCAGGCCAGTCAGGGTTGAGCCGGGCAGCTCCACGGTGCATGGTGGCCAGCCAGGCAGGCAGGGCCTGCCAGAGGGAGCAGAACCGCCAGCTCAGCTCCAGCACGCCCACCTTTATGATCCTCCGGGCCTGGGGCTACGCCTAGTCCAAGGCCTCTGGACACAGACTTCAGGTTCTCAGTTCAGCCTTCACCCTCACTGTCTTCAGCCAGCACAGGGCTGGGGCCCTGGGGGGAGTGTACAGGGGCCAGGATGGAACCAAAGAACAGCGAGCGGAACTGGAAAGAGAACAGAGAGTTCTGGAGGCTGCTCCTTTCCTCACCTCCCATCCCCTGCCTCCACCTCCAGCCCCTACCTTCTTGGGTGGGGGAGTCCCAGGCACTGTACTGGGCTCAGCTTCATCTTCCTCGTCTGAGTGGGGGTCAGGGCTATGGGAGTGCTGGTGGCCAGGTGAAAGGGAAACGGAGGGCAACACCCGTGAGCCCTCACTGCTTATGTTGGTTTCCATGGCGATCATGTAAGAGTCAATGTCATCATTTGCAAAGTCGTCCAGGTGGGGTGTGCTGCAGGCAGCAACAGAGTACCAGTGAGGAAGAGGGAGAGAAGGGGGTACGGAGGCAGGGCCCTACCTGGGAGGGCTCAGAGGGGGCTCTGGGGCCTCATGACTGCTGGTGCTCGCATGGTTTTATTACTTCCTGACTTGGCTGGAGAGGAGAGGATGCTGGGGTTAAGTGGTGGCTTCCTGGAGGGGGTGGGCCTGGAAGCCCTTTGATCAGCGTTCAGGTAGGGGCCTAAGGGAGGCATCCTGTGGGCCAGTTTAGCTCAGCTAGGGGAAGGGAGCAGCCAGTCATGTGAGCTGGGCCACTTGGGGCCCAAGCCCGCACCTTCCCAGGGGACAGGAACTGGAGAGCACTGGCGCCCAGGGACAAGCTGGGCAGGGGGCCAGACCAAACTTCCTCTGCTGAAACTACACTGGGCCCCTCCTCCCCAACCCACCTGCCCTTCCAGCCACCTGCTTTCCCCACTCCAGGCAGCTCCCTGCCTCCCAGCAGCCCTTTCCCTCCTTGGCCTGGGAGGAGGCTGAGGGGAGGCCTCAGCCAGACAAGGAAGCCAGCAGGACCCTGGGGGTGCTTCCCTAGGTGGGAGGGGTCTCAGCACAGCTGACCATGAAGGCTGCGCCTGCAGGACTGGAAGCTGTGAGCGCTGTAGAGGTGGGGGCCCAAGAAGAGTGTGTTGCGGGGAGGGGCAGAGGCTAGAGGCAGCAGGCTCAGGCGGGGGTGCACAGAGGAGGAGTGGGTGGGCAGGTGCCCTCACCTGTAATCCTGAAGCGGAGGCACTGCCCGATGGAGCTCCTGGGAGCCTAGGTCCTTGGAGTGTGGGTCAGGCTCTGAGAGTGTGGCTAAGACAAAGTGGCCATCCAGCAGAGAGTCCTTGATGGTGAAGATGGCTGGTCTGGGCAGTGGACAGGGGTCCCAAGCTAGGTCATTCCATTTAGCTCCTGGCATCCTAGGGCCCTCCCCCTCCCTTGTCCCAAGACTGGGAATTACCGGCCTGGAGCATCAAAATGAATGCTAAGATTCAAGTTTGCTGACTCTGCAAAGCTCAGGAGCCCCTGGGAGGGAAGAGGCAGGGTGGTGAGGCCCCGGCTGGGGAGGGAGGACAGGACAGTGAGTGCATGGCGGGGAACCTCACCCGGAATTCCTTGAGGCAGAAAGTGACAGCCACCCCTTCTTGGGCCTGCAACTGCTGGAAATCCTCCTCCCCAATGCTCATCTCAGTCATCATCGCTTTGACGGTGCTGTCTGTGGGGGCAGGAACAGGAGGAACCTAGGAACCTGGGCCCCACCCCTCCCATCCTCAGCTCTGCTCTGTCCCAGGCCACCCTGGCTCCTCACCTGCCTCCTCCTCCTCCTCCTGGTAGCTGCGCAGGATGACCCTGCGGCCACAGCCAATGCCCAGTGTCACTTCAGCCAGTGCAGGAGGGAAGGGCAGAACAGCCTCCCCCAGGACCCTGTGAGGAGGCCAGAGCATTACACAGAATGCTGGGTCCTGCCCAGGGGCTCTGCTCCCAGAGGACCGGAGGCAGGGTGGTGACCAAGCACGTGCACAGGCCTAGCATGCCCTGGGAAGGCGAGGACAGAATGAGCAGGATGTGGTCCCTGCTCTGTCAGAAATTCCCAAGGTGTGAGAGAGAAGGGATGAGGCAAACAAGAGGACAAGAACAGAGCCCAGAGCAGGGAGCAGGGAGGACAGGCTGGCTGCACCTGGCCATGCAGAGGTGGGAAACCACACTCATGCCATCCCTACAAACCCAGCCTTCAGAAAGAGCCCTTAAGTCTTTGTCTTCTAAGGATACATACTGCTGTAAAGAGGAAGTACATCTGGAATTTGCCTCAAGTTAATTGGGGACAAGAGCTGGCATATGCTTTTATACGTATTTGAAACTGTCCATAAGAAAAAGAAACAATTGCTCATTTAAAAAAAGAGAAAAAAAAAGTGCAGACCTAGGTGATAGCCTCCCCTCTCTTTCACTACCTGAGAGTCCTGAGCAGTGTTAGCTTAACAGAACCTGGGAAACAGATGTCAGGACCCAAAGGGACCTCCTTCAGTCACCATGAGAAATGAATGGGACCTCAGGCTACTTGAATTCGGTATCCGGCATGGGGCAGGGGGCGAGCCCACTCTTCTCTGAGCTGGTCCTCGCCAGGGGCCTTTGCTTCCACTGGAGTCCCCATTTCCCGGGCCCCAGACAGCCCTGTGCTCTGACCGCCCAGGGTCCACGCCCACGGCTGAGTGTTCAGGTAGCCCTCCTGGTGCACGACACCCCCACCCAGCCTCCCACCTTGGCCTGGGGACTCCTCAAAGCTAGATCCCAGGCAGTTCGGAAGAGAGGCTGCCCTTGGATGGGGAACACCTCTAGAAAGATGACCACGCTGGATTTTGAACCTTTGAGCCACAAGGTTAAAGACAGACCTTCAAGGTTACTCAGGCCACACAGGAAATCTGATGGCAGGTCAGGGATGTGCTCTCTAGAAGAGGAATTAAAATGGGTATGATTGGCCAGGAAGCCAATCAGACTTTGGGATGGAGATTACAGGGTCGTAAAGACAATAAGGAGGTTTGAGGTTGCTGTGAGCCAGGCTGACGCCACGGCACTCACTCTAGCCCAGGCAACAGAGTGAGACTCTGTCTCGAAAAAAAAAAAAAAAAAAAAAAAGACAATAAGGAGAATGGAACAAGAGAGCACCTGCGCCTCACCCAGGCCAGCCTCTGCCACTAAATAGCCAAACAAAGACCTAAGCACACACTGGGATGCATGATGTCTTCGAGGTTCACAGAAACTCCGTAGGTAAAATGGGGGAGGTGCCTTCTTAAATTGGCCCTTGAGGCCCCAAATAAGGAAGAGACCTAGGGCTGAGCTTGTTGCTGGGGTGTGCTCACCGTGCTGGGGCGCGAAGCATGTGGGGGCACGAGGCTGGGTCAAAGACGGCCTGTAGGGACTCGCAGTCCTGGAAGGACAGGTTGTGAGTCTTCCTCACCCCTGGATGGGCAGACAGGGTCTCAGTGGGCCTCAATGATCTCCCCCCACTTAGGGACCCTCTGGCTGATGAGGTGCCCACTCACCATACTTGCAGTGCAGCTGGACCACCAGGCGGCTGCTCCTGCCATTCAAGGAAATGCAGCATTTTTCCACACTCTTCTCCAACATCGCCAGCGAGCGGAAGACGGACAGGAAGGACTGAGTGGGGGAAGACATATCAGCCCAGCACTGCGCCTCCACCAACCAGTTCTCACAATCCATGCAGGCCCCGGCCCATCATGTAACACTGAGAAAGGGGCTCTCATGACATATGGGACATTCGCATACTTCCCGGCCTTGTTCATGCTGTTCCCTCTGCCTGAAATGCCTTAAAAGACTGCTTACCTTTTCTGACAACCTGAATGTCCCCACACTCTCAGGTCCCCTCTTTGGATGTCTTTACTATGCCCCTCAGTGCATTTTATTTTTTTTGAGACAAGGTGTCGCTCTGTTGCCTGGGCTAGAGTATAGTGGTGTCACCATAGTTCACTGCAACCTCAAACTCCTGGGCTCAACCTATCTTCCTGCCTCAGCCTCCCAAGGAGCTGGAACTAGAGATGCACCATGCCTGGCTAATTTTTTTACTTTTTGTAGAGACAGGGTCTTGCTATGTTGCTCAGGCTGGTTGCGAACTCCTGGCCTCAATCGATCCTTCTCCCTCCCAAAGTGCTGGGATTACAGGCGTGAGCCACTGTGCCCAGCCCCTCACTGCATTTTGCATGGGGCTGCTGCTGCGTATGTCTCTCCCCCGTTAGCATCTGCTGAGTGCCCCAGAGCAGAGGCACAGCTGGTGGAGACTCCTGGGTTGGAGCAGTGCCACTGCTGAGGGAAGGGTCTCACCTTCATCAGGATCTTACAGCGCAGCGGGTCCTGACCAGGGGTGGTGGCCTGGTACTGCTGGAAGAAGAGTGGGGCAAAGACGAAGCAGGCATAGGCAGAGCGGGAGGAGTTCACAGTCCGGAGGGAGAGCTGGGCCACGAAAAGCAAAAAAGCAGGGAGAGGGATGTGGTCTGTGGGCAGCGGCAGGCCCAGCCCTGCAGCCTGCATTTGCTTGCACACTTGCCCTAACGTTCTCCCCCTCTACCAACACCTGTTGAAACCCTTCTCCTTGGAGTCAGCTAGTATCTTCTCATGAATTCTGCAGAGTCAGCCTCAACACTGCTCCCACGGTCAAGGGTCTGCACACCCTGCCCTTCCCCCTAGTTATCTCTACGTCCATGCCACTCCCCGCTGCCTTCAACTCACACACCGGCCTGGGAAGATCACAGGGCCCAAGCTGATGCCCCACAACTGGAGAGGAAACTGAAACTCAGCAGACAACTCTGCCCACAGTCACACTGCCTGCTGGAAGCGAGACTTGAGTCCAGGCTCCCGGTTGGCATCCCACCCCTCATACCCCAGCCCCTCACCCCGTCTTCCAAGGGTTCCAGGTAGAGCTCGTCCCCGATACGGGACAGGGAGTGGACGGCCTTGCCGAGCACTGCGGGGAGAGCAGAAAAGGGGTCAGGCTGGCGCCTCGGGCCGGCTCACGTGTCCCCGCCGCCAGGCCGTCCCAAACTCACCCTTCACGTTGCCGCCCATGACCAGGCACTTCATACTGGCCCAGCTCCGAACCCGGGCCTAGCCTGCGACCGGGCTGAAGCAGGTGGCAGGCCCGCGACAAGTAGCCCCACCAGGTCTCAGCGGTCACCGGGACCCGCGTTACCTTCGCGCGCGCGGCCCCTGGCCGCCCCGCCCCCGCCTGTCTATTGGGCCACACACCGGCGCCTCAGTCACGTGAGAAAAACGCTCAGAGGCCCTGCTGTCATGTGACGGAGTCCGTTTCCGGGGGTGGGCCCCTGTCACGTGGCTCGGGCGCCTTTGCAGTCTGCTTCTGGCTTTCCAGGCCGGCCCCGGACCGTTCCGCGCTCCTGGGCTGCTGGGCCGCTCGGCGGGGCGCACGGCGGGCTGCGCACCGGAACGCGAAGGGCAGAGAGGACGCAGCTCCAGGGCTCGAGGTGCCTGGTGCAGTGGACCGAGCACTGGGCTCGGAGTCGGAGATGTAGGGGCAAGCCCTCCTGGTCACTTAGTACACGTTTCCTGGACGTCTGTACGGGGGATACAGGGTTGAAGCAAGACCGTCCGCGCCCAGTCTGGGCTGGGGACTCGGACGCAGGCAGCAGTCACCAGCTGTGAAAAGAGGTCAAAGCAACTTGCTGCAGCAGCCAAGGGTGGAAGGTGGCTGTTCGTTCTGGCTTTGAGGATCCTTTATTGGCTCTCTTCATTGATACTTGAAGGAAGAACAAAAGATTCTTCGGGCAGAAAGGGGTAGAAGGCAGAGGAAGACCAAGAGTAAAGGCTCAGCGGTGGGTGGGCTCTGCGCCCCTGGGGAGGGGAGGGGGGCTGCTAGGAAGCGCCGGAAACGTTTTAGGAGGGTAGATTGAGGGTAGATCGCAGTTATGTGCATTTTTATAAGACCCCAGACTGTGTGAAAGAAAGGGGTTCCTCGGCTGGATCTTCCCCTTGCCCTGGGCCTCAAGTCCCACGTGTGGAAGTGGAAGGACTCGCTGACCCCCTCGTTCCTCACAGTTCCAAGGCTCTGTCGTTCTTTGAAGGACCCTGGGCATCCCTTCGTTCCTGCAGAGCTGGTCCGTGCTTTACCCCTCTGGTCCTCTCAGTAGTGCAGAGGATAGATTTGTCCCTGAGCCCCTTACCCTCCAGCCTCATTTTTAAAAAATGATTGTCATAATTGTACATATTGATGGGGCACATGTGATAATTTTGATGCATGCATACACTTTCTCTCTCTTATTCCCATCAGCTCCCGTCTGTCACCAGCCTTTGCCTCTTCCCTGTACCGCTGGGCAAGGTGGTGGTTCTTCCCTTTCCCCTTCAGGGCGATCAGTGTGAATGGGACCACCTCTACCTAGGCAGTCAGCTCAGCAAGCTGGGACTCATCCTCGACCCCAACCCTGATACAGTCCTTCAGCAGATCCTGACTGCTCTGCCTCCCAGAGAGATGGCTACTTCACCCTCACCTCTGGTCTCCATGGCCACCATCTGGCTTGGGCCAAAATCCTCTCACCTGGATGACTAACAGCTCTCAGTGGTCTCCTGCCTCCACCCTGTCCCCTCCAGTCTACTCTCCAAACAGCAGCAAAATTACTAAAATGTCAATTGTGTCATGCCTCCCCCTCGTTTACATGCTCCAGTGGTTGCCATAAAATCCAAACTCCACCCTGAACGTGTAGGAGCCCGCTCCACCCATCTCCCCCCCCCCATCACCTGTTGTACCTGCCATCTGGGGATCTTTGCACTTGTTCCCACCACTTGGCATGGTCTTACCACTTCTTACATGGTGGCTCTTCTCTTCCTCAGGGCTCAGCTGCAGTTGCCCCTCCTCAGCTAGGCCTTCTCTGCCCCCACCCCACCCCCACCCCGTGCTCTCTGGCTGGGCCCTTGCCGTGTTTTAGCAGCAGCACTTACCACAACTCCGCATTATCTCACACATGTGTTTTTGATCTCCCTCCCCCTCCATGGAAATCAACAAAGTCTTCCCAGCTTCTCCACCTCTGCCCCACACACTACCCGAGTAGCCCAGCTGGAACAGGAGACAGAAGCAAAGCTCCCGGGAAGGCTGCGAAGATTCACGTATTTGTGCCCATGACCCCTACAGGGCTATAGGGTCCTATGGCCTTGAGGTCCTTGGAGCAAGGCCCTAGGCAGGGGGGAAGGGAGACGGAATCTGCTTGGGCCACTTTGTGAGTCTTTCTTCAGTCACCCTCCTGTCCCCTTGCCAAAAGTCAGAAATCATCTGAACCTTCTGAAGGGCTTAGAAACCAGAAAATGGCCTAGAGCTGGGAGTCAGGAGACCTGAGTTTCATGTCTGGGACTCAACATTGACTTGCTGTGTGATGTTGTACAAGTCCCTCCCTGTCTTCAGCTGTTTCTTCATCTGTACAATGATAGAGGGGGGAATGGGGGCAGCACACTGAGGTCCCTTCCAACCACGACGTGCTGGGATCCTGCAGGGTCCCTGCAGCTTCCCTGTCCCCTTCATCTGCCTGCAGCGGGGGAGAGCAGCTGTAATCCATCGGCCGTCCTGCTTGCCCTCTCCCTGCCCCCTGTGCTGTGGGGCTGGAGGGAGCTTCCCCAGGCTGGCGGCTGGCACGTCACTAGTGCACTTCTGGTCCAGAGGGGAATAAGGAGCTCGGCGCTGTCAGGAACCCTTTGTGTTCGGTGAGGGATGGGTATAGGGACCCAAAGAGAATTTGGAGACCTAGGTGTAGCTCCAGCCCGACTCATAAATGGCCTCAAGCAAGTCAAGGCTCCTCTCTGGGCCTGTTTCTTCCTCAATAAAATGAAGGTGTTGGGTGAGATGCTGTCTCAGGATTCTTTCAAACCCCGAATGTTTACAGTCTGCCATACCCCACAGTAGAGGTGGCCTTCTGTGAGCGGGTAGGCATGCAAGTATGTGTTAATGTGTGTATGTGGGGAAGGTGTAGCACATAAGGAATGGAAGAAGGGAAATTCTGTTGAGAAATTTCTTCTCTTCAACTTCCACTTCTCTCCAGCTGGTTAGGTTTGAAGTTGCAGGAAGCCCAAAGCTTGAGACCTTGGTGCTCAGTAATTCATTCATGCAAAGTATTTTGGGTGCACTTTTCCACAGGACAAAAATACCTGCTCTCATGGGGCTTCTGCCCTGGTGTAGAGAGACAGATGACAAAATAAACAAGTCAGTCACGTCGTATGCTAGAAGGTGGTGGCTGTTGCAGAGAAAAAGCAAGGCCTGAGAGGGGGAGAGGAGTGTCGGGAGAGAAGAGCTTCAGTGCTGAATAGCCTGGCCAGGCTGGCTTCACGGGAACTGGCTATTTGAGCAAAGACCTGAAGGAGGTGAGGGAGTGAGCCCTGCAGACATCTGGGGACAAGCACTCCAAGTAGAGGGAATGGCCAATGCCAAAGCTCTGAGCAGAAGTTTGAGCAAAGTCAAGGTTCCTGAGCTGGGGAGGGCTACAATCTAGTGGGGGAAAACTGACATCCGTCAAAGAATCACCAAAGTAAATGTGAAATTACAGCTTTGAAAAGGGACAGGAATGACGATGACATGGGCAATGAGAGCTTGTCACTGGGCACACCTGGTCTGGGGTATCAGGGAGGGCTTCCTGGAAGAAGGAACAGCCTGAGAGAGGTGAGGCATGGGGAACAAGTTGACCAAAAAAGCGCAGTTGCTGAGAAGTGAGGATGATTTGCCAGGCACTGTGCTGTCCTACCACAGGATGTCCCCTGCAGCCCTCCTTACAGACACAAGAGCAAAGGCAGGATGACTCGTAGTTGGCGTTTTGCCAGGCTGGGGTAACCAATAGGCAGAAGGGCAGAGGAGGTTAGGGCTTGGGGGTTCACTCTGGTCCGTCTGGCTCCAATCTGTGCACAGGCAGAAAGTGGTACTGTATGGTCACTCTGGGCTAACCAAGCAGGCATGGCACCTCTTGAGTTGCTGGGGTGCTAAGCTGGTGGAGCACCACTTGGCCCGCTTGTGATGAGTTTGTGGCATGCCAGGTGTTGCCAGCCGCCTGCCAAACTCTGCCCATGCCTTTCTCATTCCCTGGCATTTCTCCCAGCAATGAGAACAATGTTTGGCATGTAGTAATGGTTTAATAAGTCTGTGTTGAATGACTGAAGAGTAGAGGATTCAGAGAGATCACAAGACTTGAACCCAGGATTGTCTGCTGAGGTTGAGAATGTGGTTGTAGGTGCCAGACTGCCTACGTCTGAATCCTGGCTCTATCACTTAACAAGTTGTGTGAAAATGGACAAGTTGCTTATGTTCTCCAAGCTTTAGTTCCCTAATCTGTAAATTGGGGGTAACCACAGTCTCTACCTCAAAGGGCTGTTGTGGGGATCGATTTAATGTTTATGAAGCTCTTAGAATCTGCTGTTAGTATTGCTATTCTTACGGTTGCTGTGTTCTACCACCTCCCTCTCTGGTGTGTATCCTTACAGTATCGTAGGGCCAGAACTGAAGACAAGTCATCGCCCTAGAATGAAGTCAGGGCGAATCCACACTAGGAACCCAGAAGGCAAGTCTCCTCAAAGAAATATCACAGGGAATAGGTCTGGAGTCCAGACATCAGGAAATTTTCTGAGGCCTCTAGGGTAAGGGCAGAAGAGTCAAACCAGGAGGAAGAGGCTCAGGAGGAAGGCTGTTGCTGCTTCCAGCTGTGCCACCTGCTGGCCCCACAATTCTGGGCCCTCAGTGTCCTCTGCCTCCCGAGAAGAATGTGGGTCCTTGCCTGCCTTGCAAGCTGCTGGACGCTGGCACGAGATAATGGATGTGCCCACACTGCCAGGCACTGTGCACAAACCAGGGATCAGGTTTTTTACATCTGCAGGGCTGGAGGTGGAGGGGAGAGGTGATGGAAATTTTTAAACCCACAATGGGGATGGGAAGGGGGAAGCTCATGCTTGTTCACCAAAACCTGGCATTCTGGAGTTACAGGGCCCCCTTGGAGCGCAAGTGAGGTAAGTTTAGGACAAATCAAAGGCAGTGTGCTTCACCCAGCAGGGGAGGATGCCGATGGAACTCATTACCCCAAGATGTGGTCTTGGCTGGAAATATAAATAGCTTCACAAAAGGTTTAGATAAATCCATGGATGACAGCTCCATTCATGTTTGGGGCCTGTTGGCCCCCCCGTACCAGGAAGGCATCAGGGATGTGACCTGGCCTCCCTAAACGACGTTTTTGCACTCCTGTTGGAGGCAGGCTGCAGGCCGCGTGGACTCCAGGAGGCAATGCTGTGTCCCTGTAAGCTGGAGCCTGGCCTGAGTCCTGGGCCCTTTGCCCACCCTCCCCCACACTCCCCATTCACTGTCTGGGGGAGAGAGGGCACCACCAGCTTTGGGGAAAGCATCCTGGCCGGGCTGTCCCCTGAGGGACCAGCAGAGGGAGACAGACACCGCAGCCTGTCTCAGTTCCCAGACCAGACGCCAGGCCGATCGGCCTTGGGCAGGGTCAGGCAAGCCTCTGTGGGTGCCAGCTTCGTGCCCATGTTGTGTAGGCGCCCACGCGGGGAAGGGGCGGGGAAGACAGTCTCCTTGGCTGAGATGGGCTTACTACGGGGGAGATGGGGTTGGGGAGGAGATTTCAGGGAACTAACTAGGTGCAGGGTGGGGAGAGGGTTACTAATTAAGAGCAGGGTGGCTCTGGAGCCAGGCTGCCTGCCTGGGTGATGCTGGGCAAGTTATGTAGCTCTGTGCCTCAGTTTCCCCATGGTGCAATGACAAGTTCAACAGCACCCTGCTTTCAGGACTATGGGAGACTGTGTGTTGTATGTAAGTGTTTCATTGCAGTGCCAGGCAATTAGTAAGTACTCAGTAAACAGTAGCTATGCTATATCCTACGTGGGTGGGGAGACCAGCGGTCTCTTCAGTCTCCCTGGAGCTCGGCGGCACACGGAGCCCTTTGGCTGCCTCGTCTCACCGCAACCTCACCACTGCGCTGGAGGCCTGGCGAGGCTGAGAGGCCATCTTGTGAGTGCTAGGGCTGGGCTTTCCGATGCTAGAGAATCCAGGGATCTGTCTGGGTTCCCTGCGGAGCTGGAGGCTGGAGGCAACCTGCCTCCGTGCGCTGGTTTGTGCTGAGCCTCCTGGCAGGCTGACCACATCTCTGGTGGGTATTGAGGTCACCTTGCCCTCCGTCTCACCAGACCACAAGCCCCTGGCGGGCAAGCTGTGTGTCTCTGTAGGTCCACACTGTTCAGCAAGGCATATATAGTATATATAGTAGGGGCTTCGGGGGGCTTCGGGAGGTGATTGGACCCCACAGGTCTGAACGCCAGCTCCTCCCCAGCCCCTGTACTGGTTTGGGGCCAGGTGTGGCCCTCTTTTTGCCACTTGAACTCTCCCTGCCTGCTCTGTGATGTTTTTCCTAACATCTCCTCCCTCCTCTGACCTTTCTTCTCTGCACTATAGCTCTTTGTACACCTTCTTAAGTTCTGGTTTCATTTGACACATTTTGCAAGGGTCAAAGGCTGAAACCAAAATTAAGGATTACAGGGTAGACCTCAGAAAGATGCCTGTGGGTTCTGGGGAGTGGGTGAGCTCTTCATAGACTCAGGTCACCCATGTCTTCGGGACACCCTGAAGGCCTAGAATGGGGCTGGCGCATGTGCGGTTGGCTCCCTTCCTCCCTTCTGAGCCGGCTGTACCCTGACATTCCACCCTTCCTGCCTCCAACCCTTCTTCAGTGCTACAAGAATGCTGTCTGGGATATAAGGTCAAATCCTCAGGAGTTGTTTATTGTGAGGGGAGAGAGGAGACATATCCTGAGACTGCGCTTATAACACAAGGTAGAGAGTGGCAGGGCCCCAGAGTCACGTGGCTGTGCCCTGTGGTGGGGAGGCAGATAGGGGCAATGGGGACCGGCTGAGGAAGAAGCAAGGATGAAATAACGGAGAAGGCTTAGATGTGCAGCCATGGGGGCTTGCCAGGGACAGGTGCATTCTAGCAGAGGGGCCATCATTAGCAAAGAAAAGGGCTAGGCTGGCACAAGGGGCAGCCAGCAAGAGCATTGAGCGCTGCTGATTGCTTCTAAGTGCTGGTGATTTGACCTATATCCGCTCAGTTTCCTTTATTCTGAGGAAGGTACTAGTATCATCATCCCTGTTTTATAGAGGAGAAAACCAAGGTGTAGAGTGGTTAAGTGACTTGGCCAAGGTCACACAGCTGGTAGAGGTGGAGCAGAACTCTTCCAACAGTGCTGGAATGGCAGGCCCATGAGGTGGGACTCTGCCGTCACTGCATCATGAGGGGCTAGCCCCTGGGGAGATGGGGTCCATCCTCTGACCTGGGGGCGGGGCCGGAGAACAGACAGTCTGGAGAAAGCCATGAGAACCCTGAAGGAGGGAGGCTGGGTAGGAGGGAGGCTGGGTGGGAGGGAGGGAGCAGGAGGAGCCGGCAGTGACTCAGCAGGGCAGGATAAGGATCTTCCAGCCCAGGGAGAGGTAACCCCACTCCTCTGCCAGGGGAGACGGAGTCACAGAGCCTGCGGCATGGGTTGGCCAGGGCAACGGAACATCCTGGGAGAACTGTGGCGGGGAAAGCTCCTGGCAGGCAAGGGAGGAGTTGAGCACCTGGGGGTATCCCTTCCGCCCCTGCCCTCTTCACACACCCATCGCCCAGACATCCTGGCACATGGGGAGACAGAGCCCCGGCAGGGCAGGGGAGAACCGGGCGGGCAGCAGGCCTGGGTCCTCTCAGCTTCTCTTTGGCTTCATGGGGAAGCAGGGGGTGGGGGGCGTGTTCTTTGGGAGGCCTGAGCTGGGTCAGGTGTGGATGGGGGACCTAGGGCAGGATGGGGCCATTGCTGAGGTGAGAGGAGGCCTCTGCCCCAGGGTTTCCACTGACATCACAGCCAGCTCAGGGTGAGGCAGGGCCCTCCGGGCTCCTGTCCACTGGAAAGAAAGGGAAAGTGCACATTCACACACCCACCCACCCCACACACACCCAGACACACCCAGACACACCGCCCCCCACGCCTCCCCCCCCCCCCCGCCCCCCATGGCCCCCGCGGCCCCTGCACACATGCACTGGAGGGAGCTCGCGCGTGGCCATGTGGCGGTAGAGAGGAGGCTGCTCTGCTCCAAGGGATGTGACTCCCAGGGTACTGAGCTTCTTAGGCCTCACTTTGCTGGCCACTGAGCAGCAGCCCCAGGAAGCAAAGGGAAGTCCTTGCCCTGGTTCTGTTAGTGGGTGGCCATCTAACTCACAGTTTAATGCTCATTCCATGGTTCCAAACTACCTGCTAATGGAATCCAGAATTCTAGCTGAGCTCTCCAGTGCTCTTGGGATCTAGCCTCTCCTGCCCCAGGAGGGTGACATAGGGGACCTAGCTCAGCGGGATACTGTCAGTTCGTGTGTCAGTGGTGGGTGGTGGGTAGGACAGCCTAGGTCTCCCTCTGCTCCACACCAGGGCTCTCCAGGTACTGGAGGACTCTCTTTATGTCCCAAGGACATCTTAGTGTCCTGAAGGGACCAGTTGTGCCTGGGGCTAGATGGCTCAGCAAAGTCCTGCTGTTGCTGAAGTCTGCCCTAAGCACCCAGACTCCTCTTTGCAAGAGTCCCCCTTTCCTCCCCCGCCTCCAGGCTGGCACCTGCATGGTATAATTAAAAGGGTACGTCACTGAGGTTAGACAGTACTGTGTTCCTGTCCTGGTTCTACCGCTTGTGACCTGAGACAAGTGACCTCATCTTACCGAGCCTCAGTTTCCTCATGTATAAATGGAGAAATGATAGCTCCTACCTCATGAGGTTATTGTAAAGAGGAAATGAAACAGTGCCCATGCCTGACGTGGGGAAGAGCTCAGTGCATTTAAACTCTTGTCAGTATTTAAGCAAAGTAAACGTCAGTGAGAAACCGCAGCATGGCAGCAGGCTAGGGGGTCACCGTGGCAGGCATCTGCCTCTCCTGCCCACACCCAAGGCAGCTTCCACCCCTCCACCCCATGGCCCCTTACGGCTCCTCTGTGTGTCCCCAGCATCTGGCATGGGTGGTACTCAGGGAATGTTTGGTGAACAAATGAATGAACTAGTGTATGTCCCTCATTTCCAGCTGGGGGAACTCCGTGGGCTTCTCCAGTACCATACTCCTGCTTACCTGTTAGGAGGGGACCAGACTGGAGGCTCCCCCAGCTCAGGGATCCTGGGCTGGGGTCCCTGTGATGCTAATTCTCCAGCTGTGCAGGAAGTAGCATTGGTTGTTCCTTTGGGCACCTGGAGAGCTTTCCCTGGGGATGTTAGTTTTGTGGGGAGGGAGGAGTGGGACATTCGCCAGTCCCTGAGCCAACACCGACTCACCCTCACCTCTTGGAGGGCAGCTCAGTTATCACCTGGTGCCAGCTCTGCCTCCCAGCCAGACACCTCTTGGGGCCTGACCTGCCATCCACCTGTAGACGGTAAGGCCTGGAGTCTGGAAAGCCAGAGAAGGTGGCAAACCAGTGTCCCCTTCATCAGCTCACTGAATACTCCCACCATCCTGTGGAGAGAAGGGCAGAGTAGTCATACCCCATTCCACAGAGAGGTGACAGGCTTGTCCCAAGGCCACATTGGCCAATTGGAAGCAAGATATCCTGACTCCTAGCCTACTCCGTGCCTGCTGAAGGGAGCCCTGTGGGCTACACCCAGTGATACCTCGGTGTTGTGCCTGTGGTTGCCATTGTACTTCCTGCTCAGTCCACCCACATGTCTACCCTAAAGCCCCATCTCCTCTTGGATGCTCTCCTTGGCCCTAAATGCACCCACTACCACCTATAGCTGGTCTCAGATGGTTTAGTGAGTGTCCCAAGACTGTGAAATTCTTGAAGGCAGGAGTGGGTTTTCCTTGTCCTCTCTGTCCCTTACAGAAGTGGTCCCCAACATTTTTGGCGCCAGGGACTGGTTTCATGGAAGACAGTTTTTCCATGGGGGTGGGGGGGACTGGGGGGTAGGGTGGGGGGTGGAGCCGTAGCTCAGGCAGTGATGCCAGCGATGGGGAGCAGCTGTGAATGCAAATAATGCTTCTTTGCTGGCTCCCCTGCTCCCACTCACCTCCTGCTGGGTGCCTCCCCACTCCTAAATTTCATAGAAGACAATTTTTCCATGGTGGGAGTAAGGGGGTGGCAGGGCTCTGCTGCTTGGTCCCTAAGAGGCCACAGACCGGTACAGCCCAGGGTTGGGGACCTCAGGTTTATAGGACCTAGCACCTAGTAGAGACTGAGAAAATGCCTGCCTATACAATGTACCATGGGACAGAGTCTCTTCCTAAGGATGTTCATCTGGAGCTAAGGGGACAGGTGTCTCCTCTAAACTCTGTGCTCCCACCAGCAATCCCAGATTGTTTCTGAGAGCCACAGGGGAGCAGGAACTCTCTGAGGCCCCCCAGATGGAAGTCAGAGGGCAGCCACCTGTCCTGCTCCACCCCACAGAAACCCTGGAGGGGCTGCTCCTTCGCTATCTTTCCTTTCTTCCCTCTTCCCCCAATTCCAGCACCCTACCCTCATCTGGGGTTTTGGCAGAATAAAGGCACAGTCATTATTCCAGCCCCCACCCCAACCCAACGGGCAGCTCCTGGCCTGCTGCCTTTGTCCAGACATGGCAGAGGGGCACTGGCAGCTTTGGAAATGGAGTTGATTTTCCCTTTGGCAGTGTGGAAGATGGGGGAGAGCAGAGGTTTGGCCCCCACTAGGCGAGGGCAGGTATGCAAGTCCAGACAAGAGGCAGAGGGAGAACAGGACTTTCCCAGCTTTTGGGGTCACTACATTAAGAATCAAAGACAAACTGGGGATCTGGGGGACTGTGTGTAAAGCCAATTATCCCTACACTTACCTGGCCTGGGTCCACTTCAGAGCTGCAGCCCTCCGTTCCTGCAAACTAGTGCTTTCTAGATACTCCCCCCCACCAGGTGAATGTTTGCTGGGGGTGGCATTGTCCACTCTCCCCTCTTCTGCTTCAGTCTCTTCCTCTTCCTCACCCAGCTCCCCCTTCCTCCTCAGCTCCTGCCTCCTCCCCTCTTTCTCACTCCCACCCATGTGCCTCTTTGTGTCTCCTCTTTCCTTCCCTGGTCCCTTCTCTTTTCTCACTCCTCTCACAGCCCCCACCCTCCTGCTTCAGCTCCCCTCCCCTGTCTCCTGGCTCCTCCTCCTCTCCCCGCAAGGGGCTGCTTTCTCCCTGACTCAGCAAGGTGCTTTATAAGGTGCTGAGGGGCTCAGCCAAATCCAAACCACATTGTGCAGACTCTCCACAAGGCGAGAGGCTGCAGAGCAGAGGGAGAAGGGCCTGAGCTGCTCCCCTTCCCTTCTTGGCTCCCTCCTTCTGAAAGGGTAGCTGCTAGGGGTACCTCCTGGCCAGCCTCAGTGCCAGTCAGCCGTGGGCATCTGCCTTCTTGACCTTGGCATGGGCATCAAAAGATCGCTGGGCTCACCCACCAAGAATGTCATTGAAACTTCAGGGTCCTGGCTGGTGGGGGCAGGGAGGAGGTAAGGAGGGAAGAGGGAGGCCCTGAGCGCTTTTCACAAGGGCCCCTCCAAGGCAGTTTTTATCAGAGCTGCTACCGACATCCCACAGGTTCCCTGCCCTGCACCCCAGGCCAGTTCTCCTTTCCCAGCTCTTTTTCTCCTTGTTTAGGAAAAAGAAAGGAAGGGTGGGGGGAGGAGAGAGAGAGAGAGAAGGAAAAAAAAAAAAAAAAACCAACCCAACAACAAAGTCTGTCCCACTCCAGTGAGGTAATTGAAAACAAACTTCTTCCCCACCCCCCCACCCCCCCACCTCAGTTCTCACAGTGCAGAAAAGGGAAGAGCTGCCCTGGGAACCCAGCACTGGCCATGACCACGATGCCTGCTCTGACCCACGGCTGGAGGGGCTATGGCTGGACTGGCAGAGCGCCCTCCTTTCCCAGGGCACCAGGGCAAGAGTGAGGGAGGAAGGCTCTGATGCCACTCCAGGGAGAAGCATCACCTTTCAGGTCTGCCCCACCACTGGGCCTCTTCTCCTTTGAAACAACAAATCAACAACAACAACAAAAGCAACTTATTACCAAATGATTTAATTGGTGGTGTGGTCACAGCACCCAAGCCTTGGGGACCAAATGACTGTCCTCCAAGAAAAATCATGAAGTGGGGCTGTCCACAAGCCCTGGATGAGAGCTGTTTCCTCTGCACTCACTCTCCCTGGCAGCCCTTTGGAGAGGGAGAAAGGGAGACCCTGTAGGGAGGGTCTAGGCTTATGGGTCCCCTAGGTGTCCTACCCAGCAAGTCCCAACCCAGGCCTCAAGGAAGGAAGAAGGAGAAGACTCCACAGCCAAACCACCCCTACCTCACCACCAGAAAAAACCAACAACCCCAAACCCCAAAGGAAGGAGAATGCCAAATGTCTTTACGGGGAAGCATTTCACAAATGGGGACGCTTGGTCTGTCCATCGCCTTGAATCAGGAGCATTCTCGCTGAGTCACCCGAGAAGCCTCTGGTGTTGAAACTGGTCCGGTGCCTCGTGCTGATTAATGAATTACAAATCCCCCACCCATGTGCATGCTCCCTGGTCACTGGAAGAAGAACAAGCTGGGCAGTGGGCCTTTGGTGCCCTCTTCCTCCCCCCCAGCGGGCATTGTGAGCCGGTTAGTCACCTGCCCCAGCCCCTGGCGCCTCACTGAGCTTTAGCTTTTGGAAATGGGACAAGCGGCGGGACAATAGGCCAGGGGGGCGGTCAGCCCAGACAAAGGGCAGCAGGAAAAACACCATCACTTGCTTCCAGGCCAGCTCGCTGGCATTTGGGAGAATGTGTCATTGCATTTAGTTAGGGGGAAGTGGGGGGAAGGTTAGAGACGAGGAGGCAGAGGTAGGGTGAGAGCAGGGACCCTGCGCACGGGGCAGGGAGCAGGCGTCCCCAGGCCAACACCAGGGGAGAACCCCACACCGAGGCCGCCTCACCGTCCTGGCTCTCGGGAGTCTGCAGACGGACTGATGCCCTCCCCGCCCCCTCCCCCAGGAGGCCCAGGGTGGTACCACGGCAGCCTCGCCTCACCTCACCCCCCCCTCGGTGTTGTGGGAGGGAGAGGGAGCCCCAGAAGCCCTCCCTTCCCTCCTCCCCCCTCCTCCCCCCACCCCGGGGAGGGCCGCTACAATTTGTGGTTACAGCTTTACACGTCAGAAAAAAAAAAAAGTTTGCAGAATGTCCCACACCGAAAAAAAAAAAAAAATCCGAAACCGAGCGAAAAAAACCTGCGAGTGGGCCTGGCGGATGGGATTATTAAAGCTTCGCCGGAGCCGAGGCTCGCCCTCCCACTCCGCCAGCCTCAGGGAGAGGAGCCGCGCCCGGCCGGCCCGGCCCCCAGCCCCATGGACCTCCGAGCAGGTAGGAGCCCGGCGTCCGAGGCCCCAGCCCCCGCCCTCGCCGAGCAGCCACGAGATCCGGTTCCCGTCCTTCCCCCCGACACCCCCGGGAAGCCCTGCGCCGGGGCTCGGGGCCGGAGGAGGCGCGGCTGGGCGCCCTCGAAAGGGGCCGGGTGGGGACGCGGCATTCTTGGAGTCCGCTCGGCGGGGCCAAGAGGTGGCCAGGGGTGCGGCGGGGAGCCCGGACGACTCGCAGACCTGGGGAGGCGGCAACCTGGAGCCCCAGCGAGGCGGGGTCCCGGGGAACCCGCAGACCGAGAGCCCCACGCAAAAGTCGGGGCAAGCGAGTCCGCGGCGGGGAGCGAGGCTGTGGGAGGGAGACGCCGCGAGAGGGGAGGAGGGGGCCGGGGAGAGGAAGAGGGAGGGAGGCAGAGGGGGAGCCCGAGGCCGGGCCGGTGGGGGGCGAGGGGAGGCCGACACCTCGGGCCGCGTTGCTCCCTCCGCGGCCCGCAGGGAGGGGAAGGCGGGCGGGAGTGAAGAAGGGCGGGCGAGCGGAGAGGAGGGTGGGGGGCAGAGTCGAGCCTGGCTGGGCCGGGCAAGACCGGCCGGACGGCGGGACTCGCGGCTTCCTCGCTGCGCGCAGCGCGGCCGGAGCCCTCCATGCTGCCCACGGCCGCGGAGCCGGCGGCAGGTAGGGCGGGCGCGCGGGCCGCAGCAGCTAGCCCCCCGGCCCTCTGTGGCCTGGGAGTGATTACTGCGGGGGGGTGGCGGGACGCGGGCGCAGCCCGGCCAGACCGGCAGGAAAAAGTCCGTCACCCGCCGGGGAGCGGCGGGAGCCCTGCGGCCCGCGGGACGGTGGGCGGGCAGGGCAGGGAGTTGACGCGCGGGAAAGGGCAGCGGCCGAGCTCGGGAGCCCGGCGCCCCGGACCCCGCCCCCGCCGCCGGGAAGGGAGCGACCGGGCGGGAGCGGCGGGGGCGGGGCTGGGGGCGCCGGGGCCACACAGGGGGAAGGCGCTGCTGCCGGGAGGGGTCCGGGAGCGAGAGGTCATCGCCGAGGAGGGAGGGCAATCGAGCTGCCGCTGCAGCCGCACAGTTCCCGGGCCGAGCCCTTCGAAAGGAACCTCAGGTCCCCGGGGGCCTCGCCAGACTCCCCTCATCGTTGCTCTCCCCACTTTACTTTTCCAACGCCACACTGGGCTCCAGGAGCCGTCCCTACAAACCCTCAATCTCAGAGGACCCCATTTTCCTCCAGGGCCCAGCCTGGCCCTCCCCCGTGGGGTGGAGGGGGCTTCCAGGAGAGGCGGGGGAAACCGGCGGTGCCGGCACTGCAGGAGCAGTCTGAGCCTTGGAGAGAGGCTGGGGTGGGGGTGCGGACACATTCTGTGTCAGACGCTGTTTCTCTGACCCTGATAGACCTGTGCCCTTCTCCTGAGCACACACTGGCCCTCACATGGACACAGGTATATATTACCCTAAGAGCCCAGATGTGCTCCCCCAACTAGCTCAGACACATTCGCTGCCCGGGAACTACACACAACCAGGGAAGGAAACAGGCAGAGATGGTAGCAACTGTCACCCATCAGCCCCAGAAGTGACACTCCAGACTAGTGTAATGGCTCCCTCTTCCCTCCACCCACAAACCCACACTCCTGTCCCGTTCACACTTCTGCACACCACCCCCTACACACCAGCTACTCTGCTCAGGGACACTTCACATTCCTCCCCACAATCCCACCTGCCTATTCACACCCTGCTCCTGCCCACTCTCTCCCAGCCCCTCCCGCACCCTCTTGATAACAACACCCTTTCCAGCTCACCCACAGCTTGCCCCGGACTATTTCCTTCACTTCTTCCCCCTGCCTCTGGCTTCCAGCTGGCTGCACAGCAGCCCCCTGGCTTCTCCCTGCTCTCCCCGAGCACACCCAGGGCCCTCTTGTGGCACAATCAGGAACCCTTTCGCTCCAACCGAAGCCCAACTCCTGTCTTGGTTACTGACTTCACAAGCAGGGGCTGGCCCACCCTCTGCGTCTTTCCCTGGGCCTCAGTTTCTTCTGTCTTTTAGGCTGGAAGAGAAGGGCAGGGAGGGGAATGCTGGAGAGGTCAGCAGAGACGAAGCCCCACAGGTTTCAGCAGGGAGGGACTTTAGCGTGCTCAGCGCAACTTCCTCATGCAAGCCTATGGTCACCAGAGGGGCTGGTGGCAAAACTAGTTCTCCTGACTTCCAGGCCCATGTGTCCCCACTCACCAAGCCACTTCTCAGCAGGCTGGGGGAAAGGGAATCAAGAGAGGGGAGGGCAGCCAGCCTGGAGGACTGAGGAAAGATGGGTTTCTGTGGCCTGTCCCTGGGAATCCAGGTCAGGAGGCACCCCATAGGGCAGCTTCCTACAGTCACAATGCCTGAATCTCACACCACAGTGTACACATCATCCCCTAACCCACTCCACCCCCCAATTCCTCTCAACAGATCCCTCCAAGGTCACCCAGATGTTGGTCCTAGTCTGGCCTGAGGGAAGGGCCTTTCCGTCTGGCTCCCATATTTAGCTCAGCCTGTAGCCACTGGCCCTACCTCTGGAGCCCTGCAATGCCTCCCTGGCTCCAACATTTAGAGGTTACAGCTCTTAGCCACCCGTCCCAGGTGCAGAGTCTCCCAGCTGACTCATCCTACCTATCCTAATCATCCTGGCACAGCTGCACCGAGGAGCCCCCACCTTCACTGGGAGAGGTCAGCCTGGGGGATACGGGCCAGGGACCGAGACAGCTGGCCAGAGATGCATACACGGGTGTGCCTGCCTGTGCAGCCGTGTCAGAGTGGCCATGTGCTTGCGTGGGCTAAGAGTATGTGTGTGTGTGTTCATGAGGGGGGCCTTGGTTCCCAGGGCCCAGGGATCTGGATGGAATTAGGAGCTGGCCCGGGCGGGGGCCAGGATTGGGGGTGGAGGGATGCTGCAGGAAACGTGAGCTGTGCTCATTAGCTCCTCACGTGCTCAGCCGGATTTATAAACACAAGGAGAAGACGGGATGTAAACAATCAGCGGGCAGCAGCCAGAGGCAGAGCTGGGGCGGGGGCTGGGCTGGGGGCCAGGACTGGGGGAGGGGGCCAAGGACACAGCCCCCACGTCGAGGTCCACCTGCATACCATGAGCCTGGAGAGGAGGGTGAATGAGGGATCCAGGAAGCCCACCGTAGACTCCCTCCTCGGGAGGCAGGCGCTGCACTGGGTTCCAGTGCTCACGACTAAACCACAGGTGTTCTCTGCCCCAGGCAGCTTTCTGATTGGATTCACGGCCTGAGATATGGACGTGTCTTGCCCAGCGTGGAAGCTGTCACAGCAGAGGGCAGAGCCTCATCCTTTTACCTCCCTTTTCTCCTCTCCTAGTCTCTTCTCCCTCTGGGTTCTAGAGAATCCTTCCCTCTTTCTGGTTCTCTTCATGGGCCGGTCAGTCCATGGGCCCGTCAGTCGGATCCTTCCGCTCTCCCCTGCCCCTCCCTGGCCCCCCCCCTTGCCTGCAGTGACACAGTTACCTCAGAACTGAAATATTCCTGGAAACACCGGCCTCGTCTGGTTAATTTCATGAGCCGTTTTTCTGCCCAGATGACTTAGCTCTTGTTTATCCAAAAGCTTCTCCCCTTGCTGTCCCTCAGTAGGGAGCTGGTCCCCCCCAGGGATGTCCCACAGAGCTCAGAAGGGGAGAGGGAAATGGGCCCAGAGCTGGGATCCTGACCACACCTCCCTGCCATGGGATACCCAGAGCCCTGTTCCAGAACTCTGGCTAACAGGTCTGCCCAAGGCAGTGTGGGGTAAAGAGACAAGCCCAGCTCCCAATTCCTGCCTCAGCTGGGACCCTTGGCATTGCCACTAACTTTGAGCAAGGCCAGACTCAATCCTGAAAGCCATCTCAAGGCTGGAAGGGCCACTGCCCACCTCAGCAGGTCTCCAGTCTCCAAAACGAACACTATTTTGTACCCCTAGGATCCTGGAGGTGACTCAGCTAGATCCCTAGACTTGGTGCAGAGGAGAAGGGCCTGGAGATGGGATGTGAAGAAGAAGGAATAGGAAGGAACTAAGAGTAAGGCAGGAGCTAGGGATGGAAAGGAACACCCAGGAGGGAAGCCACAAATTGCAGATGGGGGAAAAGAAAAGGGAGCCTGTTTCCCTAGGGAGCAGTTAAGTGCCTGACCCTGTTCTCCATCCTAAAACACATGTGTGCACGTGTGCACACCTACACTCACACACACCCCTCAAACAAAGAGCCTTCACCCAAAAGAGCAGGGTCCCTGTAACTGGTGTCCCCCAGTGCCATGCTCCGTCAGTAAAGCCTGCCAGCCAAACATCTGAGTCAAGACTGACCAGTTGTGCTACTGTAAAAGTCCCTACCTGACCCCTGTGCTCTATAAGAGACACTTCATACAACTTTTTTTTTTTTTTTTGAGATGGAGTCTCACTCTGTTGCCTGAGCTAGAGTGCCGTGGCGTCAGCCTAGCTCACAGCAACCTCAAACTCCTGGGCTCAAGCAATCCTGCCTCGGCCTCCTGAGTAGCTGGGACTACAGGCATGCGCCACCATGCCTGGCTAATTTTTTCTGTATATTTTTAGTTGTCCAGCTAATTTATTTCTATTTTTAGTAGAGACGGGGTCTCACTCTTGCTCAGGCTGGTCTCGAACTCCTGAGCTCAAAGGATCCACCCGCCTCAGCCTCTCAGAGTGCTAGGATTACAGGCGTGAGCCACTGTGCCTGGCCTACTTCATACAACTTGTATCCTGAATCCTTCCTAGTTTGTAACCCTCTCTAAACCCTGCCCAAACGTTATGGCTAGCTCTAACCCTAACCTAGTCTTCATTCTTTCTTTCTTTTTTTCTTTTTTTGAGACAGAGTCTCGCTCTGTTGCCCGGGCTAGAGTGAGTGCCGTGGCGTCAGCCTAGCTCACAGTAACCTCAAACACCTGGGCTCAAGCAATCCTGCCTCGGCCTCCCGAGTAGCTGGGACTACAGGCATGTGCCACCATGCCCGGCTAATTTTTTCTATATATGTTTTTTAGTTGGCCAGATAATTTCTTTCTATTTTTAGTAGAGACAGGGTCTCGCTCTTGCTCAGGCTGGTCTCGAACTCCTGACCTCGAGCGATCCACCCACCTCGGCCTCCCAGAGTGCTGGGATTACAGGCGTGAGCCACCACGCCCGGCCCATTCTTTCTTAAATCCAAACCCTATCGTAACTCTAAGTACAGCCAAATTGTTAAACCTATCCAACTTATTTCTAACTATCAAAGCAACGTGTGTCATTATAGAAAAATTTTGAAAGTATAAAATATAATCTAGAAGAAAGAAATCACTTATTACCTCCCACCTACCCAAGCTTAAAACCCAAACTAGCCCTGCTCTTTCTGACGTGCCAAACATCACATCATCTGACATCAAAGTCAACAGATTCACAAACCTTAGCCCCAGCTAACCCTCTGCCTGCCCAAACCTAACCACATCCCCCTGCTGGACTCAAACCTCAACCACACTAAATCGACCAAATCCCAAATCTAAACTAATCTGAAACTTTAAAAATAACCCAGTCCTTAAACCTAACCTAGCCCAATGCCAAGTATATCCCTGCCCTATCTAAACCCTAATTGCCTCTGCCAGTCCCAAATGTCCACTGAATCCTGACCTTTGTCCTTATCTAAAAGCCTAGAAAAGCATGTTTCCCACAAACTTCCTTACAGCATGGACTCTGGGCATCCTGGTATGTCCAAACTCTCCAGCGCCATCAGCTGACAGCCCAACTCATCATATGCATAGCTCTCCCTGTCTATCCCTGTCACCTGGAGGCTGAGGAAAGTTCTCACTTTTCCCCACCCAACATCCCAAAAAATCAAACTTTTCACCCACCCAACATCCTAGATGAGAATGGTATAAACCTCCACACTGCTACCAATCCCTGAGAGTGAAGGCTAAATGTCCTGCAATCTAACCCTATACTTCCCACACCCAGGAACCATATCCCAGAATATGCCCAAAATTGGCTCCATGAGGCAGCCCTGTGTCCTTCAGCCTGATCCTGGTGGTCTAACCCTACACCTTGTCTCCTCTGGCCCGACTCCATTCTTGGCTGCAGCCTCTCTCCCGCACCCTCCCTCGGGGCTGACTGCTTTCAGTGTGCCAGCTTGGATATGTGCTGTTTCCCACTGTTGGCTCCCCTCAAGCTGCACTGGGACTGGGAGACTGGGAGAGAAGACTGGGGTACAACTGGAACCCAGACATACTGATTCACAGTCCCTCAGCCTGGCCCCATCCCTCCATGTATATACATACATGTTGGCACACATACTGTGGTACACATGCCAAACACTTTCTCAGCTGACACACAGATAGACTCTCAAATAGCTACTGATAGACACAAACACACGCATGCTAAGTCCTCATCCTCAAACACACATGCCTCTTCTCTCTCTTTCTCTCTCCCTCTCTGGCCAGGAGTATTCCCCCTCCTCCATCCCTTCTGCCTCCCATCTGGTGTCCTATCCTCTGTCCAAGGTGGGGACAGACACCTGAGTGGCTGCCAGCAGCTTCCCGCTTGGGCCTGGGCCCCCCCTCATGCTTCTTGCCCATCCTGTCCACAGGGGACTCGTGGGGGATGTTAGCGTGCCTGTGCACGGTGCTCTGGCACCTCCCTGCAGTGCCAGCTCTCAATCGCACAGGGGACCCAGGGCCTGGTCCCTCCATCCAGAAAACATATGACCTCACCCGCTACCTGGAGCACCAACTTCGCAGCTTGGCTGGGACCTACGTGAGTATCCAGCTTAGGAGTCTGGGAGTTGGGTGCAGAGTGAGGAGTTGGGGGAAGACAGACATAATGGTGGAGGGTCCTGGTGACGGGTGGAGTAATAAGGAGGGGCCCTTTGGCTCCAAGCAGCCTCCCTGTCTGGCCTATCTCCTGCCCTTCCCTCTCAGGTGCCCCCTCCTCCCCATCCCTGGCCCCAGGACTAGGCATGTGGGCAGGCCTCGCACCCGCCTTGGCCCATTGCCCCACTGGCTGCCAGCCCAGCCGCCTGCCTCCCCCTGGGGGCCGGGGAAGTCTCCTCTGTTTACACCGTGTTGTGGTGTCTCTTGCACGGGCGGGGTTGGGTGCGGATGGAGGGGCCCCACCTCCCATGCCTGTGTTCCAGCTCGTCTCTGCCCCTAGACCTGGGGCCCTGCTGCTCTGGACCCATGGGCCTCCCTTCTGCCTGCCTTTCCCATCCTAGCTGGGCCTCCTAGGGGGTTCCTGGGGGAAGAGGACGGCAGGGAACCCAGGCCAGTAGTGGCAGGAGGTTCGGGTGGGGATAGAGGTTATGCTGTAAGGATTTGGGAGCAGTCCAGAGGTGCTCAGAGAGCCCAGGAGAGAAGAAAGGAGGGTCAGAGGAGCCAAGGACCATGGGGAACTGGCCCCCTCTTCCCGTGTTCCTCTTCCACATCCCAGACCCTACTCTGGAGCCAGGGAAAGAAAAGGGAGGAGGGTGGCGGGGGAGCTGGCTGCAGCCCCAGGATACACCGAGGAAATTAGTTTGTCTCTGTGCTTGTCAGCGTGTGAACCTCCCCCTGGGCCCTTGCCTATCCCAGGCCTCGCCCCTGTCTTCTCCCTTTCTCTTCCAGTCACACATCTCCCTCATCCCTTTCCCTGGGCCCCAGCTGCCCCCCAGGGGCTGGCAAGGGCTTTGCCCTCTTCCCTATGCTATTCTGCCTTCCATATCCCTCCTCCTGTCCTACTCTTGTAACTGCCTCAGTTTCTTCCTTCTGCAACCCTGCTCCTGAATCCTTCCTTGGGGGTGTTAGTGAGTAACCTTCTGTCCCAATTCCTTCAGCCAGTGGGACTGGGCATGTCAGAGAGGCAAACAGGGCTCTGATGCCAGCGGGCCCCTGCCTTTCAACACCGGCTTTCCTTTCTCTCATTTCCCTGTGCAGAAAACCTTTGCTTCACTCTGCTACCCCCTCTAGTTCCCGACCCTTTTTCTCTCCTGGCTTTCCCTGCCAAATTTCTTGAAGGAGTGGTCTACACCCTCTGCCTCCACTTCCTCTCCACCCACTCACTCCTTAACCCCCTGCAATCTGGCTTCCAGGCCCCAGCAATGGTTTTCTCCAAGGTCGTCAGGCACCTCATTCTTGCCAAAGCTGACAGTATTTGTAGGCTCATTCTCCTTGCTCTCTGTTTTGCAGCCACACTGCTGAGCACTGCTGCCTTCTTGAACTCCTCTTCCTTGGCCTCTGCACTCTCCTGGGCCATCTTCTACCTCTTCAGCCTCGCCTCCTGGTTCTTGGTGGCTCCTCTTCCTCTCTGCCCTGCCGCCACGGTGGCACTCTCCAAGGCTTGCCCACTCAGCCAATGAGCACGTCCTTGCTGAGCGTCTCCTGTGCGGCTTTCTCTTTCTATGCCTCTCCATAGGAGAGCTCACCTGTCACCTCCATGCTGGAGAAACTCAGGGGAGCCCATGAACAGACAGGCCTAGCATGGCAACAGGGCCAGTGTCAGGGGACACAAGAAATAGAAGCTCTGGGTGCAGGCCTCTCAGTGGTGAGCAGGCTGCTCTGCCTGCCTCCTTCCCCATCACCCTCTCCTTTTCACAGCTGAACTACCTGGGGCCCCCTTTCAACGAGCCTGACTTCAACCCACCTCGGCTGGGGGCAGACACTCTGCCCAGGGCCACTGTCAACTTGGAAGTGTGGCGAAGCCTCAATGACAAACTGAGGCTAACCCAGAATTACGAGGCCTACAGCCACCTTCTGTGTTACTTGCGAGGCCTCAACCGGCAGGCTGCCACAGCCGAGCTGCGCCGCAGCCTGGCCCACTTCTGCACCAGCCTCCAGGGCCTGCTGGGCAGCATTGCAGGCGTCATGGCAACTCTGGGTTACCCGCTGCCCCAGCCTCTGCCTGGGACTGAACCCACTTGGACCCCCGACCCTGCCCATAGCGACTTCCTCCAGAAGATGGATGACTTCTGGCTGCTGAAGGAGCTTCAGACCTGGCTGTGGCGCTCAGCCAAGGACTTCAACCGGCTCAAGAAGAAGATGCAGCCTCCGGCAGCTGCGGTCACCCTGCACCTGGAGGCCCATGGCTTCTGATCTCTGACCTTTACCAACTCCTCTTCCCTACCCCTTCAAACCCTGCTCCCACTCTAGGAGGGAGAACCCTGTATGCCAACACTTGTTGAGCCAGGAGAAGAAGCCACCAGCCTCTGGCCCTCCCTTGGACTTGGGTGGGGTTGTGATGTAATAAGCCCTGTCTCCTCCCCACCTCCCAAAGGCTTAAAGATCTGGGGAAGAGGTGCAATAAGGCCCCATCCTGTTTCTACAGGAGTAATGCTCGAGGGAGTCCAAAGTGGTTCAAGGTGGTATAAAGGCTCTCACAGCCTCCTGCCTTCTGGCTGCCACTTGGCCAGTACCCACCCAGCCCCTTAAGCAGCACTTCTAGGAAGCACACCTGGAAGACAGGAGTGGGGAGCCACCACAGCACGTGCCTTTCTGGGGTGAAGCCCTTTGGCTGCCCCACTCTCCTTGGATGGGTATTGCTCCTTCACCCCCAAATAACTCCACACATCCAATTCAGGAAACAAACATGGTGGCAAGTCTAAACAAAGAGAGATGGGATTAAAAACAAAAGGGGTGGGGCCTGCATTGGAAGTGGCCTACAGACCAGAAGAGATAATACTAAAAGCAGAGGGGCAGGGACAGACCAGACCCAGGAGTCGCCAAAGCAATTAGTGGCACAGAGTGGCAAACAAAAGCCATGTTGAACATTAGGACCTTGCCTTAAATTTTCTTGCCAGCATCACAGTGCCTCCTCCCTGCCCCCTTTCCCAGGGTATCTGTGGGTTGCCCAAGCTGGGGAGGGCAACCATAGCCACAGCCACAGGATTTCCTGAAAGTTTACATTGCAGTAGCATTTCGGGGTGTGGGGTGGCAGCTCCCCCAGGCCCTGCCCCCCAGCCCCACCCACTCATGACTCTAAGTGTGTTGTATTAATATTTATTTATTTGGAGATGTTATTTATTAGATGATATTTATTGCAGAATTTCTATTCTTGTATTAACAAATAAAATGCTTGCCCCAGAACTTAGTCTCTTTGCCTAGCCTTGCCCCTCCTCCTGGTGCTCATTGCTGCTCTCCTGGTGCTGGCCCTGGCCCTGGCCCACCCTGGCTCCCACTCCACCCCAGCCTCTGGTGGAGGTGCACACAGCTCAAGAAGAGGTGCTCCTCCCTCTGCCCACTGGGGCAATGTATGCACCTTGGACTTGTCCACCCTAGTCCAGTCCCACCACCCCCATGATCCCTCAGTCCTCTTGAGAAGCTTCAGTCTATTTTGGGTTTGCCTTCTCCCTGCCTTTGCTCAGTCTTCCTCACCTTTCTGGATTGCTTTAATGGTCTTGTAGGTCTGTCTCCCTGCCTTGAGTTTCTCCCCTCCAGCCCACCCTGCCTCCCTATGGTGTGCAAAACTACCTATCTGCCTATCTGGTGCTCTCCCCAAAATGGTCAGCCCCTGGGCATTCAGTCCCCAGCTTTCCCAGGACTATGGCCGCCATGCCCATGGCTGCCCACTGGGGCCTCGAGAGCAGTGACCCTCAACACTCTCTTCCAGGGAAAGTGACAGACTGCAGCCAAGTCACAGTTCTCAGCTGTGACTCTATTCCTTTCTTTCCAATGTATGACAGCATATTTAGGGAAAAGAGAAAAACTCCTCTTAGACTGTGGGAGAATGGGATAGATGCTATTCAAGGATGACCTAAGCTCAAATTCAGTTTCATGACCTCCTAGCTGAAAGACCTTAGACAAATTGAAGCTTTCTATTCTCCATTGGTAAAATGGAGATAATTAAATACCCTTATACGATTGTTGGACAGGATAAGAGAAACAATAAAGGTAAAATGCTTGCTTGGCTGTAGCAATCGTAGTAATTACAGATTACTTGGGATATATCAGCATGTCATGACATTTTAGTTAAGAACCACTGGGTAAATTAATGGATGAATCGCTCCCAGGTAATACATGCATATTTCACAAGGGCCTCCTAGAGACAATGCCCTGAGCGAAGGAAATAACAAATGACGGTAATGTCAATCAGCTGGCAAACCCAGTAAAGCCCTAATTACCTGCCTGTCATTGACTGGTGAAAGAAAGCTAAAAGAAGCCTAAAACCTAATGTGGCTCCTGTCCTTATGGAGCTTTCAATCAACTTGGGAAGAAAAGATTAGTTTACCTGAAATAAAAGGGCCAAAAGCATACACGTGTGATGTAGACTAGGCAGTACCAGCAAGTGTAAGAGCCACTAGAAAAGGGAGAGGTCAGAGTGTAGGTGCAGGAGCTGTTGGACTTGCTTGTGGGTGGGGTGAACCAGGCTCTTCTGAATGTCCCTGAGTCATCTGGCCCAAGTTGAAGGGAACATGCCCCACCCTGAGGGGTCCTGGCTCTTTAGGTGGAGACATTTGCCCAGGCATGGCCAGGGGCACCCGCAGGCCCTGCCCTCTGCCTAACAAGATAGAAAGGAGAGGGTATCTGGGCTGTCTCCATACACAGGCAAAATGAGTCGTGGCCTGTGACGTGCAAAGCACTAAGCAAAGGGCCCTAAGGAACACAGAGGTAAGTGAGGTGTAGGTCCTGTCTGCACAGAGCAGAAGCAACCCCAAACAGTGAGCTTCTTGGGGGAAGATTCTGAGTCTTCCTCTTCTCTCTATCCCAGCACCCAACTCAGACTCCAGCCTAAAGAAGGTGCTCAATTAGTGTGTTGAACAAAACAATCTAGAAAAGGGAATAGGACCCCCTCCCCACAAATGCTAGAATACAAGGCAGAATTCTATTAAGAGCAGGGAAAAAAAAAAAAAAAAAAGATCCAGGCAAAATACTATGGAAGTCTAGGAAGGAGAAACCGCATCTAGTTGGGTGAAGGCCCTCTAGGCTGTGCGTCCTTTGGGAAGGTGTTTGAAGTCATCGCTGTATTTCCAGTGTGTAGCACACAGCAAGTGCTCAATAGTTACCCTTTGCATAAACGCATGAGGTGGGACTTGACACCGTTCTTGAAGGATGGGCAGAATTTGGACAGATGGAGATGGGGCAGGATAAGGGTTAGCTAAGTGTTTCCTTTTCAAGCAGATGGCATCCTGAGGGCAGGCTCCATGATTTATTCATCTTTGCATCCCTACAGCATTTTAGTGTAATGCCTGGCAGAGTAAAGTCCTCAATAATTTGATTTAAGTGGATTTAAAGAGTATCAAGATTGGCCGGGCGCGGTGGCTCACGCCTGTAATCCTAGCACTCTGGGAGGCCGAGGAGGGTGGATCGCTCAAGGTCAGGAGTTCGAGACCAGCCTGAGCAACAGCGAGACCCCGTCTCTACTAAAAATAGAAAGAAATGATCTGGACAGCTAAAAATATAAAGAAAAAATTAGCCGGGCATGGTGGCGCATGCCTGTAGTCCCAGCTACTCGGGAGGCTGAGGCAGGAGGATTGCTCGAGCCCAGGAGTTTGAGGT